>NC_069400.1:71936625-71954859 GCF_026875155.1 Cherax quadricarinatus | reverse complement strand
AGGAAAGGGCATTTTGTGGTTGGTGACTCTCAGGTAAGATATATTGACCGTGCTTTTTGTAATAGGAATAAGAAGATGAGAGATAGAGTGTGTTTTCCCTGGAGCTGTTGTTGGGGACATAGTCAACAGGCTGTATCATCTTGCCTAGAAGGGGAGTGGGAAATGAATGGTTGTCTAGGGCAATTGGTGTAAATTGCTGGCTAGACAGGTACTGCAAGGAACTTGCAATCCCATTCATTGACAACTGGAACAACTTTTATGGCAAACATGATATGTATGCAAGGATGGGGTACATCTCTCTGGGGCAGGGGTGGTAGCACTTGCAGACTCGATTGAGAAGGCCATTGGTGAAATGCCTATGATTTTAAACTGATGAAAGATAGAGGTATGGGTGTGTGTGGGAAACAAGCAGGTTGCAACCCCGGGGTTGGAAACAGTAAATGTATAAAAGGCATTCAGCATGAAGTTATAAATAAAGACAATAGATCAGGTCAGCAAACAAAGGGGACAGCAGAGGGCAGCAAGGGACTAGCTCCC
This sequence comes from Cherax quadricarinatus, assembly GCF_026875155.1. Taxonomy (NCBI): domain Eukaryota; kingdom Metazoa; phylum Arthropoda; class Malacostraca; order Decapoda; family Parastacidae; genus Cherax; species Cherax quadricarinatus. The sequence continues at coordinate 71,954,322 of NC_069400.1, read as the reverse complement.
TTAAGGTTTACTATACTAATAGCAGGAGTGTAAGAAATAAGATAGATGAGCTAAGATTAATTGCAAGTGCAGGAAACATAGATATTATTGCTATAACAGAGACCTGGCTCAATCTGAAAGATAGAGAGATGCCCTCTGAATGTCACATACAATGCTATAAATTATTCCACACTGACGGGGTCAACAGGAAAGGTGGTGGAGTAGCGATGTATGTCAGAGACAATTTAAATTGTTGTGTTAGACAAGATATTAAATTAGAAGCATCAGCCACTGAATCTTTTTGGGTTTTACAGCTTCTCGAGGGCCGAGAAAAACTAATTTTGGGTGTGATTTACAGGGCCCCAAATCTTGATAGGGAGTGCAGTAAACTTCTATGGGACGAAATTCGTAAGGCATCTACATACGAAAATGTTGTGCTAATGGGAGATTTCAACTATAGACAGATTGACTGGAGCAATTTGACAGGGAAAATTTTGAGTCAGGTGACTTTCTTGATACGATCCAGGATTGTTTTTTAAAACAGTTTGTGACAGAGCCTACTAGGGGAAATAACCTCCTTGACTTGGTTCTTGCCAGTAGGGAAACACTAATTAATAATCTTGAGGTTTAAAGATGAGCTTGGGGAAAGTGATCACAAATCACTCAGTTTTAATATATCATGGAATTCCCCTAATAATGGCAATCAAGTCTCCGTCCCTGACTTTCGCTTGGCTGATTTCATAGGACTGAAAAATTTCTTAGGGAGCTGAACTGGAATGACCTGACTAAGGGTCAGGTAGGTGGTGATGGTTGCCGATATGATGCTTTCCAGGGCATAGTTCTAGCTGCTCAGTCAAATTATGTTCCAAATAGGAAATCAGATCAAACAAAAATGATCCTAAATGGTGAACAATAGATTAAAATATCTGATTGGTCAAAAGAGAGGCATATATAGGCAAATCAAAAGAGGAGAGGGGCAATTAAGAAATCGATATATTCAGTTAAAGAGAGAAATAAAAAAGGGAATTAGAAAAGCAAAAAGAGATTATGAGGTTAAAGTTGCAAGAGAATCGAAGACTAACCCAAAAGGATTCTTTCAGGTATGACAGAAGTAAGAGCAGGGACAAGAATAGGCCACTCAAAAGTTCCTCGGTCAGCTCACTTACAGTGATAAGGAAATGTGTAGAAATTTGTAACACATACTCCGCTCAGTTTTACACAGGAGGCACCAGCGATATTCCCAGTAATGATAAATTATGTAGAACAGGACGAGAATAAACGTGCACGATTAGGTCACAAGTACATGGTCCTTAGGCAAAATTAGAAAATTACAAACCTAACAAATCCCCACCCTGATTGAACTGTATGCAAGGGTTCTAAAGGAAATGTCAAGAGGAGCTTAGCACACCTTTGGCTAATATTTTCACATATCACTACAAACGGGCATGGGTGCGCAGATAAGTGGAAATGGCAAATGTGATACCTATTTTCAAAGCAGGGGACAGTCCTTAGCTTCGAACTATAGACCAATAAGCCTAACCTCCATAGCGGGAAAATTTATGGAATCAATAATTGCCCCCGAGGCAGTTCGTAGCCACCTGAAAAGCATAAAGTAATCAACGCATCTCGCATGGTTTTACAAAGGGGCGTTCCTGGCCTTATAATCGAATTTATTAATTTTTTCACAATGTATTTGAGGAGGTAGATCATGGTAATGAATATGATATTGTGTATATGGCCTTTCAGTAAGCTTTGACAGGGTCCCACATCAGAGACTGATTGAGGAAAATTAAAGCACATGGATAGGTGGAGAAATTTTTTCCTGATAGAGGCATGGTTGACCATAGGCAGCAGAGAGTTTGCATAAATGGGGAGAAAATCAAGTGGGGAAAGCGTTACGAGCGGGTGTTCCCACAGGGGTTAGTGTTGGGCCCCCTGCTGTTCACAATCTACATAGAAACTACATAGATGAGGCATAAAAAGAGCGACAATCGCAAGTTTGCCGATACAACAAAATAGGCCGTCGATTTCATTCTGAAGAGACAATTCGAGCACCCCAGGAAGATTTGATAGAACTGATCAGTGTCGGAGAAGTGGCAGATGCATTTAATATGACAAATGCAAAGTTTCTAATGTTGGGAACAGGACAATAACCATGCCACATATAAACTAAATAATGTAATCTTAATATTACGGATTGCGAAAAAGAATTAGGATTCTGGTTACATAATCCGGAAAACCAAGACAATCAGTTGCATAAAGTGTTGCAATAAACTAATAGAATCCGTGCTTCATATCAAGAAGCATAAATATAGAGTCCTACAGGTTGTTCTTCAACTCTATACATCCTTGGTTAGGCCTCAATAGATATGCTGCACAGTTTATGGTCACCGTATTACAGGATGGATATAAATCTCTGGGAAAATGAACATAGGAGGAGGACAAGTGTTCCCTCAATGTAGCAGAAACCTTCCCTATGAGGAAGACTAAGGGCCCTGAATCTGCACTCTCTAGAAAGACGTAGGAATTAGGGGGGATATATTGAGGTTATAAATGGAAGACAGGAATAAATAATGGGATGTAAATATGGTGCGAAAATATCTAGCCTAGACAGCCGCAGCAATGTTATAAAGTTGGAAAAATCAGATTCAGAAGATATAGGAAAGTACTGGTTTGGGGTAATAGAGTATGGATGAGTGGAACAATCGCCCGAGTAACAGTTATGCGGCAGAACGTTGTGTAGCTTTAAAAATAGGTTGGATAAATACAGGATGATGTGGAGGGTTGAGTTGGACCTGATAGCCTTTGAGCTACCAAGGTCGGTTGCCGTGTTCCTCCCTTTAGTCATGTGACCTGACCTGACTAGGTTGGGTGCATTGGCTTAAGCCGGTAGGAGACTTGGACCTGCCTCGCATGGGCCAGTAGGCCTTCTGCAGTGTTCCTTCGTTCTTGTGTTCTTATGATCTTATATAGCAAGTAATTGACTGGAACCCCTCGAAGCCGAAATATGTGCTCAACTGAGCAGAGGTGAGCAATATTATAATAAAACCCCCTTTCAGAGGCAAGCTCCTGGCAATCCTTAAGTCACGTGTAGACCTGGGGACAGACAGACGGACAAGCCGGACTCCACTACGAATACTTAATATAACTCCTCCATATCAGTATAACTTTGTGTTTCCTTTGCTATACCATAACATCATACCGAAGTTGTAAGATATGGATAAATACAAGATAAACCCAGTGAAGGCAGGTGAACAGTGGGCACAATAAGAGAACACCTGCATCACATCAGTGAGCAAGACTATTCAACACTGTACAAGATCAAGCCCCTAATCTTCACGTCCTTACAGGCTTACGGGCCATAGATTATTTTCCGGACAAAGAGCTGTTTGGGTCAGATCTGAAACACACTAAAAAAATGTTAACAGTGGAACACTGCGTGAGGTCATATTGTCCGCTGAGCCGTAGCATCACCCAAGTACTCCATGTTGTCAAGCGTTGGACCTAAGGAACATCTCCAGCAGTAATAAATTGAAGTGGTGGCAGACATACAGGAGTCTGCCAGAATATGCACGATCAATGTTGAAGTTTTAGGTCGCCAGGCTGTTAGGCGTTAAGCACATCTCGCTGGGCTACTGGAAACAATGACCCCCCATTGCTATCAAGTAAAAACAGACCACCAGACAAGAGCCTATGGGTGCAGCACCACATGAATTTCCTAAATGCTTGTAAAACGCCCCAAGAAGGCGCCCCGACATGCAACTATTTTTCATTAGTGCCACTTGAGCATTTGATAAGGACACTATAAATTCTGGCCTTATGCTAGGTTAACCAAGACCCATAAACACAATATTCCTCCAGACCAAGCACGTACAAAGAATAGCATGCTCCACACAAACTACCGAGTTCTTCCAAACAGCTTTCCTGCCTCGGGGACCATCCACCCCGGCTCCATATAAACACATCAGGCGACCTTCTCAACAACCGGCTCCGAAACCTCTCCATCCATATCAAGAATCTAAGCAGTTTGGAGTGAACTTCCTGCTTCACAAAGTACCTACCTAAAAAAGGCCATCGAGGTTTTTACGACGTAAAGTCAATCAGACCTTAATCTTCCTCGACCTCCAGATTTTGTTGACTTGATTGAACCTGTGTTAATTTCAACTGTTGTTCTTTCAATAACAAGCTCTACAAACAAACCTACGGCATGGGAATGGGGGTCCCCCATCAGTGCCGTCCTAGCCAACCTTATACATTAACACCAGAGTCCCGAACACTTCGCCAACATCATCCCTTCAAAGCGCACTTGGTTACGTTTACGTGGACGACGTCCTCGTAATAACTCCCCCAAACGTTTTGATGTACAGAATCTACAGGCAAGGCTCAACGCAGTTGATCCGGCGAATCCATTTACACTAGAAGACGAGTCCAATGACAAGCGACCTTTCCTCGACGTCCTCATTCACAAAAGTAGACAACTACCTAAGATTTCAAGTTTATTCGGAAACCCACCAATAAAAATGATCTCACACACTTCTATTCCAGTCAAGATACAAAGACCAAAAAGAGGCATCATCATCGGTTTTTCCTAAGCATACCGAATTTGTAGTCCTGAGTTTTCTTGACGAGGATGTACCTACATTCACCAAAATTCACTGAGTTATCCATTTCCTTCCTGTTTTCCCAAGAATGCAAGAAAAGAGCTCTTCAGATCATTAATGTACATCGCACCAACACCACTCCAACGAAGTATAATTCTTCCACAACAGCCACCAGGTTGCACTGAACCTTTCAAAAGTGCTTTCACAAGCTAGCACCAGAGTCGCCATCGCTTCTAGCACTTCAATAAAGATCTAACCAGAACAAAATCCAAGCACCACAACCAGTCAACGCAGAGTTTACACATACCCTGTGGAGGCTGTTGCAAGATTTACGTAGTGAAACAGCAAGAAAAACCTCGACTCTCGCCTCACGAGAACACATTACGCATGTAGGAACGATAACTTGAACAACGCCTGTGTACAACACGAAATCTACAATCATCTCATGAAACAAGAGACGCCCAATTAGTGATCAAAGAAACTAATGTCCGCAGACGCAGTGCTCGAATCAGCCTGATCGCTGTTTCGATACAATTAAACAAAACAACGGCAGCTTCACAATCTCAGAAGTCTTAGCAAGAATCCTCCTAAAACATAAACCCTGCATCACAGTCTCTCCTGTTATACTACACAAAGCACATTACAGAGAGTGGAACACTGGAACTAGCTGCCTCTTCAAGTCTATATTTGTCCAAAACCTATTTTTAAATGTACCTCAAGTAATAACTTTTATATCCTTTTACTCGTGTACGAATTAATTGCTCTACCATATTGTATACTACTACTACTTTGTCACTACTACTACTTCTTAAACCACTAGTGACTCTAAATGGTACCTCACGAGTATTGCACCTCACTCTGAGACCTTTAAATACCCTCTGTGTCCATGTTCATGTTTGTAATGGATTGATAAAGCTCCTGGAGAGCGAAACGTGTGCCACAATAAAATGTCACATTAGTTGTTCTTGTGTCCTTTTACTGACATATTGTCGTATTCTAACCAACTTTATTTACAAAAATAAATTTAAAGAATACATGGTGAATTATCTGAAGAGAAGGATCCTGTATCAGCCCCAGAGTATGAGGAACCTCCGCTTAATGCATCACATGTTACACGATACATCCAAATATTGATCCTTCAGTTTCCGGTCACACCAGATGATGTCATTGCGCTTGTTAAAGGGATAAAGGTCGCCTTGGTGGTGGGCAACACCCTCAGCCTTCATCAATCAACGTTGGAACAAAGTGTTTGAATGAGTGGACCTGTCCCTGGGTGCACCGTGAAATACACGGTTCCGAATTCCTACTGGTATGTCCATCACATTCCTACAACGGTCTGCCATCTTACTGGGCTGTAAGATGGCACCAAGCTTCAGATCCTTATAGTGTGGTGGATCAAACCTGGAGGGTTTCGTGGAAGTGGGAGGACTGAAAGTAGTGGATGCCTCTCATTTGAACGTTTTATTACCACTGCTAATACAAATGCTCCTACCTATATGATTACCGAGAAGGGAATAGAGAAAACGCGACAAGAACCATCGACCATATGTAGGATAAACCACTGGTGAGGACATGTGACCACGGGCCTGCCAGCAGCACCGTCTGGTTGATCAGGCCGAAACTCTTCATGGTGGCACCGGCTCGAACAGAAAATCTTTTCACGCATTTAATATTTTGCTCATCGCCCTTCAAACGAGGTCCTTAACGCTGGCCAAGGGCTCTCGACCTAGAATTTGACTAGCCTCTCGTACGGGTTTACCACGCTTCTTTTCTTCGGTGATAATATTCCAGGATCATCTTTTCTTTACAAGATGTTTTGGAAAAATAACGATGTCGAAATCCATATAATTATCATTCTTCTTGAAAAAATTCCGAGGTCTTAATACTCAGAAGATGAAATGTAAAGCAGTTTGTTGAGTGAAAGTTTGTTGATGAAAGTTGGTTAGTGAAAGATTGTTGATGAAAAGTTTGTTCGAGTGAAAAAGTTTGTTGAGTGTAAGTTTGTTGAGTGAAATTTTGTCGAGTGAAAGGTTGTTGAGTGAAAGTTTTGTTGAGTGAAAGTTTGTTTGAGTGAAAGTTTGTTGCGTGTAAGTTTGGCGAGTGAAAGTTTGTTGAAGTGAAAGTTGGTTGGAGTGAAAAGTTTGTTTGAGTGAAAGTTTGTTGATGAAAGTTTGTTGATGAAAGTTTGTGAGTGAAAGTTTGTCGACGAAAGTTTGTTGAGTGAAAGTTTTGTTGATGAAGGTTTGTTTGAGTGAAAGTTTGTTGAGTGAAAGTTGTTGAGTGATAAGTTGTTTGAGTGAAAGTTGTCGAGTGAAAGTTTGTTGATTGAAAGTTTGTTGATGATAAGTTTGTGAGAGTGAAAGTTTGTTGAGTGGAAAGTTGTTGAGGAAAGTTGTTGAGTGAAAGTTTTGTTGAGTGCTAGTTGAGGAAGTTTGGGGTAATAATTTTACGGAAAGTTTGTTGAGTCAAAAGCCTCATGAGTGACAGTTTTTTGCTGAAAGAGTTTGAAGATAGTTGTTTAGTAAAAGGTTTGAAAAGAAAAAGTTTGCTGAGTGAAAAATTTGTTGAGTGAAAACGAAGGTTTGATAGTCAGTAGCAGTTTTTTTTCCTCAAATTATTTAATCCACTTTCTCTAATGGCTTTTCCATGCAGGGAATGTTAAAAACAGTCACGTGTGTGTGTGGTGTGTTGTGTTGTGGTTTGTGTGGGGGTGTATATGTGTGTGTGTGGTTGTGTGTGTGTGTGTGTGTGTGTGTGTGTATATGTGTGTGTGTGTGTTGTGTGTGTGTGTTATATATTGTGTGTGTGTGTGTGGTTGTGTGAGTGGTGTGTGTGTATGTATGTGTGTGTGTTGTGTGTGGGGTATGTCCATGTGTTTGTGTGTGTGTTGTGTGTGTGTGTGTGGTATGTAGGTGTGTGTGTGTGTGTGTGTGGGTGAGGTGTGGTGTATGTATGTGGTGTTGTGTGTGTGTGTGTGGTGTGTGTGGTGTTGTGTGTGTGTGTGTGGGTATGTGTGTGTGTGGGTGGGGTTATGTAGTGGTGGTGTGTGGGTGTGTGTTGGTATGTATGTGTGTGTGTGTGTTTGTGTGTGTGTGTGTGTTTGTATGTATGTGTGGTGTGTTGTGTGTGGTTATGTATGGGTGTGTGTGGTGTGTGTTGTGTGTTATGTATGTGTGGGTGTGTGTGTGTGTGTGTGTGGTATTTGGTGGGTGTGTTAAGGGTTGTGTATTAGTGTGTGTGTGTGGTGTGTGTGTATGTATGTGTGGGGGGGGTGTGGGTGTGTAAGTATTGTGAGGTGTGTGGTGTGGGTGGGTTGTGTATGTATGTTGTGTGTGTGTGTGTGTGTGGGTGTGTGTGTGTGTGTGTTGTGTGGTATGTATGGGTGTGTGTGTGTGTGAGTTTGTGTGTGGATGTAGTGGTTTGTGGGGGTGGGTTGGGTGTATGTATTTGGTGGGTGGGGTGATGGGTGGTAATGGATGGTGTTGGGTTGTGTGTGTGTGTGTGTGTGGTGTGTTTGGTGTGTGGGGGTATGGTGTGGATGTATGTGTGTGTGTGTGTGTGTGTGTGGTGTGGAGGTTTGGTGGTGTGGGTGTGGGGGGTGGTGTGTTGGGTGTGTTTATGTATGGTGTGTGTGGGTGTGGGGGGGTGGTGGGGTGGGTGGAAGGTATTGGGGTGTGGGGGTGTGTGTGTGTAGGTTGGGGGGGGGGGGGGGGGTGTGTGGGGGGTGGATGGATGGGGTTGGGGGGGTGGGTGGGTGGGTGGGTGTGGTGGTGGTATGGGGGGTTGGTTGGGTTGGGTGTGGGGTGGGTTGGGTTAGATGGGGTTGTGGGGTGGGTGGTGTGGTGGGGGGGTGGTGAGGTAGGTGGTGGTGTTGTGTGGTTGTGTGTGTGTGTGTGGTATGTGTGTGTATGTGGTTGGGGTGTGTTGGTGGGGTGGTGTTAATGTAAGGTGTGCGTGTGTGTGTGGGTGTGTGTGTGTGTGTGAGGGGGTGTGTAGTGTGTGTGTTAGTGTGGTGTGTGTGGTGTGTGGTATGTGGGTGTGTGTGTGTGTATGTGTGAGTGGGTGTGTTAGTGGGTGAGTTGTGTGTGTGTGTGTGGGGTGGTGTTGTTGTGGGGTGTGTGGTGTGTACTCACCAAGTTGGTACTCACCGATTGAGGTTGCGGGGTCGAGTCCGAGCTCCTGGCCCCGCCTCTTCACTTGAATCGCTACTAGTCCACCTCCCCTGAGCATGAGCTTATCATACCTCCTGCTTAAAGTCATGTATGGAGCCGTGCCGCCACTACATCGCTGTCCCAAATAACTATTTCCACTTACTGACTACTCTGTGGCTGAAGAAATACTTCCCTCACATCCCTGGGGTTGTTTCATCTGTGTATTCAGCTTTCCAACTGTGTCCCCTTGTTACTGTGTTCCAATCTCTGGAACATCCTGTCTTTGTAACCTTGTCAGTTCCTCTCAGTATTTTGTATGCCGTTATCAGTCCCCCCTATCAGCTCCTTCCTCTAGTGTCGTCAGGTTGATTTCCTTAGAACCTCTCCCGTAGGACATACCTCTTATCTCTGGGACTAGTCCTGTTGCCAACCTTTGCACTTTCCTCTATTTATTAACGGCTCACCAGGTTGGGTTTCCAAACTGAGCCGCATACTCAATATGGGCTAACGTCACGGTGTACAGGGTCCTGAACGATTCCTTATTAAGAGGTCATCACATAAACTCCTGTAGCTGTGTGTATGTGGTGTGTGTGTAATGTGTGATATGCGGCGTGTGGGTATGTGTGTGTGTATTGTTGTTGCAGTGTGTGTGTATGTGTGTAGTGTGTGTATGTTGTGTGTTGTGTGGTGTGTGTGTGTGCATGGTGTGTGTGTATGTGTAATGTGGGGGTGTATGTGTGTGTGTGGGTTATGTGTGTGTGTGGTGTATGTATATGTGTGTGAGTCATTGTTGTGTGTGTGTGTGTGTGTTGTGGTGTGGGTGTGTGTGGGTGTTATGTGGGGGTGTATGTAAAGTGTGTGTGTGTGTATGTGTAAAGTGTGTATCGGCGTGTGTTGTGTGTGTGTTTGGTGTGTTTGATGTGTGTTGTGTATGTTTATGTGTATGTATTGATGGTGTGTGTGGTGTGTGTGTGGTGTGTGTGGTGTATGTGTGTTGTTGTGATGTTGGTGTTTGTGTTTGTAATGTGTTTGTGTGGTGGGTGTGTATATGTGTTTGTGTATGTATGTGTGTGTGTGTGTGTGTGTGTATGTGTGTATTGTGTGTGTGGTGTGTGTGTGTGTGTGTGGGTGTGTATGTGTGTGTGTGTGTGTGTGTGTGTGGTGTGGGTGTGTGTGTGTGTATGTGTGTGTGTATTGTGTGTGTGTATGTGTGTGTACTCACCAAGTGTAACTCACCTAATTGTGGTTGCAAGGGTCGAGACGCCGCTCCTGGCCCCGCCTCTTCACTGATCGCTACTTTGGTCCTCTCTCTCTCTGCTTCCGAGCTTTGTCATACCTCTTACAAAATCATAAGAAAGGAGGAAACACGGCAGGAGGCCTGCTGGCCCATACTAGGCAGTCCTTTTACAATTCATCACCACTAACAAAACATTTGCCCAAAACCCCTTTTTCAAGCCACCCAAGAAATATGCCTAATGTGAAAGTCCACTCATGGACGTATCCAACCTAGATGTTGAAACTACCCAAAGGTCCCACCTCAATAACCCCAACTAGGTAGACTGTTCCACGCATCAACTACCCTATTTACAAACCAATACTTTCCTAATGTCGTTTCTAAATCTAAACTATCTAATTAAACCATTATACTGCGGGTTCTCTCTTGGAGAGACATCCGCAAGACCGTATTAATATCCCCGTTATTAATACCTAATCTTGCACTTATACACTGCGACAGGTTCCCCTCATTATTCGTCTAAAACAAGTGAAATGTAACTTTTAAGAGTCGTCAATAATCTTTCTTCATAAAGGAAGATTTCCTAATGCTATGTATGAATTTAAGTCATCCTACGCTAAATGTTTTCTAAACCGAATTTATTCCATGGAGGTTGTAATAACGATACGGAGACCAAACTGAGCGGCATTAATCGAGGGAGGGGCCGACTAATGATGTATAAAGCTGCCAGTATGAACTCTGGACTTCTGTGCTTACACTTCCATGATATAAAGTCCCAGTAATCATTTGCCTTATTAAACTACCTAGGCATTGCCTGTCTTGGGTTTTAAGGTCTGCTGCGGCTGCTGCTAAACCATAACCCCCAAGTCCCTTTTCCGCGACTCATGGCGTAAGTTCTACAGCATTTACGTTATAAGACTTAGGGTTTATGGGCACTCCAAGCTTCATAACCTTGCACGTGTTATCTACATTGAAAACTGCATCTGCTGCCACTTTTTCTGACCAAGAATAGAGTTTGTTAAAATCCTCCTGAAGTTCGCATAACATCCTTCTACGATTGATCAATTGTCCTACCTATCTTGTTCATATCGGCGAATTTGCTCATATCACTATCATTCCCTCATCAAATCATTGATATATATTATAACCAAACAACGGGGGCCCATGACTGATCCCTGTGGAACGCCACTTGTTACAGATCCCCACTCGATTTAACCCATTTATGACACTCTCTGCTTTCCTGTCAGTGAGCCATGAGCGAGATCCACGAGAGCACTTTTTCCCCTAACCTGAGTCTGGCCACTGTTCTTTAAACAGTCATGGTGCGGACCTCTATCTAAACCTTAACTAAAATCTAAGAATAATATAAAATTCTTTATGTGGTCAACAACCTCAAAAGCTTTAACTGAAGAAAGTTAAAAATTAAGTTTAGACAAAGACCGCCCTCTTGTGAATCCATGGCTGAGTACATTAATACGCCGAAGGCTTATCGAGATGGCTTTCTTTATAATCTCAAAGCTATAAAATTGTGACTCTAGAATTTGCCTAAATGAGGGTCAGAAGAGAGGAGCTTATTGGGGCGGAATTTGACGGTAACGACTTGTGTCCCTTGTTTTAAAAATAGGAATTACATTAGAGCCCTCTTCCTTCCACATATCAAGAACATAAACAAAAAACTACAAAAATAACAACAAACTAAACGCTGTTTGAAGTGATAAATTAACATATTAGTTTAATGGTTCACTGTAAGAGGTTTTTCCAGTTTTTGCATTCCTTAAGAAAAAACCCTTAAAAAAAAAACCTCATCAAGACCCGGCCCGGCGCGACTTATTTGTGGCTTAATCCTCTATCTGCTTCACAACCATCTCACTTGTGACTGTGATGTTACGTAATTTATCTCTAGCCCACTGTAAAAATATTTACTCTGGAATAGTGTTATGTCCTTTCCTTTGTATAAACTGAGAGAAAAGCATATAAATTTTAAAATCAAGCACATTTCATTCTCTTTGTCATAAGGTGCCTCATAGTTTATTTTTAAGGGACCTAATCTTTTCTCGGACTTCTGTCTATAGACCCTGGAGAAAAAACTTTTTGGGTTAGTTTTAGAATCCCTAGCAAACTTTAATTTCATAGTCCCTTTTACTTTTTTCCTATCCCCCCTTTTATTATGTCCCTCTTAATTCAAATATAATATACTAACTGATCATAAGTGAAGACCCCTCACACCTCACCTCCTTTTTGATACGACGCGCCTATCAAATTCCTTTCTTATGCCCTAGTAGATATTTGAGGACTATTATTCATCCATTTTGGTCATTTCTATTTGATTCTAATTCTTTATATGGGTAAACCTCTTGAGCACATGTATAGGGTTCAGAAAACTGTCATTTTGATAGCTCTCTTTCGTTAACCCCCCCCAGTCAACAGATGAATAAGTTGTTCTCCTAAGCCCATCGTATCTGCTATGGCGAAAATCTGGGACTGTTACTGAGTTATCGCTATTATCGTCGTACTTCCATTCAATGCTAAATATAATTGATTTGTGGTCGCTAGCACCCCAGTTCCCCTCTGAAATTTTCTAAATTATTAACATGAAGGGGATTCAGTGTTTTTGCCAGAACTAAAGTCAAAGCAGGTTATTTCCCCTGTAGGTTTCTGTCACAAACATGCTACAAAAACAATCCTGAAATACTTTCTAAAGAAATCGATGATTCTAAATTCTCCCATCAAGCAATTCCAATACAAGCATGACTATAGGTAAAGTCCGTGCCTATAATTACTACATGACTTAAGACCGGGGGTGCCTGTGGCCGGTTAACAATTTCCGTTTATCCCTCCCATATAGTTTCCCGGTGGGGTCCCGATCTGGTAAGTTTATTATGGGGGGAGCGGTATATCACTCTAATAAGAGAAGACATTTTTCAAGGCCTCCCCTGATAAGAGTGCTAAGTCCCTGCTGTGACGGAGACGCTGTATGTTGTATTGAATTCTTGTTAGTACTTAATACCCATACCTCTCGTATTGTTCTATATGGCTACAAGGGTGTCTCTACAGGCGGAGCTCGGACAGAAAATGCACGCAAAAGAGGACCGGCACCTAAAAGAGAGAGAAAAGCGAAAAACAAACACGTAGAAGGGGAGAAACGCAGTTCCGACAAATCGGTAAGGATGCGGAAGGGATGGGTGAGCTATATGAGTGGAAACGACGCTGGTAGCGTAGAGGCTCCCAACGGAAACACACTAGTGCAGTACGATGTGAAAAAGCCAAACTCCAAACGGAAATGCAAGAGAAATATGGATTCGATTGTAGTACGAAGTAGTAAAAAGTTGGCAGCAAGTCCGCCGGCCGAGCGACGAAGGGTAAGCTGGGCAGAAGTACCACGATATTATGCCGGCAGAACCCAGACTGTTCAATAACGCTGTGAACGAGCGCAAAGGCACATACATGGCTCTAATATCGGCCATCACCTCCGTAGTGCTTCCAATCGTACTGACGGTATGCATAAGACGTGGTCACTTCATTCTAGGTTTAGAGGGAGACAGAGAAATAAGACAAGCGAGATTATCTTCTCCTATTCCACGTAAGGTTTATAAATCAAAGAAACCAAATAACTCATATAAACGGTTAAACAGGAGAAATTGTACGGAATAGCTCGTGCTCATGATCACGCAAGGTCTTTAGACTATATCGTCAGAAAGTTTTTGGATAAACAAACAATAAAACGCATAAATGTCGTTAGTGATATGACGTTAGCCTCTGCGTGAAACAAATAATCTCTATAAGGAGGGCGAGCAAAGCAGTGTGCGACTAAAAACCCCCCGGCCTCCAAACTTCATTTCTTGTAACAATTAAAACCCTGAATAGGACATTCCGCAAGGCTTTCCCGACTTTTTTGAATTAAACCACGTCTCAGTTAAGGCAAATAACCAATGGTACCATACACTAGCAACTAATCGCAATTAGTCCATCTTATTCCTAGCACTACGGCAATTAGCATAATAAACATTGAAAGACTCTACTTTCTCTTACCCTCCTGCGCATTCTATGTTTCTACTAACCCTATAATGTCCTAATCACCCAAGGTCCCTGCTTTTCAATATCGACTCGTTCTGATTATTACGAGTTCCCCTAGAACTCGTAATATACTACCTGGGAGTCACTGTTTCCTGCCAAAACCCATACCACTAACTATTCCTATTTAAAGTCCTAATGCTCCCCCACTGAAGTTGCCAGTGCTCCCACCCCACACCTAGATAAGTGAACCCCATCCCTAGCATACATGTCATTTCCTGCCATAGAAGAGTCCCATTGTACAATGAATGTTACCGCATTTTCCTTACATATTTGTGCTCAGCCTGCAATTGACACCAAGGCCCGGGACACCAGGTCACAGTTCCACTCCCCTCCTGGAAAAATACCACATATGAGAGGGTTCCCACCCTTACTTCTAATTAGTGTTCTATTGCTGACCTATACCTGCTATTCAGTCCTCAACCATACGTCTGCAACATCGTATGGTTCCTGCCTCCCCTACTTCTCTTGCTAGGCTATTCCACTTGCTGACAACTCTAGACTGAAGAAAAACTTCCTAACGTCCCTGTGACTCGTCTGAAGCGTCGTCAGCATCCAGTTGTGAACCCTTGTCCCTGTGGTCCCCCTCTCTGGAACATCCTATCTCTGTCCAACCTTGTCTATCCCCCGCAGTATCTTTATGTCCGTGATCATGTCTTCCCCTGACCCTTCCTGTCCTCCCAGTGTCGTCAGTCCCGATTTCCCTTAACCTTTCCACGGACGACTATTCCTTGAGCTCTGGGACTAGCCTTGTTGCAACCTTTGTACTTTCTCTAACTTCTTGACGTGCTTGACCAGGTGTGGGTTCCAGACTGGTGGCTGCATACTCCAGTATGGGCCTAACATTCACAGTGTAGCAGTGTCTTGAACGATCCCTTATGAGGTATCGGAAAGGCTATTCTCAGGTTGCCAGGCGCCCGTATGCTGCAGCCGTTATTTGGTTGATGTGTGCCTCCGTGATGTGCTCGGTGTTATGGCACCCCAAGGTCTTTCGCCTTGAGTGAGGTCTGAGTACCGTGGCCACCTAGCCTATACTCTGTCTGCGTCTTCTTTGCTCCCCAAGCTTCCTGAGTTGCAGTTGGCTGGATTGATTCGATAAGCCAGTTACTGACCACATGTTCAGCCTGTCCCAGTCTCTTGCAGTCCGCCTCTCTCGTGCGTGTGTGTGTGTGTGTTGTGTGTGTGTTGTGTGTGTGTGTTGTGTGTATTGTATGTTATTTGTGGGTACGAATGTGTGTGTGTGTATGTATGTGTTGTGTGGTGTGGTAATTGCCGGCGTTACTAGAGTGTATGTTCGTGGTATATTGTCCCTTCAATCTCTACTCCATATAATTTTATTAAAAAATCCAATGATATCAGCACTTACTGATTCCTCCTGCTAATATATTCCCACTGATCCCAACGTCTCTATTTAAAAAACAAAAGTATTCTAGTATCCTTTCCACTCTGTTCTTTCCTCAGTTGCAGGTGCTAAGAATTGTACATCATCTACTCTTTTAGTTTCCTTCAGACCTTCTGTTAGTTATCGTGGCCTCTATTTTCCTTCCATCAATCAATATGGGTAACTTAATGTTTTCATCTTTCATCATAGTTTATATTGCGCAACTCTCAGCCATTTTGTACACGTTTCTGAACAATTTTTTAACTTATCTAGGAGTTTTTTCAGGTGTTGGCACACACAACTGTGTATATTCCAGTATTTAGTCTAATATGAAGTTATAGGGGAGCATTTACCATCCACAGATTGAAAGCTGTTTTGAAATATTGTCAGTATAATATACGAGTTTATACAATTTCATTTATATGAGCATCTGGGGACCATTTTTGGTTAATATTTGACTCCTTGTGCCTTAATCAGATACTTTTAATATTTCGTCACATATGGCCTGAGTTCATTCTTATCCCATTAATAGTCAAAGCATTTATCTACATTAAAATTCCTCCTCTTTTTATCAATTCCATGCGTTCAGTGTATCCAGATCCTTTAGGATAATTTAGTTATTTTCATTATAAATGTTACCTAAGAGTTTTAGCATCTTAAACCATATTCAGATATTCTTTTTAATTCTCTCTGGTAAAAAAAACTTCCCACATTACATTAGGAAACATTACTGGGGTTAAGTACAGGGAACTGTAGATTCCACAATGAGATATTTTCCCTTATAATGTACATATTTTCCTGTTAGACTAAAGTCTCCAAAGGAGTGTAATAATTTACTTTACTTCTGCTGTTTTATTCGATTTCCAAATTAGTCCTTTCATGGGTGAACTCGAATAAAAGCGTTCTTAACTCTGGTCTTAGAACGGTTTCTGTAACTCAGTCATATAACGAACAAATTTGATGATACACAATGTGCAAACCGAGAGCAAAATTATTAACCAGTTCGTATGTCATTATTCTCTAAAAGTTGAATTCACTTTAATAATTTTTACTACAATTTTACAGCACATGTCAACACAAACCTGCCAACAGTTTGAAGAGTTTTCCCTGTCACATTTTTTTTAAATACAGACACAATATGTGTCATCTCCTATATGTTTGATAATTCAACTTCATGTAGTGAATTCCTAAAAAAAATCGAGAGTGAATAAGATAAATCATCTGCACATTCTTTTAAGAGACCCACAGTGCCGTCCCCTCTAGTCTTCTATTTTTTTCTTATCAGCATCTGTTACCAGATTCCTTAATTCCTTTTTGTTACTTCATTAGCCAATAATTCACGTGTCTCTCTGATTAAAATTTCCTATTTGGAAAATATTTTCGAATGTGAATCCACTTTAAAACTTTTTATTCATCATTTCACACATTTCCAACTTAACTTGAGTGATTGTGCTTTTGTGTATTTCTGAGTGTGTGTGTGTGTGTGTGTGTGTGTGTGTGTGTGTGTGTGTGTGTATGTGTGTGTGTGTGTGTGTGTGTGTGTGTGTGGTGTGTGTGTGTGTGTGTATGTGTCTGTGTATGTGTGTGTGTATGTGTGTGTTTCACTCGTAGCAGGCCCCGAGTTGGTACTCCCGAAGTTGCAACTGTCTAGTTTGTACATTAAGTCTGTAGTAAACGATAACTCAGGCCTCCCAGTTGTAGGAGTCCCCGAGTTATCGTTTGCTTCAGACATAATATACAAACAAGACGGCTGCAACTACGGGAGTACCAACTCGGGGCCTTCAACCAGAACATCCTGCATTTATAGTTAGCTACTTGTAGCTACAGCAGCAAAACAATGTTACCGCTCTCTCGTCTTGAATTCTGTTCATTATCAACATAATAAATTCCCAGTAGTAGAAACACTTATTAATTCCTATTTTAATGTTATTCACTGGTTACCTAGCACAGTTGAGAAGAGAAAATCAACTATTGTTTCATTTAAAAAGTGATGACGCTCTACCTGATGATTATGACACCACTGGTGACCTACTGATGATTATGACAACACTAGTGACCTACTGATGATTATGACAACACTAGTGACCTACTGATGATTATGACAACACTAGTGACCTACTGATGATTATGACAACACTAGTGACCTACTGATGATTATGACAACACTAGTGACCTACTGATGATTATGACAACACTAGTGACCTACTGATGATTATGACAACACTAGGACCTACTGATGATTTTGACAACACTAGTGACCTACTGAGATATGAAACCTAT
>NC_069400.1:71919320-71936125 GCF_026875155.1 Cherax quadricarinatus | reverse complement strand
ACCTACAACACACACTCAAATACACCCCCCCACACACACCTACACACACACTCAAATACATCCCCACACACACCTACACACACTCTAATCAACATTAACTGCTGACTGCAGTTTTAAGAGCAATAATGAGTGCACTTAAAACTTAAAGAAAAGTGCGGAATCACTGGAAAAGAAATGGAACTAAAGTATAAGAAAATAAAAGAAGAAAATATTTAGAGAGAGAGAAGCGATTATTCGAAGATGTAAACAAGTCAAACATAGTTGAAATAAAACTGAGAAAACGAGGACGAAACGATGAAGGACCGAAACATCCACCTAAGTTTTGCTCTCCTGTGTGCGGGTTCTTTGTGTATTGTTCCAGTCGAGTTATTGCTCCTTTTTATTATTTCTGGATGAAAGACGTTGTTAGGAAGACTTGAAAAGACCTGATAATATTTACAGGTAAATTTTTGTGGATTCATGGTGACTGGATGAAGAGATAAGATGAATTGTCAACGAACAGATGACGGATTACGTCGTCAGGTGAGACCGTCAGAGCTTAGATTCATCCCATTAAAGTGCTTACGAAAGCATAGACAACAGCTCTGGGTCTTATACAAATGTAAAGATATCTTACCAGAATTGCATTGAACTCACTCTCACTCTCACTCTCTCTCTCTCTCTCTCTCTCTCTCTCTCTCTCTCTCTCTCTCTCTCTCTCTCTCTGTCTCTGTCTCTCTCTCTCTTTCTTTCTCTCTCTCTCTCTCTCTCTCTCTCTCTCTCTCTCTCTCTCTCTCTCTCTCTCTCTCTCTCTCTCTCTCTCACACACACACACACACACACACACATCTGACATTTGTGACCCAGAAAAGCAATCAGCGTCTGCGTTGCGGCCAGACAAATATCGCCTCAATGGAGCTAAATAATTGAGGTGACTGGCGGCAGTGCCACCTCCAGGCTCAAACCTAATTATATTTGCTTTCCTTGGCTCTTGTGTACACTCTAGTGCGCGCACACACATACACGGCAGGGTGTACACTAGTACGCGGGTGGGCGTAAATACGGCCAAGTGTACATGGGTACACACTGGTGCAAAAGAAGACTGGATGTATACGAATGCACGTTGGTGTGCGCACAACAGGGTTTACATGTGCACATTCCGGTGCACACACACATGGTCTCTCATACATGTGTACTTCGGTGCAAACACACACACACACACACACACACACAAACGTACACACATCAAAACATCAAGGGAGGGGGAGTTGGTAATTCACTTCCTATTCAGCTGTGAACTTAACAGACAGGGCAAGTGAATCGAATCTCGGTGGGAAACTATCAAAATCCAGAAGGAACAACCACAAGCAAGGGACATCATCCACGTCCCTAAACCATCTGGCTTGGCTAGGTAGGATATCATTCAGCAATTACATCTCAAAAATGATTCCCTGCATAAATTACTCCAAACATGAGATAATGGATTTCCCATGACCATTCCAAGTTTTTTGGGGGAATAGTACTTTCCCTCAAAAATGAACTTATAGTAGACTATGCCATTCTTGGGGAACAGCATAGATAACTTATCCATTTCATCTTCCAAGTAGCATAACAAGTATGGTACTGGACCTCAAGTGAACAACGTAGTAGCATCAAAGCTTATCAGTGTAAAACCATTCAAGATATTCAGATTCTGCGAATTATCAGTGAGATCTAAGCTATTTAAGCGGGCACTCTAGATGTTACCTCCCACCGATGTTAACACTTTGAACAACCATTTGGACGGGTTATACACATTTAACCTGCAAATAAGAAACTTAAACTTATATCGACGTTTCGGTCTGACATGGATCATTAACTATTTGCCTTTTAATTCTTTATGGACAAGTTATCAGCCGCTGACCCAACATACCTAATAATAGGTCTCGCTGGAAATACCCATATATGGGGTTTAATCAGCCTTAAGCTGTTTAAACTTTCTGTTAACTTGGCTGAGAGGATTATTATCAAGGAGAACGTATGTTTCGTTGCCCTCTAATAAAAAGATTAATTTCTCCAGTATAGTCTACCTTATCCATAATCACTACCACATCCAATATGTTTGCTTTTGTGACGTCTAGGATAATGTTTTAGATCTTGGTATGATTTGAAAACCCGTTGAGGGCGTCCATGGACGCGCCTGATTGGGCTGACCTCCATTTCCTATTCCCTACTGCATTGTATTTGACAAAGCGTTGGTTGCAACACGAAAGGTGCCGCGAGTAAGTCATCCAGTTCCTCTGTAGTTGATTTGCATGTAACACACACACACACACACACACACACACAGGAGCCAGGAGCTGAGTCTCGACCCCTGCAACTACAATTAGGTGAGTACACACACACACACACACACACACCTAGACGACAAGGGGAAACTAGGCAACATATACATATATGTAATAAAGTTGGTAGAATTACCGACAATATGTAAAGTAAAAGGACACAAGTGCAACTAATGTGACATTTATTGTGGCAACGTTTCGCTCTCCAGGAGCTTTATCAAGCCATTACAAACAATACATGGACACAGAGGGTATATAAAGGCTCTGAGTGAGGTGCAATACTAGTGAGGTACCATTTCGATGTTCACTAGTGGTAGTAGTAGTAGTAGTAGTAGTAGTAGTAAAAATAATACAATATGGAAGAGCAATTAATTCGTACATGAGTAAAAGGATATAAAAGCTATTACTTGGGTAACAAAAATAGGTTGGACAAATATAGACTGGAAAGAGGCAGGTTTTTTTCAGTGTTCACTCTCTGGAATGTGCTTTGTGTAGTATAACAGGAGAGACTATGTGATGGCAGGGTTTACTGTTTTCAGGAGGATTCTTGCTAAGACTTCGGAGATGGTGAAGCTGCCGTTGTTTTGTTTAATTGTATTCGAAACAGCGATCAGTGCTGATTCAAGGCACTTGCGTCTACGGAAGTTAGTTTCTTTGATCACTAATTGGGCGTCTCTGAATTTCATGAGATGATTGGTCGAATTTCGGTGTTGTACACAGGCGTTGTTTAAGTTGTTGTTCCTGCATGCGTAAATGTGTTCATTGAGGCGGGTGTCGAGGTTTCTTGCTGTTTCACCTACGTAGAACTTGTCACAGCCTCCACAGGGTATAGTGTAAACTCCTGCATTGACTGGTTCGTGGTGCTTGGGTTTTGTCCTGGTTAGATCCTTTATTGAAGTGGTAGAAGCGATGGCGACTCTTCAGATCATCAATTCTCCACGCATCAACACCGCTCCCAACAAAGTTATAATTCTTCCCAACGTCTCAAAAGTACTTTCACAAGCTAACACCAGAGTCGCCATCGCTTCTACCACTTCAATAAAGGATCTAACCAGGACAAAACCCAAGCACCACGAACCAGTCAATGCAGGAGTTTACACTATACCCTGTGGAGGCTGTGACAAGTTCTACGTAGGTGAAACAGCAAGAAACCTCGACACCCGCCTCAATGAACACATTTACGCATGCAGGAACGACAACTTAAACAACACCTGTGTACAACACCGAAATTCCACCAATCATCTCATGAAATTCAGAGACGCCCAATTAGTGATCAAAGAAACTAACTTCCGTAGACGCAAGTGCCTTGAATCAGCACTGATCGCTGTTTCGAATACAATTAAACAAAACAACGGCAGCTTCACCATCTCCGAAGTCTTAGCAAGAATCCTCCTGAAAACAGTAAACCCTGCCATCACATAGTCTCTCCTGTTATACTACACAAAGCACATTACAGAGTGAACACTGAAAAAAACCCTGCCTCTTTCCAGTCTATATTTGTCCAACCTATTTTTGTTACCCAAGTAATAGCTTTTATATCCTTTTACTCATGTACGAATTAATTGCTCTTCCATATTGTATTATTTTTGTTACTACTACTACTACTACTACTACTACTACTACTACTACTACTACTACTACTACTACTACCACCACTAGTGAACATCGAAATGGTACCTCACTAGTATTGCACCTCACTCAGAGCCTTTATATACCCTCTGTGTCCATGTATTGTTTGTAATGGCTTGATAAAGCTCCTGGAGAGCGAAACGTTGCCACAATAAATGTCACATTAGTTGCACTTGTGTCCTTTTACTTTACATATACATATATATATATATATATATATATATATAATATATATATATATATATATATATATATATATAATATATATATATATTATATATATATAATAAATATATATATATATATAATATATATAAATATATATATAAATATATATAATGTGTGTGTTGTGTGTGTGTGTGTGTGTGTGTGCAATAAGATCACAGTAAACAGGTGATTTTCAGAGTATGTAAAACAACCACTTGAAAGAATAGTGAAATTCCAAGCGCTTTCGTGACTGCTACATTATCACATTATTGATAATGTGAATAGTCACGAAAGCGCTTGAATATCACTATTCTTTCACAGTGGTTGTTTTGCATACATATATATATATATATATATATATATATATATATAATATATATAAAATATATATATATATAAATTATATATATATATACTTACACTTAGGTCACACTCTACATGCATATATATATACAACCAAGCATATATATAGACAACCCTCTGGGCTTTATTTGCTATTTTCTTACTAGTTCTTGTTCTTGTTTATTTCCTGTTATCTAAATGATGAAGTGGAACAGAATTATTCCTCCGTAAGCCATGCGTGTCGTAAGGGGCGACTAAAATGCCGGGAGCAAAGGGCTAGTAACCCCTTCTCATGTATACATTACTAAAATTAAAATGAGAAACTTTTGTTTTTCTTTTTGGGCCACCCTGCCTCAGTGGGATGCTGCCGGTTTGCTGAAAGAAGAAAGAATACATATATATATTCTTTGTATTAAACAGTGACACATACCATTCGATCTCATCAGCGAGATCATTTGCGTATATCAGGAACAATAACTGCCCCAACTTGTCTATTTTAACGCTGTCTTCCTCATGATTTATTCTTTTTCAGGTCTTTCAGGTTCTCGTTCATATATTTTGTGCATAAATTTGTGGGGAGCACAGTATCAATCTTTTTTGTAACCCAGAACGAGGGAGTCTCACCCAGCCTTGCCGTTCTTGTTCAATGCTTGTAACTCAGCCGTAGAACTTCAAGAATTTTATTAGCAGTATTGCTAATTCCACAAACAGTGCTGGTTTTGTGATAAACATTTTCCCCACGCTAAGGGAAGATCGGAGGGCTGGGAAGAA
Source organism: Cherax quadricarinatus (assembly GCF_026875155.1). Classification (NCBI taxonomy): domain Eukaryota; kingdom Metazoa; phylum Arthropoda; class Malacostraca; order Decapoda; family Parastacidae; genus Cherax; species Cherax quadricarinatus. Next base: position 71,930,873 of record NC_069400.1, on the reverse strand, counting down.
AGCTTGTGTGTGTACTCACCTATTTGTACTCACCTATTTGTGGTTGCAGGGGTCGAGTCCTAGCTCCTGGCCCCGCCTCTTCACCGGTTGCTACTAGGCCCTCTCTCTCCCCGCTCCATGAGCTTTATCAAACCTCGTCTTAAAACTGTGTATGGTTCCTGCCTCCACTACGTCATTTTCTAGGCTATTCCACTGCCTTACAACTCTATGACTGAAGAAATACTTCCTACTATCTCTCTGACTCATTTGTGTCTTCAACTTCCAATTGTGGCCTCTTGTTTCTGTGTCCCCTCCCCTGTGTGTGTGTGTGTGTGTGTGTGTGTGTGTGTGTGTGTGTGTGTGTGTGTGCAGGACTACTAGTGTGAGTGAGAGGCAGTAAACCACTCCATCACAAACTGCAGTTCTTAAAGGCTAACAGACTTCGCTGTAACTGCCGAAGGGCGGTCAATAAACTGTCCTTCTGGCATCAACAATGCACTCTAATTCCCATGCGAATCGAATCGCATAATTCTCCTCTTCCTTCTACTTAGCCACACTTTAAAGGGCTCAGACTCCATTTGCATACAGAATTTGCATATTCTTTTCTCTGCTAATTTTTGTCGGCTTTATTCCCAGTCACGATTTGTGTCTTGGCAAACGTGGTTTGCAGCGTCTTAGGAATTCTATTTTGATTTTTTTTTCATGTTAATTCTGTTTGTAGATGGGGTGGGCTAAATGTTCCCTGATTATTTTTAATAGCTTATGTTGGGCGCTTAAGTTGTTTGTGTTGGCGATAAGTGAAATTGAACTGAGGGTGTGTGTGTGTATGTTTGTGTGAAAAGAGAAAAGTTACTATAATTCATTGTCTATCTCGACTTTATAAGTGCTTATCATCCCTCCTCTTCCTGACACCATCTAGGAAATTATATTTTAGTTCTCTTCTTCATTCCTATTTATTAACACTGGGATCTATTTCATAGCAGAGTTTTCAGCTTTTGTTTATATTTCATAAATAACCCGCACAGAGGAGAAAATACTTCAGACGATGTTTTGGCCCGACTTGACTATTAACTAGTCATGTATGTGCGGATGTTTTGTGTACATTGTTCCAGTCACTGTATTGTATCTTTATATTCTTTGTTTATTTATCTTTCTTAATAAACATTGGGAATTATAATTAATGTAACATTTATTTTGAATTCCCTTTCAAGTTTCACCATCTGTATGCCAGAAGCAAGTCAAAAATTTCACTTCGTCATGAGTGAGGTATCTTTTAGGAGATACTGTAATGTTTATTTGTAATTTCCCTAAAGTTACCTTTTTATCTTGCATGTTTGAGTGACTTGGCACTTAACCTACTTTACATTCCATCTTTCTTTCTTCAGTTCATCTAAATCTTCGTGTAGAGGTGTTTAGGAATTTTTGCATTAGATTTATACAACTGCAAATTCATCCCTTTATCTCTGTATTCCTCCTGGCAAATGATGGATAACGCGGAAGGTGTCAGTGAGATGAGCTCATGATGTGGCTCATCACATGATAAATACTGTATGATGTGAAGCATCACATGATAAACACCCCATGATGTAGGCCATCATATGATTAATTACTCCATGTCTCCAGTCATCCCATGACAGAGACCAGTGTACAGACTTATTCCCATTTTCTCATGACAAATAATAATTACTGGGACAACTATTGATTTTTACTTTATTCTAAATGAAATAAGCTTTCAATTGTAATTGTTTGCTTTTTATCCCTCTCATGTTTTGTAATCTTTCAGATAATCCTTGAGAACTCTATTGTTTTTTCTCTAAAATATAAGTGCATAAAAGCTTGAGTGGACATGTATGATTTTGTTGATCTGATCTAAAGTGTATCACATGAAGCAATTTTTTTTCTCTTCAAATACATCAGCTGCTTTTCTATGATATATTCCAGAGCGTCAATAAACCAGGTTTACTGTTTACAGGATTTTTCCTATGGCCTTTCCTGGGATGCGTCAGTAGGTTATGCCTAAAATTTAAATTACTCCTATGACCTTACAGCAGGCTCCTGCACCACTACACACTACAGTAGTTTCCTGCATCACTATACGATACAGTAGCCCCTACCTCATTACACGCTACAGCAGCTCCCTACACTAATACACGCTACAGAAGCCCTCTGCACCACTACACAATACAGCAACCCCCTGCGCCACTATGCCCCACAGCAACTCCCCTGCCACGCCACGGACCAAATGATGAATCAAGTACCATAAAGGACGCCGTAACTTCACGCTTGAAAGGAACGAAGGAGAACGCAGAGAGCCCTAAGGTAAATCCCCAGAGGTATTTTTGGGGAGCGTAACGTCGCAGTAATTGTGTTTAAGGAAGACGGAGGAGGAACACAGGCCGTCTCTGGGATATTCCCACGCTGTTATGGCCGACTTTATATTGTTTTTGCATTTTTGTTAATAGTCCAGTAAAATTATTTATTCAGGGGTTGTTAAAAATGCTTGAACATGAATTTTAAACCGTAAAGGCTAGACATCTCGCATTTAACTTAGTTGGGAAAATCGTTTTATATTCAATAATTTTTTTTGGATTCCCGAATGTTTGTTGATCTTATGGTCGATGATTTAGTCAGACAGCGCTGTGTGACCCTAGTGGTTTAGCACTTAGTTTTGATTATAATAATAATCATTATTGGTCAGATAAATGCACCTAGCACAAGTCTAAGGACGGGTGAAGGTTGGGTAGCCAACTGTTAGTGGTTGACCATGGTAGCAGTGACTGCTAGACACATGTGCAACAGTTGGGTATCTGTATTATTGAAACGTTTCGCCAAAGCAGTAGGCTTCTTCAGTCAAATACAGAGGAAGCTCTGTATATGACTGAAGAAGCCTACTGTGTAGGCGAAACGTTTCAACAATTAAAATACCCAAGTTGCAGTGGCGGCTCGTGCGGGGGTGCTGCAGTTCCGCAGCACCCCCGCACGAGCCGCCACACCCAACTGTTATACATGTGTCTGGCTGATCAACAGTGACTGCCAGCTTACCCGAGCTGGGCACAGTGATCTGAGTCCTGCCTTGGTGAATATCATCATATCATCGAGAACCTCGAGTAACACACCCACCTTAATCCAACCAACGACTGTAATTTCGAAATGCCTAATTTCGAAGCTGAGAAATTCTTAACTGTCAGAGTTCTCTGGTTACATCTCTGTGACCGAAGAATCTGGCAATTTTTTCAAGTGTTACGTAGTGTGAGGAGCAATGGTTTTCAAATCCGTGTTTGTCCAAAGACAATTTCTTAGTTTGAATGTATAGTATCGAAGTGAAATGGGTCACGAATGAACTCAATGCCAATTTGAAGTCGTTGAAATCAGAAAAGAGTGATTCAAATTTCTGAGACAAATTTTTCACTCTGTTGTCGTAGGATTGCCTCATTGTTTTGTCCAATAGAAATCTAGACAGATGTGTGAAATGGTTCGATTTAATTTTTTGAGTTTGGGATCTCTAGACTCTCAAACTGAAGTGGTGATGAAAAGTAGCGATGGGAAAGGGAGTGAAGGCAAGAATTTTGTTGGAAACGTATCGTCATCAATAATACAGTTGACATCAATAACATACTACAATAAAGAAAGCCCCTTGTTATCCAGAGCATTTCGGGTAAATTAGGTCAGTTTTGTCCCAGGATACGACTCACACCAGTCAGCTAACACCCAGGTACCTATTTTGCTGCTAGGTAAACATTGACAACAGTTGTCTTAAGGAAACACGCCTTAATGTTTCCATCCGTACCGGGGATCGAACCACCAACCCCAATGTGTGAGTTGAGTACGCTAGCAGTTGAGCTTCGGAGTCAAGATGCAACCAGCACACGCCGACAGGGGACAAAAGTTTGTTATATTTTATCAGTGCCAAAACATCGCATACTCAAATTCGCCACACTTTCAAGGTAAATTAGCCACTTGAGGGAAGATTTGGCGACAGAGTTACTTGCCCATTCTGGGGCTAGACCGTCTCCATTCCATGTTCACCTAAATTTTTTATCTCTACTCTTTGAGCATTGACAATGCAGTGAGATACGATCAGCTAATCGCCATTAACGCATTTGTCAGCAGCTGCTTCAATAGCCTGAAGAGTGCATTTTTTTTCATTCAATCACTACCTTCCTTCACAACCCTTTAGCCGTCTTTCCAATCCCCTTAAGTCTCATTTAAACCCTTGTGCCTTTTTCCCAGTCCTTCAGCTCCTTTCCGATCCCATATCTTTATTATCCGTTAGTACTCGTACCTTCCCTTCGGTCTCCTTTCCAATCTCTCAGCTATGTTAAAAACCGTTACTAACCTTACCAGTCCCTCAGCCCCGTTTATAATCATTACTCTCCTTTCCAATCCCTCAGCTCACAGTATTCTTACTGAATTGCTTCAGTTTACTTTCTACTTTCTAACCCGTCAGCTGGTATACCAATCACTCGGCTTCCCTTTCTAAACCTTAAGCTCCCATTTCAAGCCCTAATCCCCCTTACCAATCTCTTAACCTCCGTTTTCAACCTTTCCAATCCGATATTTCCTTGTTCAATACACAAGCCACCTTCCATAATTCCGGCTTCAGCACATGTGGAATATTTCAGAATCACTAACGTTTCTCGGGAACTTCAGGAGACATGAACATCTAGCTTCAGAGTCCACACTCTGAACATAGTTTGCTATATATTGGAATATTCCATTTTCTTTACATCATTCTCTTAAAGTACATATTTACACAAATAACCCGCACATAAAAGAGAGAAGCTTACGACGACGTTTCGGTCCGACTTGGACCATTGACAAAGTCACACTAACAGAGGTGGAGCAGGACGGCTATATATAGGCAGGAAGAGGTGGAGGTAGTAGTAGTAGTAGTAGTAGTAGTACAAAAATTGTATATAATACCGACAAGATGAAATTAAGACACATGCACAACACCCGGGCATCCCCATCGAAACGTCCACAACAAAGACAACCAGACGCCGCACATGTGTCTTAATTTCATCAGTAGTTGTAGTAGTAGTAGAAGAAGAAGAGGTAGTAGTAGTGGTAGTGGTAGAAGTGGGAAATAAGGATGACGAGCCAGTCAAAAACGAAAACAAAGGAAGGGGAGCACTGCAAGAGAGCTAGATGCCCACAGAGGGAGAGCAAGCGCACAGAGGTGCGTGAAAGGGGAAATGGTGAAATAAAATAAATGAAGAAGGAACAGGAACACGAGACAGGAGAGAGAAAGACAACCCAGAGGAGAAAAGGAAAGGGGAAGAGGAAGAAGAAAAAGAAAGAAAAAATGAGGATTCAGGTTAAGTCACGGGTGTTCTGAAGTTTGGAGCATTTTACAATGTAGTGGGAGAGGAAGGCATCTACAGAGACGAAGCCAGGGCTAAGGTTCATACAAGGAAAGTTGTGTATTAGAGAGGATTCAACTAGACGGCGACTGTTCGAGTTGGAAGTAGGGAAGACAGGTTTAGCAGAAGACTAGTCAATAGGATGGCTATGATCTCTGACGTGACAGAAAAGAGCATTGTTAGTGTCGGCAAGCCTAACACTATTTTTGTGCTCCCTAAGTCTGTCAGAAAGAGATCGACCAGTTTCTCCGAAGTATTGAAGAGGACAGGAGGAGCAAGAAATAGAGTAGACACCAGGAACATCTGTAGAGGGAGGAGAGGTATGAACGAGATTAGTGCGAAGAGTGTTAGTCTGGCGGAAGGTAAGCTTGATGTCTAAGGGACGGAGAGAATTGTTGAGATTAGAAAGACCGGAAATGTAGGGAAGGCAGAGGATAGAAGAGTTCCCATGAGTAGAGAGTTTGGGAGAGAAGAAATTGCGTTTAGCACGTGAGAGGGCAGAGTCTATGAAATGGGAAGGGTAGCCAAGACGGGAGAACGAATTACGAAGAGTGGAAATTTCTGCTGGAAGGAACTGAGGTCCAAGTCGGACCGAAACGTCGTCGTAAGCTTCTCTCTTTTATGTGCGGGTTATTTGTGTATCGTTCCAGTCACGGTATTGTGCCTTTTCGTTATTTAAAATACATATTTCTTTTCTATAAATCTTGATGGATTTAAAAGCACTGGGTTATCAATGCTTCTATTTTATATGAAACAAAATTCGCATGTATATTTTGCGGTTGAAAATGGCAAGTGCAGTATTACTCTGCAAGATATGTTGCAGGTGTTGCTGACAGGTGACGCCTGTATGCAAAACGTGGCTCTTCTGAACGCAAGATTGATGTGTGTGTGTGTGTGTGAGTGTGTGTGTGTACTCACCTAGTTGTACTCACCTAGTCGAGGTTGCAGGGGTCGAGTCCTAGCTCCTGGCCCCGCCTCTTCACTGGTCGCTACTAGGTCACTCTCCCTGAACCATGAGCTTTATCATACCTCTGTTTAAAGCTATGTATGGATCCTGCCTCCACTACATCGCTTCCCAAACTATTCCGCTTCCTGACTACTCTGTGGCTGAAGAAATACTTCCTAACATCCCTGTGATTCATCTGTCTTCAACTTCCAACTGTGTCCCCTTGTTGCTGTGTCCCATCTCTGGAACATCCAGTCTTTGTCCACCTTGTCAATTCCTCTCAGTATTTTGTATGTCGTTATCATGTCATCCCTATCTCTCCTGTCCTCCAGTGTCGTCAGATTGATTTCCCTTAACCTCTCCTCGTAGGACATACCTCTTAGTTCTGGGACTAGTCTTGTTGCAAATCTTTGCACTTTCTCTAGTTCCTTTACGTGTTTGGCTAGGTGTGGGTTGCAAACTGGTGCCGCATACTCCAATATGGGCCTAACGTACACGGTGTACAGGGTCCTGAACGATTCCTTATTAAGATGTTGGAATGCTGTTCTGAGGTTTGCTAGGCGCCCATACGCTGCAGCAGTTATTTGGTTGATGTGCGCTTCAGGAGATGTGCCTGGTGTTATACTCACCCCAAGATCTTTTTCCTTGAGTGAGGTTTGTAGTCTCTGGCCCCCTAGACTGTATTCCGTCTGCGGTCTTCTTTGCCCTTCCCCAATCTTCATGACTTTGCACTTGATTGGATTGAACTCCAGGAGCCAATTGATAGACCAAGTTTGCAGCCTGTCCAGATCCCTTTGTAGTTCTGCCTGGTCTTCGATCTAATGAATTCTTCTCATCAACTTCACGTCATCTGCAAACAGGGACACTTCGGAGTCTATTCCTTCCGTCATGTCGTTCACAAATACCAGAAACAGTACTTGTCCTAGGACTGACCCTGTGGAACCCCACTGGTCACAGGTGTACTCACCTATTTGTATTCACCTATATGTGGTTGCAGGGGTCGAGTCATAGCTCCTGGCCCCGCCTCTTCACTGATTGCTACTGGGTCCTCTCTCTCCCTGCTCCATGAGCTTTATCAAACCTCGCCTTAAAACTATGTATGGTTCCCGCCTCCACTACGTCACTTTCTAGGCTATTCCACTGCCTGACTACTCTATGACTGAAGAAATACTTCCTAACATACCTTTGATTCATCTGAGTCTTCAACTTCCAATTGTGACCTCTTGTTTCTGTGTCCCATCTCTGGAACATCCCGTCTTTGTCCACCTTGTCTATTCCGCGCAGTATTTTATATGTCGTTATCATGTCTCCTCTGACCCTCCTGTCCTCCAGTGTCGTTCGGCCGATTTCCTTCAACCTTTCTTCGTAGGACAATCCCCTTTGCTCTGGGACTAGTCTTGTTGCAAATCTTTGCACTTTCTCTAATTTCTTGACGTGTTTGACCAGGTGTGGATTCCAAACTGGTGCTGCATACTCCAGTATGGGCCTGACGTAAATGGTGTACAGAGTCTTGAACGATTCCTTACTGAGGTATCGGAACGCTATCCGTAGGTTTGCCAGACGCCCGTATGCTGCAGCAGTTATCTGATTGATGTGCGCCTCAGGAGATATGCTCGGTGTTATACTCACCCCCAGATCTTTTTCCTTGAGTGAGGTTTGCAGTTTTGTGTGTGTGTGTGTGTGTGTGTGTGTGTGTGTGTGTGTGTGTGTGTGTGTGTGTGTATGTGTGTGTGTGTGTGTGTGTGTATGTACTCACCTAGTTGTACTCACCTAGTTGAGGTTGCAGGGGTCGAGTCCAAGCTCCTGGCCCCGCCTCTTCATTGTTCGCTACTAGGTCACTCTCCCTAAACCTTGAGCTTTATCATACCTCTGTGTGTGAGTATGTGTGTGTACTCACTTAGGCGTACTCACCTATATGTAGTAGAAGGGGTCGATTCATAGCTCCTGGCCCCTGGACGTTTGTGTGTGTGTGTGTATGTGTGTGTGTATGTGTGTGTGTGGGGGAGACTTGTATGTGTTTGTGTATGTGTGTGTGTGAACGTGTGCTGTAGGGTTCACTCATTCTGTGTGAGCCTTGTCATACCTATTTTTAAAGCTATGTATGGATCCTGCCTCTACCAACTCGGTGTCTAGGCCATTCCACTTCCTGATCACTCTAATGTTAAAGAACTGTATTTCCTGATATCCGTGTGACTCCTCTGGTTTTAGCTTCCAGCTATATATATAAATATATATTATATATATATATATATATATATATATATATAATATATATATTATATATATATATATATATATATATATATAAACTATATACATTCAGACGCAGACGCACAAACCGGCCATCTCCCACTGAGTTAAGATGATCCGAGAAAGAAGAAATACTTTCACCATCACTCTCTTACTGTTTCAATAAAGACGAGCTGACATTACAGCTCAGGTGCTTTCCTAAACTACAGCAACCCCGTTCTTCCCTCAGAGTGCAGGCACTCTACTTCCCTCAGAGTGCAGGCACTCTACTTCCCTCAGAGTGCAGGCACTCTACTTCCCTCAGAGTGCAGGCACTCTACTTCCCTCAGAGTGCAGGCACTCTACTTCCCTCAGAGTGCAGGCACTTTACTTCCCTCAGAATGCAGGCATTCTACTTCCCTCAGAGTGCAGGCACTCTACTTCCCTCAGAGTGCAGGCACTCTACTTCCCTCAGAATGCAGGCATTCTACTTCCCTCAGAGTGCAGGCACTCTACTTCCCTCAGAATGCAGGCATTCTACTTCCCTCAGAGTGCAGGCACTCTACTTCCCTCAGAGTGCAGGCATTCTACTTCCCTCAGAGTGCAGGCACTCTACTTCCCTCAGAGTGCAGGCACTCTACTTCCCTCAGAGTGCAGGCACTCTACTTCCCTCAGAGTGCAGGCACTGTACTTCCCTCAGAGTGCAGGCACTCTACTTCCCTCAGAGTGCAGGCACTCTACTTCCCTCAGAGTGCAGGCACTCTACTTCCCTCAGAGTGCAGGCACTCTACTTCCCTCAGAATGCAGGCACTCTACTTCCCTCAGAGTGCAGGCACTCTACTTCCCTCAGAGTGCAGGCACTCTACTTCCCTCAGAGTGCAGGCACTGTACTTCCCTCAGAGTGCAGGCACTCTACTTCCCTCAGAGTGCAGGCATTCTACTTCCCTCAGAGTGCAGGCACTCTACTTCCCTCAGAGTGCAGGCACTCTACTTCCCTCAGAGTGCAGGCACTCTACTTCCCTCAGAGTGCAGGCACTGTACTTCCCTCAGAGTGCAGGCACTCTACTTCCCTCAGAGTGCAGGCACTCTACTTCCCTCAGAGTGCAGGCACTCTACTTCCCTCAGAGTGCAGGCACTCTACTTCCCTCAGAATGCAGGCATTCTACTTCCTCAGAGTGCAGGCACTCTACTTCCCTCAGAGTGCAGGCACTCTACTTCCCTCAGAGTGCAGGCACTGTACTTCCCTCAGAGTGCAGGCACTCTACTTCCCTCAGAGTGCAGGCATTCTACTTCCCTCAGAGTGCAGGCACTCTACTTCCCTCAGAGTGCAAGCACTCTACTTCCCTCAGAATGCAGGCATTCTACTTCCCTCAGAGTGCAGGCACTCTACTTCCCTCAGAATGCAGGCATTCTACTTCCCTCAGAGTGCAGGCACTCTACTTCCCTCAGAGTGCAGGCATTCTACTTCCCTCAGAGTGCAGGCACTCTACTTCCCTCAGAGTGCAGGCACTCTACTTCCCTCAGAGTGCAGGCACTCTACTTACCTCAGAGTGCAGGCACTGCACTTCCCTCAGAATGCAGGCACTCTACTTCCCTCAGAGTGCAAGCACTCTACTTCCCTCAGAGTGCAGGCACTCTACTTTCCTTAGAGTGCAGGCACTGTACTTCCCTCAGAGTGCAGGCACTGTACTTCCTTCAGAGTGCAGGTACTCTACTTCCCTCAGAGTGCAGGCACTGTACTTCCCTCAGAGTGCAGGCACTCTACTTCCCTCAGAGTGCAAGCACTCTACTTCCCTCAGAGTGCAGGCACTCTACTTCCCTTAGAGTGCAGGCACTGTACTTCCCTCAGAGTGCAGGCACTCTACTTCCGTCAGAGTGCAGGCACTGTACTTCCCTCAGAGTGCAGGCACTGTACTTCCCACAGAGTGCAGGCACTCTACTTCCCTCAGAGTGCAGGCACTCTACTTCCCTCAGAGTGCAGGCACTCTACTTCCCTCAGAGTGCAGGCACTCTACTTCCCTCAGAGTGCAGGCACTCTACTTCCCTCAGAATGCAGGCATTCTACTTCCTTCAGAGTGCAGGCACTCTACTTCCCTCAGAGTGCAGGCACTCTACTTCCCTCAGAGTGCAGGCACTCTACTTCCCTCAGAGTGCAGGCACTCTACTTCCCTCAGAGTGCAGGCACTCTACTTACCTCAGAGTGCAGGCACTGCACTTCCCTCAGAATGCAGGCACTCTACTTCCCTCAGAGTGCAAGCACTCTACTTCCCTCAGAGTGCAGGCACTCTACTTCCCTTAGAGTGCAGGCACTGTACTTCCCTCAGAGTGCAGGCACTGTACTTCCTTCAGAGTGCAGGCACTCTACTTCCCTCAGAGTGCAGGCACTGTACTTCCCTCAGAGTGCAGGCACTCTACTTCCCTCAGAGTGCAAGCACTCTACTTCCCTCAGAGTGCAGGCACTCTACTTCCCTTAGAGTGCAGGCACTGTACTTCCCTCAGAGTGCAGGCACTCTACTTCCGTCAGAGTGCAGGCACTCTACTTCCCTCAGAGTGCAGGCACTGTGCTTCCCACAGAGTGCAGGCACTCTACTTCCCTCAGAGTGCAGGCACTCTACTTCCCTCAGAGTGCAGGCACTCTACTTCCCTCGGAGTGCAGGCACTCTACTTCCCTCAGAGTGCAGGCACTCTACTTCCCTCAGAATGCAGGCATTCTACTTCCCTCAGAGTGCAGGCACTGTACTTCCCTCAGAGTGCAAGCACTGTACTTCCCTCAGAGTGCAGGCACTGTACTTCCCTCAGAGTGCAGGCGCTCTACTTCCCTCAGAGTGCAGGCACTCTACTTCCCTCAGAGTGCAGGCACTCTACTTCCTTCAGAGTGCAGGCACTGTACTTCCTTCAGAGTGCAGGCACTGTACTTCCCTCAGAGTGCAGGCACTGTACTTCCCTCAGAGTGCAGGCACTGTCCTTCCCTCAGAGTGCAGGCACTCTACTTCCCTCAGAGTGCAGGCTCTGTACTTCCCTCAGAGTGCAGGCACT
>NC_069400.1:71849320-71914320 GCF_026875155.1 Cherax quadricarinatus | reverse complement strand
CACGGGAGATGTTGTCCTGGTCCATTGTCCTTTGAGGTCTCGATGTCCCTTAGCAGTTTCTTCACCTCCTCATCATCTGTAAGAATGTCGTCTACACTGCCGTTGGTGTTTTCCTTGTGGTGTCCCATCTTGTCTGTCCCCCCAGAGTCCTTCCTGTCTTCTACTGTAAATACTTCCTTATAATCTACGTGTTTGTGCTCCTCACATACATCTTGATCGTTTCTTGTGGAGTTTCTCCACCTTCTTCCTCAGCCTTATCACCTCGGTCCTTGATGTTGTCTTCCTCAATTAATGTGGCTATACAGCAGTTTCGGGTCAGATTTGACTTTCGATGCTATGTCGTTTTTCATCTGTCGCTGGGCCTCCCTCCTTATCTTGCATAACATAGATTCTGGTCTCTACTAATCTCCTTGTTTTTCCTGGGTCTATGGCCCTCCTGTACTTTTTCCATTCTACTGTTGCAATTATAGTTTTTGACTCCCTACACTATCGGGGTAAAACAAGGGACTCGTTTTGGTCTCTTCCTATTATTTACGTTTCCCTTGGGAACAAAACTTGCCTCTGCCCTCCTTGCACTTTGTTGCCAATATTCCATCATCTCGTTTACTCGATTTTCTTCCATTTTCTGTCCCACTGAACACTCCTGCAGGATGTTTCTCAGACCTGTGTAGGTCCCCCCTTTTATTGTTTGGGCATGTCCCTTCAGTTCCTGGTTACCTTCTCCACTTGTAACTCTACTTATATAAGTCAAATCTCAGTACCACTGTCGCTAGCCCAAGGAGGCCTCTCATCTGTGATGTTCCTCAATGTCTTACTGCTCAGGGTGAAAACAAAATCCAGTCTTTGCTGGATACATTCATCCCCTCTCTCCTCTGGTATGTGTCCCTGACATGTTGATGATGAGGTTTTTCAAGTACCACATCCATCATCATTGGATCTACATGTTTCGGGACCCCCATTGTGGCTCAAGGTTTTCCCAGTCGATCTCCTGTTGGTTTGAATTCGCCATTTCCAGTAACTTTGCTCTGCACGAGTGAGCTCTTCTTGCCTCCTCAGCAGTGTGTCCACCATACCCTGTTGTTTTCTTCGTACTACCTTCTTGTGCCTCAGGCAGTTCTTTGGTGGGTTATACTTCTCTCCAATGTACTACTTTATGTTCTCCGGACTGATTGTTTCCTACAATTTAGTTCTTTCTCAACTCATGTCCATGCCTTCCATTTCCTCAAATCCCCATGGAGTTTTATGAGCAGTGTACCCCTCCTCCCCATTACTCCTTCTATCTTTCCTCAGGATCTGATATTCCTGTTGGGAAGTGTGATTGTCCGTTGTTATTGTCTCAGCGAAGTTTTGGTTTATGTGATCTGCTATGATGTCTGGGGATTTTTCACTGATTTCTTTCATTTCCATCCTCATGTTTATTCCAGATTCCATCCGAGTTTGTGATAACAAAACCCTTTAGTTTCTTTTTCTATATTATGGTATGCAAGAATATTGGGGTTGGGGGAGCAGAGCCTTGGTGTGGGGCCTATATGGGGCGTGCGGTGTATGTTGGGCGTTTGGTTGATGGGGGTGGGGTCAGAGATTGCCCATTAATGGGACAGCTTTGGGGTGAGGTTTGTGATATGGGATTGGTGGCAGAGGGGAAAGTGAGTGGGTTGTTAGTATAGGTTGCTCTGTTGCGTTGGGGAATGTCGGGGTGGAGTCTTTTTGGTGGAGATTCTGTTGGGGTGTGTTTGCCTTCCTCCTGTGTCTGTGGTCCTGCTCATTTCATGCTTCTCGTTCCTCCTTTGCGTCTCTGTACCCTCTCTTTCAGTGTGTGTGAGTGTGTTTGTGAGTGTGTGTGAATGCATATGTGTTGTGTGTGTGTGTGTGTGTGTGTGTGTGTGTGTGTGTACTCCCTACGTTGTAATCACCTAGTTGAGGTTGCGGGGGGCGAGTCCGAGCTCCGGCCCCGCCTCTAATCACTGATCGCTACTAGGTCACTCTCCCTGAGCCGTGTGCTTTTCATACCTCTGCTTAAAGCTATGTATGGATCCTGCCTCCCACTACATCGATTCCCAAACTATTCCACCTTACTGACTTCTACTATGTGGCTGAAGAAATACTTCCGAACATCCCTGTTGATTTCATCTGTGTCTTCTGCTTCCAACTGTGGTCCCCTTGTTACTGTGTCCAATCTCTGGAACATTCATGTCTTTGTCCAACTTTTACAATTCCTCTCAGGGGTATTTTGTATGTCGTTATATGTCCCCCCTATCTCTCTTTGTCCTCAGTGGTCGTCAGGTTGATTTTCCCTTAAATTCCTCGTAGGACATACCTCTTAGATCTGGTCTAGTCTTGTTGCAAACCTTTGCCCACTTTCTTAGTTTCTTCACGTGCTTGGACTAGGTGTGGGTTAAACTGTGCCGCCATACTCCAATATGGCCTAACGTATACCACGGTGTACAAGGGTCCATGAATGAATTTCCTTATTAAGATGTCGGAAATGCTGTTCTGAGTGTTTGCTAGGCGCCCATATGCTGCAGCAGTTATTTGTTGATGTGCGTTCAGGAGATTGTGCATGGTGTTATACTCACCCCTCAAGATCTTTTTCTTTTGTGTGAGGGTTTATAGTCTCCTGACCCCCTAGACTTGTACTCCGTCTGCGTCATTCTTTGCCCTTCCCAATCTTCATGGATTTGCACTTGGTGGGATTGCAACTCCAGGAGCCAATTTGCGGGACCAGCGTCTTGAACCTGGTCCAGATCCCTTGTAGTTCTGCTCTGGTCTTCGATCGAGTGAATTCTTCTCATCAACTTCACGTCATCTGCAAACAGGGACAAATCAGTGTCTATTCCTTCCGTCATTCGTTCACATATACCCAAGAAACAGCACTGGTCCTAGGACTGACCCTGCGGGACCCCCGCTGGGTCTCTGGTGCCAACTCTGAACATCGGACACGTACATGACTCGCTGCTGTCTTCCTGACAAGTATTCCCTGTTCCATTGTAGTGCCTTTCACTGTTATCCCTGCTTTGTTCCTCCGTTTTTGACAATTCTTGTGTGGAACTGTGTTCTAAACGCCTTCTTGCAGTACAAGAAAAATGCAATCAACCCACCCCTTCTCTCTCTTGTCTTACTGTTTCACAATGTTCATAGAAATCCAGTAGGTTTGTGACACAGGGATTTTTCCCCGTCACTGAAACCATGTTGGATGCTGTTGATGAGATCGTTCCTTTTTAGGTGTTCCACCACTTTCTCATGTAATCTTCTCCATTGATTTTGCATTCTATTACCTGTCAGTGACAACTGGTCAGTAGTTTAATGTTCATGTCTGTATCTTTTTTAAAGATTGGGACTACATTTGCCTGTTCTTTCCCATGCCTCAGGCAATCTCCCTGTTTCGATAGATGTATTGAATATTGTTGGTTTGGGATTACACATAGCGCTCTGCTCCCTCTCTCAATACCCATGGGAGATGTTATCTGGCCCCTTGCCTTTGGGTTATCTAGCTACTCAGGAGCCTTTCCACTTCATTCCTCGGTTGTGTGCACCTGTATACAGCACTTGGTGGTGTGACCCCCACTCTCGTCTTTCTGGAGGTCACTTTCTCGATGTCTCCTCTGTGAACACTTATTTGAAATCTCTTGTTGTGTGTGTGTGTGTGTGTGTGTGTGTTCCGTCGTCGCGCAGCATGCCTGTGTGTTTGTGATGTGTGTGTGTGTGGTGTGTGTGTGTGGTGTGTGTGCTGTGTGTATGTGCTGTGTTTGTGTGTGACCCTGTGTGGTGTGTGCTGATAGATCCTCCAGTTGCCGCTCTAACCCCTACGTTGAGGATCCCTGAGGGGGCGACGAGTCCGAGCTCCTCGGACTCCTCGCCCCCTCTTCACTGATACGCTACTAGCGTCACTCTCCTGAGCCGCTGAGCTTTATCGTACCTCTGCTTAAAGCTATGGCCTCTGGATCCTGCCTCACACTACATCGCTTCCAACACTATTCCACTTTACCTGACTACTCCTGTGGTGTCCAGATAATTATTCTCTACATCACCTGTGCATTCATCCTGTGTCTGTTCTAGCTTCCACAACTGCTGTACCTTGTTCTACTGTGATCCAATCTTGGAACATTATGTTTTTGCTCCACATTCCGTCAAAACGCTCTCTCAGTATTCCGCTGTATGTCGTTATCATGTCACCCCCTATTATCTGTCCTCCAGTGTCGTTCAGCGTTGATTCCCCGTAACCTCTCCTCGTAGGAATACACTTCTTAGCTCTGGACTAGTGCATTGTTCGCCAAACCTTTGCATTCTCTCAGTTTCTTCTACGTGCCTTGGTAGGTCCGTGGGTGCCAAAATGGTCGCCGCATACTCTCCCAATATGGGCCTAAGTTTACGGTCGTACAGGGTCCTGAACGAGTCCTTCATTAAGATGTCGGAATGCTGTTCTGAGGTTTGCTAGGCGCCCATATGCTGCAGCAGTTATTTGGTTGAGTGCGCTTCTGGAGTTGTGCCCTGGTGTTATACTCACCCAGATATTTTTCCGTGAGTGGAGGTTTGTAGAGTATCTGACCCCCAAGGGACTTCTCCGTCTGCGGCCTCTTTGCCCTTCCCATCTTCATGACTTTCTTGCACTTGGTGGGATTGAACTCCAGAGCCAATTGCTGACAGTTTGTGTGTGTATGTGTGTGTGTGTGGTGTGTGTGTTTGTGTTCTGTGTGTGAATATGTGTGTGTGTGGGTGTGTGTGAAGGTGTGTCTGTTTTCGTGTGTGTGTGTGTGTGTGTGTGTGTGTTGTGTGTGTGTGTGTGTGTGTGTGATGCATGTGTGTGTGCTGAGTGTGTGTGTGTGTGTGTGTGGAGTGTGTGTGTGTGTGTTTGTGTGTGTGTGTGAATGCATGGTGTGTGTGTTGTGTGTGTGTGAATTGATGTGTGGTTGTGTTTGTGTTGTGTGTGTGTGTGTGTGTGTGTTGTGTGATGTTGTGTGTGAATGCATGGTGTGTGTGTGTAGTGTATGTGGGTGTGTGTGTGTGTGTGTTTGTGTGTGTGATGAATATGTGTGTGTTGGGTGTGTGTGTGAATGTGTGTGTTGGTTGTGGGTGTGTGTGTCGTGTTGTGTGTGTGTGTGTGTGTGTGTGTGTGATTGCAAGTGTGTGTGTGTGTGTGTGTGTGTGTCGTGTGTGTGTGTGTGTGTGTGTTTGTGTGTGTGTGTGATTGCATGTGTGTGTGTCGGCGTATGTGTGTGTGTGTGAATGTGTTGTGTTTGTGTTTGTGTGTGTGTGTGTGTGTGTGTGTGTGTTGTGGGTGTGTGTGTTGTGTAGGGTTTTGTGTTGTGTGTGTGAAGCATGTGTGTGTGGTGTGTGTGTGTGTGTGTTTGTTTGTGTGTGTGTGTGTGTGTGTGTGTGTGTGTGTTTGTGTGTGTGAGTGATGTTTGTGTTGTGTGAATATTGTGTGTGTGTTGAGTGTGTGAATGTGTGTGTTTGTGTGTGTGTGTGTGTGTGTGTGTGTGTGTGTGTGTGTGTGTGTGTTTGTGTGCTAATGTGTGTGAATGCATGTGTGTGTTGTGTGTGGTTTGTGTGTGTGGCTGTGTGTGTGTGTGTGTGTGTTTGTGTGTGTTTGTGAAAGCATGTGGGTGTGTGGTCTGTGTTTGTGTGTGTGTGTGAATGCATGTGTGTGTGTGTGTGTGTGTGTGTGTGTGTAGTGTGTGTGTGTGTGTGTTGTGTGTGTGTGTTGTGGTGTGTGAATGTGTGTGTTTGTTGTGTGTGTGTGTGTGTGTGTGTGTTGTGTGTGTGTGTGTGTGTGTATGTGTGTGTTTGAGTGTGTGTGTGTGAATGCATGTGTGTGTGTGTGTTTTGGATGTGTGTTAGTGAAGGCTTGTGTCATGTGTGTGTGTGTGTGTGTGCTTGTGTGTGTGTGTTGTTGTGTGTGTGTGTGTTTGTGTTGTGGTGATGTGTGAATGCATGTGTGTGTGTGTGGTGTTTGTGTGTGTGGTGATGTGTTGTGCTGTGTGTGTGTGTGTAATGTCGTGTGTGTGTGTGTGTAGTTGTGATTGCATGTGTGTGTGTGAATGGAATGTGTGTGTGTGTATGTGAGTGTGTCGTGTGTGTGTGTGTGTGTGTTTGTGTGTGTGTACTAACCTAGTTGTACTCACCTAGTTGAGGTTGCGGGGGTCGTGTCCCGAGCTACTGGCCCCCGCCTCTAATCACTGATCGCTACTAGGTCCACTCTCCCTGAGCCGTGAGCTTTATTCATACCTCTGACTTTAAGCTATGTATGGATCCTGCCTCCATACATCGCTTCCCAAACTGATTCCACTTACTGACGACTCTGTGGCTGAAGAAAAATACTTCCTAACATACCTGTGATTCATCTGTGTCTTCTGCTTCTACTGTGTCCCTTGTTACTGTGTCCAATCTCTGGAACATTCCTGTCTTTGTCCACCTTTTCAATTCCATTCAGTATTTTGAATGTCGTTATATGTCCCCCCCTATCTCTCTGTCCTCCAGTGTCGTCAGTTGATTTCCCTTAACTCTCACTCGTAGGACAATACATCTTAGCTATGGACTAGTCCTTGTTGGCAATACTTTGCACTTCTCTAGTTTTCTTTACGTGCTTGGCTCTAGGTGTGGGTTCCAAACTGGTGCCCGATACTCCAAATTATGGGCCTAACGTATACGGTGTTCAGGTTCCTGAACGATTCCTTATTAAGATGTCGGAATCTGTTCTGAGGGTTTTGTAGGCGACCATTGCTTGCAGCAGTTATTTGGTTGATGTGCGCTTCAGGGTTGTGCATGGTGTTATACTCACCCCAAGATCTTTTTCCTTGAGGTGAGGTTTTTGTTGTCTCCCTGCCCCCTAGACTGTACTCCGTCTTCGGCCTTCTTTGCCCTTCCCCAATCTTTCATGACTTTGCACTGTTGGGATTGGATCTCAGGAGACAATTGACTGGACCAGGTCTGCCAGCCTGTCCGATCCCTTTGTAGTTCTGCCTGTCTTCGATCGAGTGATTTTCTTCTCATCAACTTCTCGTAATCTGCAAACAGGGACACTCCAGGTCTATTCCTTCCGTCATGTCGTTCACAAAATTACCAGAAACAGCACTGGTTAATAGGACTGATTCCTGAGGGAACCCCGTGGTCACAGGTGAACACCCTCTGACACCTCGCCACGTACCATGACTCGCCTGTCTGTCTTCTAGACAAGTATGCCCCTGATCCATTGTTGTGCCTCCATGTTATCCCTGCTTGGTCCTCCAGTTTTTGCACATTCTCTTGTTGTGGAACCTGTGTCAAAAGCCTTCTTGCAGTCCAAGAAAATGCAATCAACCCACCCCTCTCTCTCTTGTCTTACTGCTTGTCCTACATGTCATAGATCTCCCAGTAGGTTTGTGGACACAGGATTTCCCGTCCCTGAAACCATGCTGGCTGCTGTTGTTGAGTTCATTCCTTTCTAGTGTTCCACACTTTCTCCTGATAATCTTCTCATGATTTTTTTGCATACCTTACATGTCAGTGACACTGGTCTGTTGTTTTAATGCTTCTTGTCTGTCTATTTGAGTTAAGATTGGGATTAATTTGCTGTCTTCCATGCATCAGGCAATCTCCCTGTTGCGTTAGAAGTATTGAATATTGTGGTTAGGGATACGCATAGGCCGCGTGCTCCCTCTTCAATAACCTGGGGGTGATAGTTTTCTGGCACATTGACTTTGAGGTAACTAGCACACTCTGAAGCATTCTTCACTTCTCCTCGGGTTGTGTGCTCTGTTTCCGCACTTGGTGGTGTGCCCCACCTCTCCGTCTTTCTGGAGTCCATTCTGTCTCCTCTGGGTACTCTTCTTTGATTCTCTTGTTGTGTGTGTGTGTGTGTGTGTGTGTGTGTGTGTGAATGTTGTGTTTGTGTGGGTGTGTGCTGTGTGTGGGTGTGCTGTGTGTGTGTGTGTGTGTGTGTGTGTGTGTGTGTAGGTGGGTGGTTGGGTGGGTATGTGTGGTAGCAAAGTGTTGGACTCTCATTGTTGAGGTTGCGGTGGGTCGTGTCGAGCTCCTGGCCAAGAAGAGGCAGATAGGTGAGAGACGTGGTATCTCTAATGTGCCGGGTGCGTTTTCGGTACAGGATGTTAGAAGTGGGTGGGTTCAGGAAGAATGTCTGCGAGGAAATTTCTAGTGGATATAGGGTAGGGAGTAGCGGGGGAGGTTGTTTTGTAGGAAGTTATGTAAGGGGTGGATGAGGTGGGAGGGTGCAGGAATCTCGGGGGAAAAGGTGGGTAGGGGGCCCTTGAGAGGGTTATGGATATTAATGAGTGGTATGCAAATTAGTGGTCTTGGGGTTTATTGAGTGAGTGTGATGGATGGGGGGTGGGACTAATATGGGATGTGTTTGAGCATGAATAATGGGACGCAATCTAGGGGATGGGGTGTAGTAGTGTGTAGAAATTGCATTAGGCTGGGTTTTTAACTTATCGCGATGGTAGGGGTAGGGGATTCGGTCGTTTTGGGGTCTTGAGGAATATGTTGGCTTGTTTATGGTTATGTTGATGATTGGTGAAGAAATGGTATTGTATGATTAGTGGTGGTGGGGGGGTTGGTTACGGGGCGTGGAAGCATAGTTAGATGAGGGGGGGGATTAATTGGTGTTATGGTTGTGCGATTAGCTTGATGGAATGAGGGAGGGGTTGAATTGTGGATAGGGTTGGTGTGGTGGCTGGGGTTAGGTGTTGGAAGGGGTTCGTTGGGTTGTAGGGTTGTGATGGTGGGGGTTGGTGTGCAGGAGGGGTGGGGGGACGGAGGCTATGTAGTATGATTTATGTGGTGTTTTATTTGAGACGGGGGTATGATCTATTGAGGTCGGCTTTTGTGAGGAAGACCGTGGATGGCGTTGCGATGTGTTGTCGGTGGCTGGTATTCATATTTATTTTTATCATTTTATTATTACATTACTACTACCTCATTTTACAAAAACATTCCATATTTCCATATTATTATTCGAAATAGCATAATTTTCCTTAAAAAGTCATCATTTTTTTTAATTAATCAAATCATTTTAATTTCATGTTTTTGTCCCACCTTGTCAATTCCTCTCAGTATTTTGTTATGTCGTTTTTCATGTCCCACCTATATCTCCTGTCATCGTGTCGTCAGGTTGATTTCCTTACCTCTCCTCGTAGGGTACATTACATCTTAGCCTCGGGGACTAGTATTTACTGTTGCAAACCTTTGCACTTTCTATTGTTGCTTTACTGCTTGGCTAGGTGTGGGTTCCAAAACTGGTGCCGCATACTCCCAAATTACTGGGTACCTAACGTATTCGGTGTACCGGGGTCCTGAAAGATTCACTTATTAAGATGGTCGGAATGCTGTTTGAGGTTTGCTTAGGCGCCCATATTCTGCAGCAGTTATTTGTTGATGTGCGCTTCTGGTGATTGCCTGGTGTTATTAATCACCCCAAGAGTCTTTTTTCCTTGAGTGTGGATTTGTAGTCTTGACCCACCCTAGGACTGTACTCCGTCTGCGGCCTTTCCCTTCTTTGCTCCACATTCTTCTTGGACTTTGCACTTGTTGGGATTGAACATCCTGGAGCCATTGCTGGACCGTTTGTGTGTGTTGTGTGTGTGTGTGTGTGTGTGTTTGTGTGTGTGTGAATATGTGTGTGTGTGATGTGTGTGTGTGATTGTGTAGATTTGTGTGTGTGTGCTCCCCTGTGTGTGTGTGTGTGTGTGTGTGTGGTGAGTGTGAAGCATGTGTGTGTGTGTGTTGTGTGTGTGTGTGTGTGTGTGTGTGTGTGTGTGTGTGTGTGTGTAGAATGCAATGTGTGTGTGTGGTGTTGTGTAGTGTGTGTGTGTTTGTGTTGTTGTGTGTGAATGCATGTGTGAGTGTGTGTGTGTGTGTGAATGTGTGTGTTGTGTTTGTGTGTGTGTGTGTGTGTGTGTGTGTGTGTGTTTGTGTGTGTGTGTTGTGTGAATGCATGTGTGTGTGTGTTGTGTATTGTGTGTGTGTGTGTGTGTGTGTGATTTGTGTTGTGTGTGAATATGTGTGTGTGTGTGTGTGGGTGATTGTGTGTGTTTGTGTGTGATGTGTGTGTGTGTGTGTGTGTGTGTGTGTGTGTGTGTGTTGGTTGGTGTGTGTGTGTGAATGCATGTGTTGTGTGTGTGTGTTGTGTGTGTGTGTGTGTGTGTGTGTGTGTTTTGTGCTGTGTGTGTGAATGCATGTGTCTGTGTGTTGTGTGTGTGTGAGAATGTGTGTGTTTGTGTTTGTGTGTGTGTGTGTGTGTGTTTGTGTGTTGTGTGTTGTGTGGTGTGTTGTGAGGTGGTTTGTGTGTGTGTTGTGAATTGCAAGTGAGTGTGTGTATGTGTGTGTTGTGTGTGTGTGTGTTTGTGTTGTGTGGTGTGTGTGTGTGTGTGTGTGTTTGTCGTGTGTGATGTGAGTTTGTGTGTGTGTGAATTATGTGTGTGTGTGTGTGTGTGTGATTGTGTGTGTTTGTGTGTGTGTGTGTGCGTGTGTGTGTGTGTGTGTGTGTGCTGTGTGTGTGTTTTGTGTGTGTGTGTGAATGCATGTGTGTGTGTGTGTTTGTGTGTTGTGTGTGGTGTGTGTGTGTGTGTCTTGTGTGTGTTTGTGAATGCCATGTGGTGTGTGTCTGTGTTTGTCGTGTGTGTTGTGAATGCATAGTGTGTGTGTGTGTGTGTGTGTGTGTTGTGTGGTTGTGTGTGTGTGTGTGTGAATGTTGTGTGGTTGTGTGGTGTGTGTGTGTATGTGTGTGTGTGTGTGTAGTGTGTGTGTGTGTGTGTGTTGTGTGTGTGTATGGTGTGTTTAGCGTGTGTGTGTGAATGCATGTGGTGTGTGTGTTTGTGTGTGTGTGAAATGCATGTCGTGTGGTGTGTGTGTGTGTGTGTGTGTGTGTGTGTGTGTGTGTGTGTGTGTTGTGTTTGTGTGTGAGTGTGTGATTGCATGTGTGTGTGTGTGTGGTTTGTGTGTGTGTGTGATGTGTGTGTGTGTGTGTGTGTGTGCTGTGTGTGAATGCATGGTGGTGTGTGGAATCATGTGTGTGTGTGTATGTGTGTTGTTGTGTGTGTGTGTGTGTGTGTTTGTGTGTGTGTACTCACCTGTTGTACTCACCTAGTGGAGTTTTGCGGGGGGTTCGGTCCGAGCTCTGGCCCGCCTATAATCATGATCGTACTAGGTCACTCTCCTGCCGTGAGCTTTATCATACCTCTGCTTTAAAGCCTATGTATGGATCCTGCTCCACTACATCGCTCCCAAACTATTCCACTTACTTGACTACTCTGTGGCTGAATAAATACCTTCCTAAACATCCCTGTGATTCATCTGTGTCTTCAGCTTCCAAACTGTGTCCCCTTGTTACTGTCGTCCAATCTCTGGAACATCCTGTCTTGTCACCTTTTCAATTACTCTCTGTTTTTTTGTTTCGTCGTTATAATGTCCCAACTATCTTTCCTGTCCTCCAGTGGTCGTCAGGTTGATTTCCCTTAACCTCTCCTCGTAGGAATACCTCTTAGCTCTGGGACTAGTCTGTTGCAACCTTTGCACTTTCTCTAGTTTCTTTACGTGCTTGGCTAGGTGTGGGTTCCAAACTGGTGCCGCATACTCCAATATGGGCCTAAACGTATACGGTTGTACAGGTTCCTGAACGATCCTTATTAAGATGTCGGAATGCTGTTCTGAGGTTTGCTAGGCGCCCATATGCTGCAGCAGTTATTTGGTTGATGTGCGCTTCAGGAGATGTGCCTGGTGTTATACTCACCCCAAGATCTTTTTCCTTGAGTGAGGTTTGTAGTCTCTGACCCCCTAGACTGTACTCCGTCTGCGGCCTTCTTTGCCCTTCCCCAATCTTCATGACTTTGCACTTGGTGGGATTGAACCAGGAGCCAATTGCTGGACCAGGTCTGCAGCCTGTCCAGATCCTTTGTAGTTCTGCCTGGTCTTCGATCGAGTGTATTCTTCTCTCAACTTCACGTCATCTGCAAACAGGGACACCTCAGAGTCTATTCCTTCCGTCATGTCGTTCACAAATACCAGAAACAGCACTGGTCCTAGGACTGACCCCTGCGGGACCCCGTGGTCACAGGTGCCCACTCTGACACCTCGCCACGTACCATGACTCGCTGCTGTCTTCCTGACAAGTATTCCCTGATCCATTGTAGTGCCTTCCTGTTATCCCTGCTTGGTCCTCCAGTTTTTGCACCAATCTCTTGTGTGGAACTGTGTCAAACGCCTTCTTGCAGTCCAAGAAAATGCAATCCACCCACCCCTCTCTCTCTTGTCTTACTGCTGTCACCATGTCATAGAACTCCAGTAGGTTTGTGACACAGGATTTCCCGTCCCTGAAACCATGCTGGCTGCTGTTGATGAGATCATTCCTTTTTTAGGTGTTCCACCACTCTTCTCCTGATTTAATCTTCTCCATGATTTTGCATACTTACATGTCAGTGACACTGGTCTGTAGTTTAATGCTTCATGTCTGTCTCCTTTTTTTTAAAAATTGGGACTACATTTGCTGTCTTCCATGCCTCAGGCAATCTCCCTGTTTCGATTTGATGTATTGAATATTGTTGTTAGGGGTACACATAGCGCCTCTGCTCCCTCTCTCAATACCCATGGGGAGATGTTATATGGCCCCATGCCCTCTAGAGGTATCTAGCTCCTCAGAAGCCTCTTCCACTTCTTCCTCGGATTGTGTGCACTGTGTTCCAGCACTTGGTGGTGTGCCCCACCTACTCCGTCTTTCTGGAGTCACTTCTGTTCTTCCTCTCGTGAACAACTTCTTTGAATCTTTGTTTTGAGTTTCTTTACACTTCTTCGGTCATTTCTGTTGGTCATCTCCTCCTTCCTTCCTTAGCCTGATATACCTGGTCCTTGCCATGTTGTTTTCCTATCCTGCGATGTTGGCTGTACAAACAGTTTCGGGTCAGATTTGGCTTTCGCTGCTATGTCTTTTCATATTGTCTTTGGGCCCCCTCCCTTCTATCTGTGCCATATTTCGTTTATGGCTCTCGACTTTTCTCCTTATTCTCTGGGTCCTTTGCGCTTCTATATTTCTTCCATTCCCTAGGCACACTTGGTTTTTGCTCCTGCCACCTTTGGGTAAACCATGGGCTCATCCTGGCTCTATTTCATTACTTCTTGTTACCCTTGGGTACAAACCTCTCATAAGCCTCCTTGCATTTTGTGTGTGTGTGTGTGTGTGAGTGTGTGTGTGTGTGTGTGTGTGGTGTGTGTGTGTGTCGTGTGTGGTTGTGTGTGTGTGTGTGTGTGTGTGTGTGTGTGTGTTGTGATGTGTGTGATTGAGTGTTGTGGTGTGTTGTAGTGTGTAGTGAATGCATGTGTGTGTGTGTGAATGCTGTGTGTGTGTGTGTGTGTGTGTGAAGGCATGTGTGTGTGTGGTATGCATGTGTGTGCCTGTGTGTGAATGCATGTGTGTGTGTGTGTGTGTGTGTGTGATGCATGTGTGATGGGTGTGTGTGTGTTGTGTCTGTGTGTGTATGCATGTGTGTGTGTGTGTGTGTGAATGCTAAGTGTGTGTGTGATTGAGTGGTGTTGTGCATGTGTGTTGTGTGATTGTGTGTTTGTTGTGTTGGGTGTGTGTGTGTGTGTGTGTGTGTGTGTTTCCATCCACCTCAGACAATCAGCAACAATTATCTCAGGACGGGAGCAATTTTATCTCTCATTCCCGTCACAAGTGCTTCTCGCTATTATGTCTGATATATATTTACAAAAGCCGGTAAGTAATAAATATTACAATATATCGTCGGAACAACTCAAGACATACATTCACCGTCTATCCTTTTGCTAAGTATTTTCTCAATGACCATTGTGGCTCAAAATTCTGAAAAAAATATTGATAAAGTTAGTATATTTCACTTGTTTCCTGTTGAGCACTTGAAGAAAAATAATGAAAACTAAAACAAAATTATAATCCCTATAATAACTACAAAAAATAAACTCAAATTCCATTTGGAAAATTATCCATAACATAAGGACCTAATCCATTAAATCAGTAATATTTTTTTTTTTTTTTTTATTAATAGACACTAAATCATGTAGAGTCTTACATTGACTTTGATATTATAATTTCATTGTGTCATATAATCCAACTCATTGTATTACTGATTGTATTACTTAATATATTCTCTTGATCATTTACATTCTTACTCATCACTTGCTGTATAGCCCTTGTGGCTTAGCGCTTCTTTTTGATTATAATAATAATAATACTCATCACTTCCTTTATCACTCCATCACTCAGTTTATCATTTTATCACATCCCTGCATCACTCACTGCATCACTCACTGCATCACTCACTGCATCATCCACTGCATCACCTCATTGCATCATCACTGTATCACTCACTGCATCACTCACTGCATCACTCGCTGCATCACTCACTGCATCACTCACTGCATCACTCACTGCATCACTCACTGCATCACTCACTGCATCACTCACTGCATCACTCACTGCATCACTCACTGCATCACTCACTGCATCACTCACTGCATCACTCACTGCATCACTCACTGCATCACTCACTGCATCACTCACTGCATCACTCACTGTTACTCACCGCATCACTCCTGCATCACTCACTGCCATCATCACTGCATCACTCACTGCATCAATCGCTGCATCACTCACTGGATCATCACTGCATCACTCGCTGCATCACTCACTGATCACTATGCTGCATCACTCGCTGCATCACACGCTGCATCACTCACTGCATCACTCACTGCTTCATCACTGAATCACTCACTGACCATCACACACTGCAATCCAAAAACCTCGCTGCATCACTCACTGCATCACTCACTGCATCACTCACTGCATCATCGCTGCATCACCGCTGCATCACTCTGCATCACTCACTGCATCACTCCACTGCATCACAGTCACTGCTATCACTCACTGCATCACTCCACTGCATCACTCACTGCTTCACTCACTGCATCACTCACTGCATCACTCACTGCATACTCACTGCATCAATCAACTGGCATCACTCACCGCACATCACTGCAGCTCTCACTGCAATCACTCACTGCCATCACTCACTGCATCACTCGGCTGCATCACTACTGCATCACTCAGCTGCATTCCTCGCTGCATCACTTCACTGCATCCCACTCGCATGCATCACTCGGTGCTCATCAACTCGCCTGCATCACTCACTGCATCACTCACGCATCACTCACTGATTCACTCGCTTGCTCACTTGCTGCATCACTCGCTGCATTCCACTCGCTGGCATCACTCACTGCATTCACTCCTGCATCACTCACTGCATCACTCGCTGCATCATCGCTGCAATCACTCACTGCATCACTCATCTGCATCACTCGCTGCATCACTCACTGACATCTACTCACCGCATTAACTCTCATGCATCACTCGTTGTAATCACTCATTGTTCACTGCATTCATTACTGCATTACTCACTGCTCGACTTCACTGCAGGCACTCATTGTATCAACTCATTGTATCACTCAACTGGTGTCACTCACTGTGTCCACTGCATAAACTCACTGGCAATCCAACTCACTGCATCACCTCACTGCCTTCAGCTCACTGCATTAACCACTGCTATCACTAGCCATACACACTGCATCACTCACCGCATAGCTCACTGCATCACTCATTGTAGCACTCATGTATCACTGCATCACTTACTTGCATCATTGCACTGCATCACTCTGGGCATCACAACTGCATACTATTGCATCACTCACCGCATCAATCACTGCCTCAGTCATTGGTATCAACTCACTGAGTCATCACTGCATCCATTCACCTTATCCCTGCATCATCATTGTATCACTCACTGCATCACTCCTGCATTCATTCACCGTATCACAGCATTCATCAGACCCTTATGTTACACCACACTCACAACTGTCTAGCACTATTCAAAGTGTAACTCGTCACGGGTTCCCTTGGAACTCGCTACCTTTACAATCCACTTGTTCAGTAATTCGTTGTGAGAAAAACCACTTATCAATCTCAACTGGGTTACGCTGCCGCTCTTACATTACAAAGTGCTAGTGGAACGACTTCTCAAAGTGCATGATGCGGAAAAGGGGGGCTTTTGATTCATGGATAGGACCAAAATTCTCTGGGATGGATCCTTTTTCCTTCCAGTCGTCCCTCGGTGCTGTATGAACTGACGGTTTAGAGGACATCCTCCCCTCCCCACTGAAAAAAAATAACTGATTGGAAACCTTCCGTAATCATTGTTTTCTTTTCGTATTATTATTTTATTTTTAAAAGATTACCCGGTTTCCCCCGGGCCCCGGGCCTTTTTTCCAAGGGGTGGCCCGGCCTTGGCCCCTCTTTAGGGGAGGTCTGAGCCAAAGTTCCCCCTGGGGGGGGCCCCGACCTCCTCATCTCTGGGACCAACTGTCCCCAGGCCTAGCCAAAAGCTGGGCCTTTTGGTCTGTCATCCCCCCCCAAGGGGCAAATGGGAATGACAGTCTTATGAGCTAAAGGCTCGGGCTCGGGCACCTCCCTACCCTAGAAGGGTTAGGCATGGGTCGTCTTTCTTTTCTTTTCTGTCAGTTACTTTCGATATAATCAATTAAAAAAAAGACATCAGTTGTAAAACAAATCCCCAGTGTTTTAATTTGAACTTTGCCGAAGTGTCTCCACAGGGGGTTCACATCATCAATTTAATTTAACAAATTGAATATAGGGACGAAAACAAAGAGGAAAACAAGTTTAGTGGCATAAATCATGGAATATTTTCTTGTCTTACTAAACAAAAGACAAGCTGTGGGAAAACTAATCTAAATACAAAATAAGTAAAAAAATAATGAGATAAGGTGTAAAACATCGATATTTTTTATATATATATATATATATATATTATATTAATATATTATTGTAAACACGAACGAGTGGTTTTTCATCAATAAAAAAACGCTGGACAGCCGAGGACTCGAACCATCTCGTTTTGGGCCGCCTCTGGTGAGCGAAAATCACATGACTTTTAACCCCCTGGGCCCCTCAAACCCACAAGAAACACGCACCTAGCAGAGCGTGGGGTTTTACCGTAATCCCAGGGGCATTGGTGGTGTGGGTGCTTCTGAGCTAATTTCATTCTACTTCCCCCTTGGTGTACTGCCCCCCGAGAATATAATATTACTGTAACCCCGCACTAGTGGTACATAACAATAACATGGGGAGTGAAAAAACTTTGCGCTATATATAAAAAACTTTAACAATAAATTTAATGGAAGCTTGACTGTATGTCTTATACATATACATTGTACATGGAAACCACCATATATATCCCCCTCAGTTATTTTCTGTCCGAATAAATTTTTTTGTTTCCTGAAATTTTTAATTAAAAAAAAGTAATTCAGAATGATGAAGTCTGGAGGTGCGGCTGGCAGGGAGCTCGAGCAAACGAGCCGCGGCGTTCGCCCCGGCAGAATCCCGATTGGATATTGTCTTTTGGAAAAAGATAAAATAATTTTTTTTAAATTTTTTTCACTCCCTGAAAAAAATAAAAGGAAGTTCAATTTTAATGCTGAAAAAAAACCCACTTAAAACAATTAAAGTAGATAACCACATTCTCCTGTCTAGGCTTCACTTTCCTAAGTTACACAAAGCGCGTTGGGCCCTCTGTAAATTGGTGTTTATTCTTTAACTCTTTAATTATTAACATATGCATATATATATATATATATATATATATATTATATAAAATATATAATATATTTTATATATATATATATTATTATATATATATATATATATATATGGAGGTACCACCTCTAGAACTTTACCGGGGACCCTCATCCTCAGAAAAGACAATAAACGTACCTCAGGGAAAACTCAAGGTTCTCCCCGGAGCTGTTGGAATATTTTCTTCTCCTACCACCCCCTATATTTTTATCCTACATGCTAACTTTATTAATAGACAGAATACATTGATAGAAAAAACAAACATGAATACATTGGTACAATATATCAAAGGTTATGAATCTCCTCCAGCTCCTCAGAAGCCGGACGTGAGCCCATTATGCAGCATGTATTTTCCCTCTGGATGGCCACGCTGAGGCGCTGGAACATGAAAGTGGCTGCCCTTGGGTCCCTGGTGGTTTCGATGAGCCTGGAACCCAGTTCTTTAAGGAAACGTGTGGTATTTTTTCCCCCATGATAGCAAGGTCTCTGATCCCACTAGGACAAATTGATACTGTTAGTTTATTTCCTTGTACTTGCCCATCTTGTACTCCTCCCTGTGGTTAGCAGCTCCTCCCTGTCGCCCGACACTGTGATGGATATAGGTGTCAGCCATTGTGGACACACAGGTATAGTCCCATGCTAAGAGCTTGCCATTCTTCCAAAGGTAGATGGGAATCCTCTTGGGGTTGTTTGCTGGGTTGTGGGTATTGTTGGCTGCTAGTGATCGGGGCTCCTTCTCAGCTGGGCATACAGCTGTAGCAAGGGTTCTCTTTATGATATCATTGACCTCATTGTGTCTTGCATGCCAGCCCTTGATATATCCCCCAGATTGCCCTACCAGGTTTCCTATCCTCTTCCATAGCATCAAACGAGTTAATAAAACAAATTCTTCTGGACAACCTTCTGCCATCAATGAATGGGAGACTCTTGCTGCTCCAGCACCAAATCCTAGCGCAGCACTGGCCTACAGTCAAGTTGGGATGGCCCCCATTGCTGAAAAGGTGCTTGCTAATATGCTAAGGGCTGTAACATCAGACAGAGAGACTGCCTGTCTCCAAGTTGTGAGTGCACATCACTCTGGGGACTTTCTCCAAACAGTTCCCATCTCGGCAATGGGAACACTCCTCGACCTTAAGACCCTCCGTATTGCAGCGGCTCTCCGCTTTCCTGCCCCAAATCACACGGAATATGCACGTGTATTTGCGGCAATGCACAAGTCGACCAATATGGTCTACATGGTCTTAACTGTTCCAAAACCAAGGGCTGGCATGCAAGACACAATAAAGTCAATGACATAAAGAGAAGCCTTGCTACAGCTGGAGGCTGAGCCGAGAGAGAGCCCCGATCACTAGCAGCCAACAATACCACAACCCAGCAAACTGCCCCGATGGGATCACCATCTATCCCTGGAAGAATGGAAAAGCTCTTAGCATGGGACTATACCTGCGTGTCGACGCTGACTGACACCTACATCCACCACAGTGTCGGGCGACAGGGAGGAGCTGCTGATCACAGGGAGGAATACAAGATAGGCAAGTACAGGAACATAAGAAAACAGTATCAATTTGCCCCAGTGGGATCAGAGACCTTGTGATCATGGGGAAAAATGTCCTTATAGAACTGGGTTCCAGACTCGACACCACCAGGGACCCAAGGGCAGCCACTTTCATGTTCCAGCGCCTCAGCGTGGCCATCCAGTGGGGAAATGCATGCTGCATACTGGGCTCGCGTCTGGTTCTGGAGAAAATGATATATTGTACCAATATATTCATGTTTTTTTTTGTCAATGTATTTTTTATTAATAAAGTTCGTATAGAATATAGAATACAGGGGGTGGCAGGGGAAGAAAATATTCAAACAGCTCCAGGTAGAACCTTGAGTTTTCCCTGAGATACTTTTATTCACATACAAAAGTGTAACACTTCTCTCACCACGGCAGCCACGTGAGCACTGAGGAGTCACTGTGGAGTGTGGTGGCAGGCCGTGACGTCATGCTAGCGGCTGCTGCTCGACATAATGCACTGACAAAAAGAGACCCCTCTTTATTGTAGGCCTATGATTATCGTCACGGCATTATGCCGAGCCGCTCACCCAGCATAATGCCGGGACTAGCACTGTGTCACCATACCTAGAGTTTACATGGAGAGAGCTTCGGGGGTCAACGCCTCCGCGGCCCGGTCTGTGGCCAGGCCTCCTGGTGGATCAGAGCCTGATCAACCAGGCTGTTACTGCTGGCTGCACGCAATCCAACGTACGAGCCACAGCCCGGCTGGTCAGGTACCGACTTTAGGTGCTTGTCCAGTGCCTGCTTGAAGACAGCCGGGGGTCTATTGGTAATCAGGGGTCCATTGGTAATCCCCCTTATGTATGCTGGGAGGCAGTTGAACAGTCTCGGGCCCCTGACACTAACTGTATTGTCTCTTAACGTGCTAGTGACACCCCTGCTTTTCATTGGGGGATGGTGCATCGTCTACCGAGTCTTTTGCTTTCGTTGTGAGTGATTTTCGTATGCAAGTTCGGTACTAGTTCCTCTAGGATTTTCCAGGTGTATATAATCATGTATCTCTCCCGCCTGCGTTCCAGGGAGTACAGGTTCAGTATATCAGTAAAAACTCTGCACTAGCCAAGGATTCGAACCCATGTTGTACTGGCCTGCCTCATGGTAAGCGAGAACCACATGACGTTTTAAACCACAGGACCACCCAACCCTACTAGAATGGCGCAGCCAGCAGAGCTAGCTGTTGGGTCGCCATCCGAGGGCATACGGAAGTGTGGGAGCTTCTGAGCTAATTTCATTCTCATCCCTGTTTGGTGTACATGGCGGCCCAACAGCTAGCTCTGCTGGCTGCGCCATTCTTGTAAGGTTGGTTGGTCCTATGGTTTAAAGCGTCATGTGGTTCTCGCTTACCATAAGGCAGGCCAGTACAACATGGGTTCGAATCCTTGGCTAGCGCAGTGTTGTTATTGATCAATTACCACTTGTCCGTGGTTACAAATAATATATATATATATATATATATATATATAATATTTAAAATATATATAGTTATATTTTATTTTTTATGCAACTACGAACAAGTGGCAAGAAACATGTACCTAGTATTACTACTAGCATCAGCCTGTTGGTTCTCTGAACAAGTTACGTATATTCCCATAGTTTGAACTTGCATGATAGCCTTATTACATGTTCGTAAAGTGCTCAGTAATATCCTTTGCTGACACCCATCCCCCTGAAACTTGGTTATCATTCATCTTTGCCTTCTGCTTCCTTTTTTGCTTCTCTCATCTTTCTGTCATATATCAAGTATCTGAACGCCGGAAACCACTGATAACCGTTTTTATTGCGGTGCATTAGATTTTAACTTCAAAACGTCTGCTTCTGTCTGGGTGAGTATCTCATCTGGTGTAGCTGGTTCGCTTCCGTTATTCCTCGCAAACTCTTAGGGATTGACGGGGGAACTTCTTTATCATGGTATCCTATAACGTTGCGTTCCTGATCTCCTTACCATGAGTCTCTTTGTGTCCCGGACGCTTTTTTTTTTTGAATAATTGGGTTCTTTATTGTCATAATCTTGGCGACCAAAAATGCTGTGCTGTTGATAAAGATAAGGGTTTCATTATTATATTTTGGTACAACTAGCAATCACTGTTACCAGTCTGGGCGTCTATATATGATTGTCCCTTTAAGAGGAGGTTCCATGGTGCTAGTGAGGGGATCTTGAAGGAGGTGGATCTCACCTTCTCTTCCTGGACAGAATCTGATTGTCTCCCAATTTCTTAGACACCGTGTGATCTCTACGGGTTTCGCCCACCCCCATAAACGTAATATTATTGATAATAACTCGGCAATAATAATAATAATAATAATAATAATAATAATAATAATAATAATAATAATAATTAATAATAATAATTATGCAGTCTTAGATACCAGTTTGCGTAAGCCTAGTTATTATCGTTGCTAGTTTGTGTTGATATATTACTGTTACCACTCTGTATATTCATACATTGTTGCCAGTCTATGTCCATGCATTATTACTGAAAGTACGTGTTCATACATCATTATTACCAACCTCTGTTCATACATAAAGTTTGCAAATCTGTGTTCATACATCATTGCTGCCAGTGTGGGTGTGACTAGCCATCATTGTTGCCAGTGTTGGTGTGTTTAGCCATCATTGTTGCCAGTGTGGGTGTGTCTAGCCATCATTGTTGCCAGTGTGGGTGTGACTAGCCATCATTGTTGCCAGTGTTGGTGTGTTTAGCCATCATTGTTGCCAGTGTGGGTGTGTCTAGCCATCATTGTTGCCAGTGTGGGTGTGTCTAGCCATCATTGTTGCCAGTGTGGGTGTGTCTAGTCATCATTGTTGCCAGTGTGGGTGTGTCTAGTC
Source organism: Cherax quadricarinatus (assembly GCF_026875155.1). NCBI lineage: Eukaryota > Metazoa > Arthropoda > Malacostraca > Decapoda > Parastacidae > Cherax > Cherax quadricarinatus. Next base: position 71,892,267 of record NC_069400.1, on the reverse strand, counting down.
AACATTGTTGCCAGTGTGGGTGTGTCTAGTCAACATTGTTGCCAGTGTGGGTGTGACTAGCCATCATTGTTGCCAGTGTTGGTGTGTTTAGCCATCATTGTTGCCAGTGTGAGTGTGTCTAGCCATCATTGTTGCCAGTGTGGGTGTGTCTAGCCATCATTGTTGCCAGTGTGGGTGTGTCTAGTCAACATTGTTGCCAGTGTGGGTGTGTCTAGTCAACATTGTTGCCAGTGTGGGTGTGTCTAGCCATCATTGTTGCCAATGTGGATGTGTCTAGCCAGCATTGTTGCCAATGTGGGTGTGTCTAGTCATCACTGTTGCCAGTGTGGATGTATCTAGCTATCATTGTTGCCAGTGTGGGTGTGTCTAACCATCATTGTTGCCAGTGTGGGCGTGTCTACCCATCAATGTTATCACTCTGTGTTTATACATTATTGTAGCCAGTATGGTTGTCAGACCATCAGTGTGACCAATCTGAGTTCACATATGACTGTTGCCATGTTGATGGCAATGGTGTGAATGCCAACAAAGGAATGCTGGCGACGCAGGAATAAAAGAGAAAGTCTCTTCTACAAACAGTTTATCGTGGCGAGAACTCTCGCCTGACACAAGAATTTAATTGAATTTCTGAGGGAAGAGAAAGGCAGGGGAGGTGAGACAGCAGACAAGGAAGAGGAAGAAGGGGAGGAGGAAGATCAGAGGGGTAAAGAAGGGGAAAAGAGAAGAGGGCGAAAAGAGTAAATAAATACGAGCAGCAAATTACGAGAGAGAGAGAGAGAGAGAGAGAGAGAGAGAGAGAGAGAGAGAGAGAGAGAGAGAGAGAGAGAAAGAGTTACAATGGGTAGAAAAAGGGGATGGCAACAAATAAGTTGAGTAACTAGTCTTTAACATACGTTTTTATTCCTCTTGTATATTTTAGCAACATGTGTCATCCTCCAGTGCTCTTATTCTCTCGTTGTGTTGGGTATCATTGTTGAGGGTTTGCACAGTTCCTATACTGCGTCTCTCAGTACTCGAGGTGATAGCCTCTCTGACTCGACTGCTTTCGTTGCAATTTTCAACATTTGCCAATGTTGAATTTTTTTTAAACTCTCCTTCTTACCCCTCTTTGCCTCTTTACATTTTGCTCCCTTTTTTGGATAAAAACCTCTTAGAACCTCCTCTTCCGTTCTTTGTATATATCTCGGTCATCTTTTCTAGGTTCACTCCTTTTGTCTTTTTGCTTTGTTTTTTTGACGTTGTTTTCCGTCTTATATGCCCAGGCATCTTCCTTGATGTCTGCTTTCCCTCTTGTCCTAAAATATTTCTTGTTTTTTTATGTTCTTCTTCTGTTTAGTTCCCTATTTTTCTATCATCCTGTTTCTACATGAATGCCTTTCCCTTTACTTCTAGATTTTGACTTCTAAATGATGAGTCTGCTCTCTGTTTTATATTCCGTTTCCTCCTTGTTAGTAAAGACTTGTGGCTCATTGCATATCTTGAGTAATCTCTCTGTAATGTCCAGTACTGTCTCCTCTTCCATTTCTCTTTCCTGGCGAAGTCTATAGTCACAGACATGTTCAGTTGTCTTTTCCATAATCGGTATTTTTCTTACCTTATTTCTCTATCGTTTCTATCCATCCCGACGTCCACCAGGTAGATGAATCGAAGGACAACGAAGCCAAAGGCTTCGAACAGGACGAAGAACAGGTTTCTTACTGGTTCATCCTCCCCTCGTAGCCATGTTTTCTTGGCATGTTAACCCCAAAATTCCAGTAATTGCCTACGTCATCTTACATTCCAAAGTTTCTGAATCTCCATGCGATTCCCGAGAGTTTCTTTTGTTATTGAAGACTTTCATAAGCAGTAAGTGGTTTTGCTTTAGCTTTATTTTTTTCACCGTGCTGCTTCCTTCTGGCTCCTTTGATTGCTCTCTTATTCTCCTCATTATCTTCGTCATCCTGTGCTTCGTGGAGGATTGAAAATTGCTTTGATTAGTTTTCTTTACCCTGTTCCAATTGTCACTGACATTAAAGTCTCAATTACAGAGGATGTTCATCTCTTCAAAAGTTTCTCTCTCTCTCTCTCTCTCTCTCTCTCTCTCTCTCTCTCTCTCTCTCTCTCTCTCTCTCTCTCTCTCTCTCTCTCTCTCTCTCTCTCTCGCTCTCTCTCTCTCTCTCTCTTTCTCTTTGCACAGGGTTTGACAAGGTTAGGTTAGGATCCCTAACTTTATTGACAAGCTAAGAGCTGTTACCTACATCAGCTCATTTGAAAGCATTTCTATTATATGAGACATGACAAGTAGGGAACAGGATGAAGTTGGAGCCATCTGTGGGCCAGCATTTTCATTTGATCAACTGACTTTATCTCGCTGACATCACAATGCTGTACGAATGTGTTCCATACTCGAGTCATCCTGGGGATAAAGGATCTCAGATGAATTGATGTTCTGGAGAAGGTTACAGCCAAAGTGAAGTTGCTGCTTTCTGCCCGTCTTGTGGTATAGAAGCTTGCTTCTCGCTGTCCTCGAAGTGGATCCAAGTGTGGTACTTTTACCTTGTACATAACAGTAAGGCCACCCACATCCCTCCTGTGTTGAAGGCTCTGCTGAAATGAGAGGTCTATCCAGGATGGGTCCAGGCGAGGGATGAGATGTCTTGCTCTGTTTTCTACTCTGTCAAGCAGTCGCAGATGAGATGGGGGGCAGGCAAACCAAGAAAGTGGCGCATACTCAAGGTGTGAGCGTACCTGTGCATCATACAGAATCTTGCAACCCCTACTGTCTCTCTCTCTCCCTCCCTCTCTCTCTCTCTCAGCTTATTATATCCCTCAGGGAAAATCACATCAAGTATTATTCCTGTGATCCCACAGGGGAGGCTCCTTGATCCTTCCTTGGATCGAACCTGAATGTCTTCCATTCCCCCAGGTGCTGTAAAAACCCCAACGGCTTTAGCGCTCACTCCATGACTACCATAATCATTCCAGCTTCATCACTGCCAGGATGATTATACTTCATTTATAAATTTTTAGTAATGTTTTCGCTGGCTGTGTCTTCAGCAGTTGTGGACACTGACCATTAATCTTCAAGACTCGCGAAATCGTAATAACACAATTGCAAAAAAAAAAAAAAAAAAAAAAAAAAAACATAAACCAGGTGGGGTTTGAACCATGGCTAGTGAGTCCTAAAGCTCTCAGGCCATGGGTTTCAACCCCCAACCCGTTTCCTGGTTTATTCTTATTATTACTAATATTAATTTATTATTATTATTATTATTATTATTATTATTATTATTATTATTATTATTATTATTCTATCAGTATTGGTGGTGGTTCAAGTAGTGATGGTAATAAAATTACTAACAGCTTAGCAGCCGTAATATAAAAATAATTAACAGTAAATGTAATGGGTATGCAATTCATTAACAAATAAATGAGAAAATCAAAAGGACAATGGATAAAGATTTTTATGTACCACGACAGTGCCTGCGCGAGAGGAACTAAAAATCCTGGTCGACCAAAAAAAAAAAAAAATGCACCAAAATGCTTTTAGAGAGTCCGGGAAGTGAGGTTTTACCGACATCAACACCACCGTTGGCCAACCAGAATCTCGCACTTTCCTGACGCCACGTAATCGGAGGCTTGTGTTTGGTCGGTGAACTTTGTGAAGGATGAGGTAGCGCTGGCTGGCAGGGGTTTAGAGGTCTCCTGGGGTGTTGAGTGTGGTTCTGTTAAGAGGCTTGCACCGGCACCGCTAACCTCCTGACCTTTGACACCTCTTGTGGTCAATAATGCTGGCTGGCTTTTGACACACATGCTCGGGTCACCGGTCTGGGACTTCCACCAGCCTGATGTTGTTATTTTTATTGACGCATTCGCTAGTGTACAGTGCTGCCGGGACAAGAGACCGGAAATATCGGGGAAAAAAAGGGGACAATTTAAGATAGGTGTGCAACCGTTGGTAATCTTTACTGTTGAAACGTTTCCCCTGCAATAAAGATACTGAACTGTTGCACATGTATCTTAATCATCAGCTTGTCTCGATTTTATACCATTTGCAACATTCACTCACTGGCATGAGTAGATGGCCATTGATCAATTTAATGCAGACGATTTCGTGGGATAACTTGAGAAAGCCACTTATGATCGGACTTAATTTCTTCAGCACTCATGTATTCTACTTTCAAAAGGGTGACCACTATTCTTGAAGTGTATAAGTACCAGTTTTACCAATTTAATTTTTAGACGATGTGATATTTTTACCATGATTTGAGTATGACTACAGAAAAAATCACGAAGTGGATGATTCCGTTGGGTTCAGCTGTGTACATGCAAATTTATCAATTCAGTAACATTATAGCTCAAAATTGTGGAAGTGTTGAATTTCGTGTGACTGATGTCAAACTTGCAGCTGTAGTGTTTTGCTATGACTGGAGAACGCACCTTCCGATTAGCTTCAAACTTAAATGCTGGTGTATCGTGCAAACATTTTCAGCTGTTGAGGCGCCATTATCCCAGATTTGTTGAAAAAAAAATTGTAAAAATGAAATGCTGGTTTTTAGTGAAATTATGGCTTTCATGCCTCATCAGATCGGCTTCAAATCTCAAACACTGATAACTTGAGAATGTAGCATGTGATGAGCTTCAAACTTTAATTGCTGGTGTATTTCGGGATATTAATCTCTCTGACAACTAGACAGTGTTTATCAGTATCTTGTGTATAATAATAAGAGATTCGAATTGATTTTGGATTGTGTACAAAGATGTCAAGTTGCAATTTTTTATTGAAGAAAATGGGATATTAGTTTCCATGTGATAACTTATGAATGTCTTATCCGAATGGCTTTAAATCTTGAACACTGATATTTAGCTGCATTTGAAACTATACCGCACTCTGCACTATTCATTTTGCATGCAGTGAAGTAAAGTGAGCTGGGATTATGGTATACAGGAACACCTCAGTGCAGATACCGAAACACATTGATTTCTTTCAAAACAAACAAACAAACAAACAAACAAACAAACAAACAAACAAACGCCTTGACATAAGAGAGGAACTTGTATTCTTAAAAATTAATCCTAAATAACAATAACTAAAAAGTCCTTTTGATGAAACAAACAAACAAACTAACGTTATAACCAAACCTCGTGTGATAAATTCATGTTGCATTGTTTGTGAAATTAATATAGTGCCCCGTTGTTTTAATTAACCCGTTTTTTGTTAGTGCTTCACATTTTTCATTTTCTATTTTTAACAGCGGTAGTGTCCCTAGATGAAGAGGATAAAATTGTTTACCAGAGTTGGATGGAATAAATAGAGGATTTTTCATATACATATATATATATCTGTGCCAGTTTTATATGTAAGTGGCTAGAGGCGTCCCGGATATAACATTTATTTGTATAAATTGTATAAAAAAGTACTCTTTTTCAGTTTCATAGAATATTCAGATTTTTAGGAAGAAAAAAAAGTATATATATATAATATTATATATATATATATATATATATATATATATATATATATATATATATATATATATATTATATATATATATATATTATAATATATATTTATATGTCGTGCCGAATATGTAAAACTGGTCAATTAGCAAGAACTCATTTAAAATTAAGTCCTTTCTGAAATTTTCTCTTATACGTTTAAAGTTATTATTATTATTAAAGATTCGCCGGTATTCTCCCGGCCCGGGCTTTTTCCAAGTGGTGGCCCGGCTTTGGCTCCCTCTTTAGGGAGTGTGCGAGACCTAAGTCTCCCATGGGAGGAGGCACAAGGACCTCCTCATCTTTGGGACCAACTGTCCCCAGGCCTAGCCACAAGCTAGGCCTCTCTGGTCTGCCATCCCCGCCCCAAGGGGGCTAATGGGAATAACAGTCTTATGAGCTAAAGGCTCGGACTCAGGCACCTACCCTGCCCTAGAAGGGTTAGGCATGGTGTCGATCTACGTTTAAAGATATATTTTTTTTCATTAATGTTAATGTAAAAATTTTTAATTTTGCACCAAAAGAATCTTAGAAAACTTACCTAACCTTATTATAACAAGAGCAATTTATTTTAGCCTAACCCAACTAAATATATTTTAGATTTGTTTACAGTAATTTAATACTAAACAAACACAGTGAAATATATTTTTTTCGTTAGGTTCAGAATAATTTTGGCGAAATTATTGCATACACAATATTTTCACTTGTCCTATATGGCAAGATGAGCGTTGCTATTTAAGCCAAGATCGCAAGTTCTGCCTATTCGGCACGATATATATTATATATATATTTTATATATATATATATATATATATATATATATATATATATATATATATATATATATATTATAATTGGCCGAATAGGTAAAACTGGTCAGTTTATAAGAATTCATTTAAAATTAAGTCCTTTGTAAAGATATTTTTTTTTCATTTATATTAATGTAAAAGTTAATAATTTTGTAACCAAAGAACCTTAGAAAACTTACCTAACCTTATATAACAATCGCAATTTAATTTAGCCTAATCCAACTAAATATATTCTAGATAAGTTTACAATAATCTAATAATTAAAATGTTATCGTTATAATAAGGTTAGGCAAGTTTCTTAAGGTCCTTTTGGTACAAAATTATTAATTTTTACATTAACATAAATAAAAAATTAAATGAGGGCTGAAGGGAGAGAAGGACCGAAGGAAGAGGACTGAAGGGAGAGAAGGACCGAAGGAAGAGGACTGAAGGGAGAGAAGGACCGAAGGAAGAGGACTGAAGGGAGAGAAGGACCGAAGGAAGAGGACTGAAGGGAGAGAAGGACCGAAGGAAGAGGACTGAAGGGAGAGAAGGACCGAAGGAAGAGGACTGAAGGGAGAGAAGGACCGAAGGAAGAGGACTGAAGGGAGAGAAGGACCGAAGGAAGAGGACTGAAGGGAGATTAGGACTGAAAGAGAGATTAAGAAGCATTACAAGAAGATTAAGAAGTATTACAAGAAGATTAAGAAGTATTACAAGAAGATTAAGAAGTATTACAAGAAGATTAAGAAGTATTACAAGAAGATTAAGAAGTATTACAAGAAGATTAAGAAGTATTACAAGAAGATTAAGAAGTATTACAAGAAGATTAAGAAGCATTACAAGAAGATTAAGAAGTATTACAAAAAGATTAAGAAGTATTACAAGAAGATTAAGAAGTATTACAAGAAGATTAAGAAGTATTACAAGAAGATTAAGAAGTATTACAAGAAGATTAAGAAGTATTACAAGAAGATTAAGAAGTATTACAAGAAGATTAAGAAGTATTACAAGAAGATTAAGAAGCATTACAAGAAGATTAAGAAGTATTACAAGAAGATTAAGAAGCATTACAAGAAGATTAAGAAGCATTACAAGAAGATTAAGAAGTATTACAAGAAGATTAAGAAGTATTACAAGAAGATTAAGAAGTATTACAAGAAGATTAAGAAGCATTACAAGAAGATTAAGAAGTATTACAAGAAGATTAAGAAGTATTACAAGAAGATTAAGAAGTATTACAAGAAGATTAAGAAGTATTACAAGAAGATTAAGAAGTATTACAAGAAGATTAAGAAGTATTACAAGAAGATTAAGAAGTATTACAAGAAGATTAAGAAGTATTACAAGAAGATTAAGAAGTATTACAAGAAGATTAAGAAGTATTACAAGAAGATTAAGAAGTATTACAAGAAGATTAAGAAGTATTACAAGAAGATTAAGAAGTATTACAAGAAGATTAAGAAGCATTACAAGAAGATTAAGAAGCATTACAAGAAGATTAAGAAGTATTAAGATAAAGAAATGAAGACGAGATTTGATTCATGTTTTTTTTTTATATTTAGGACGAAGCGCTAAAACCGCAGGAGTAGGAGAGAACCTGGGAAAGGAGAGGCAGTTTTAATCCGAAGGAAGGGTAGCTCCAGCTCCTTGGATCAAGAGCCCTTCTCAATCAAGAGGGGCGTGCTGGTAATGAGGAAGAGGGGGAGGTGAATAATGAGTGGAAGAGAGACGGGTGAGCAATGAGGGGAAACAGAGACGGGTGAGTAATGAGGGGAAAGAGAGACGGGTGAGTAATGAGGAAAAAGAGAGACGGGTGAGTAATGAGGGGAAAGAGAGACGGGTGAGTAATGAGGAAAAAGAGAGACGGGTGAGTAATGAGGGGAAAGAGAGACGGGTGAGTAATGAGGGGAAAGATAGACGGGTGAGTAATGAGGAAAAAGAGAGACGGGTGAGTAATGAGGGGAAAGAGAGACGGGTGAGTAATGAGGGGAAAGAGAGACGGGTGAGTAATAAGGAGAAGTGGGGTAGGAGGATGGGTGAGTAATGATGGGAGGAAAGAGGGAGGAGAGAGAATAATGAGGGGGAAATGAGTCCGAGAGCGTGAGAATACCAAACTATCAAGGGGTAGAGGGAAGAGAGAGAGAGAGAGAGAGGAGAAGAGAGAGAGAGAGAGAGAGAGAGAGAGAGAGAGATAATAATAATAATAATAATAATAATAATAATAATAATAATAATGAGAAGAAATAACAGTAATAATTCAGCTAATAAAGGAAAAAAGGGAGAAACTGAAGAAAAGATGAGAACAAGATGAGAATAACTGTTAGGAAGGAATAAAGGAGCCGATAAACAGTCTTGGGCTGAGATGATACCAAAATATTTGCTGATATCAACACCGATACCCAATTTTTGGCCGATACCGACAGTTTTCCGATATATTTTATTTTTAAAAGTTTAATAACTATGGTTTTAAATAACTCGTGAAGGGTAAATATTAAATAACTTAGTAAAACTTGCGATTTTTGGTTTAAATAACAACGCTCTTCCTGCCGAATAAGGCAAGTGAAAAATTTGTTTATGCAGTAACTTCGCAAAAATCATTCTGAACGTAAAGAAAACAAATATATTTTATTGTGTTTGTTTATTGTTAAATTATTGTAAACTTAACTAAAATATATTTAGTTCAATTAGGCTAAATTAAATTGCGTTTGTTATAATAAGGTTAGGTAAGTTTTCTAAGGTCTTTTGGTAAAAAATTATTAATTTTTACATTAACATAAATGTCAGTGTAAAAATCTTAGAAAAGGACTTAATTTTAAATGAGTTTTTGGTAATTGACTAGTTTTACCTATTCGGCACGACATATGTATATATTCTGAATTTGTCTTTACATTTAGAAATCAGATGAAGAAGATATAATCAGAAATGAATTGCAAAAAATAGACGTCCAATTAATTTCCGGTTATATTAAACGTAAGACTAAATTACCCAACAATCGTACTCTGTTAATTTAAATCATTAATCACAGTTTGTAAAAAAATAATTGTAATAACTGTAAACTGAAAAAAACTAAAATTATAGTTCAAAACTTGAGCAACTTTTCTCCGTTATTAAGCGTAATTAATTGACATAATTACATTATATAGTTTAAAGTTTTTTATTCCTTGACGAAAAACACTGAAAAATAGAAAAAAAATACAATATTCTAATAGCAAACATATTACACTTGTGTAAATCTTATTCTTATGTGCCGTAAATCCGAGGGAAAGACTGCAAGGCATGAAGAGGTTAATAATATTATCAAGAGGAGCCTCACAACAGCCGGATGCCCAGCAATAAGGGAGGCACCCCAACTATGCAGATCTGATGGTAACCAAAAGCGTCTAGATATCACCCTTCAAGCCTGGACAAACAGCAAGCAGGTGGTGTGGGACTACACGTGTGCATCCACATTTGCTGATACCTATCTTCAGTACACCAGGGAGCAAGGAGGAGCAGCTGCCACCTTGAAAGAGTCCCAAAAGTCTAGAAAATAAGATGAACTTGCCATCATTATATGATTGTTCCTATACCCTTGGAGACCCTTGGATCATGGGGGAAGATTGCATCTAAGTTCCTTAAGGAGCTAAGCAAAAACTCTTCAGGGTAACTAGGGATCCCAGGGCATCTAGTTTTCTATTCCAGCGACTCACCACTGCTTTTCAGAGAGGTAATGCCTTCTGAGTCCTGGGTGCGCACTCCAGCTCTGAGAAGCTGGATGAGATTTTCGCATTGTAATCTATGACAAACACGTAACAATATGTACCAGACATGTATCCCATGTATGCCATCTTTATACCATCTATGTATCTTTTAAATCTTTTGTACCATATTATGAAATAAAATATACCTATTGGTAAAAAAGAATGTAAAGATGGGGTGGTAGGAGAAGTGGAATATTCAAATGGTTTCAGGAAGAAATCTAAATATTCTTCCTCGAAGCCTTTTTATCCCCTTCTCCGAGGCTAAAAGTCCCACAATTTGCACTAGAGGACCCCATCCCATATATATATATATATATATATATATATATATATATATATATATATATATATATATATATATATATATATATATTATAACACATAGGCCGTCTCCCACCAAGGCAGGGTGGCCCGAGAAAGAAAAAGTTTCATCGTTCACTCCATCAGTGTCTTGCCAGACGGGTGCTTACACTACATTTATAAAACTGCAACATTAACACCCCTAAGTGCCTCACCTATTATATGATGAAAAGGTTTCAAAGGTTTCAAATAGGTTTCTAATAAACATCAAAATGGTATACAATACCGACAGGTTGTTAGGTAAGACACATATGCAACAGTTAGACAACTTTATTCCGAAACGTTTCACCTACACAGTAGGCTTCTTCAGTCGAATACAGAAAATAGGCAGGAACAGTAGAGATGTGAAGACGATGTTTCTAATAACAGAGAACAAGGTTTAAGGTTTCATAGCTTAAAAAAAAAATATTGCAAAATGGTTTAGTGGCTTCGCAGGCTTCCAGGAACAGACGAAAAGCTTTATGAAGCTTCTTAAGAGAGCGTAAGTCTTCCAGGAAGCATCCAGGGGGTGAATATAGCTTAAAAATGTCTTTTATGGCCTCTTGAGAGAGAGTTCCCTGAGGTAAGAAGAAGGGAAATGAAAACAATAAGTACAACCCCAGGGATATTTAGAAGATAAACACAAATGTGTATGAATAATAAGCACACAAGAGTGTGGGCAAACGCAAAAATGTTTGAACAATAAACACATAGAATGAAAACTAACACAACGGGGTGTAAACCGAGAAAGGTTATACGAATGATAAAACACAAAGGAATGTAAATAATGAAAGAAGTATATGAGTAGTGATAGCAGTGATGTAAACAATAAACACGAGCGGTTCACAATAAACACGAGCGGGTCACAACAAACCCAAATCTGTGAATCAATGAGGTAGAGGAGGAAAATGTGAATAAGAGGAGTGGAACTGAGATGCCCCAGAGGATGCAAGGAGAAGGGAAAACTAGCGTCTCTGAGACTCGGGAGATGGAGGGATGCTGGGAGCGGGGTGTCAGGGGAGCGAGCAGACAGGGGAAGCTAACGAGAGGAGGCTGCAATCACACGAGGGGTTGGTAATGTGAACGAGGGAGGGCAGGTGCTGGGCCACGAGGACCAGCTGGAGTTAGTAACCTCATTTCCAAGATAAACAACATGGTTGAGTCGACCGGAAGGTTGGTGTGTGGGTAAAGGTGTGTGGGAGGTTTGTGGGTAAAGGTGTGTGGGAGGTGGTGTGTGGAATGCAGTGTTTAAGGGCTCTGGTGTGTGTGTATGTGTATACTCACCTAATTGTACTCACCTAATTGTGGTTGCAGGGGTCGAGACTCAGCTCCTAGCCCCGTTTGTGTGTGTGTGTGTGTGTGTGTGTGTGTGTGTGTGTGTGTGTGTGTGTGTGTGTGTGTGTGTGTGTGTGTGTGTGTGTACTCACCTAGTTGAGGTTGCAGGTGTCGAGTCCTAGCTCCTGGCCCCGCCTCTTCACTGGTCGCTACTAGGTCACTCTCCCTGAACCGTGAGCTATATCATACCTCTGCTTAAAGCTATGTATGGATCCTGCCTCCACTACATCGCTTCCCAAACTATTCCACTTCCTGACTACTCTGTGGCTGAAGAAATACTTCCTAACATCCTTGTGATTCATCTGTCTTCAACTTCCAACTGTGTCCCCTTGTTGCTGTGTCCCATCTCTGGAACATCCTGTCTTTGTCCACCTTGTCAATTCCTCTCAGTATTTTGTATGTCGTTATCATGTCCCCCTTATCTTTCCTGTCCTCCAGTGTCGTCAGGTCGATTTCCCTTAACCTCTCCTCGTAGGACATACCCCTTAGCTCTGGGACTAGTCTTGTTGCAAACCTTTGCACTTTCTCTAGTTTCTTTACGTGCTTGGCTAGGTGTGGGTTGCAAACTAGTGCCGCATACTCCAATATAGGCCTAACGTACAAGATGTACAGGGTCCTGAACGATTCCTTATTAAGATGTTGGAATGCTGTTCTTAGGTTTGCTCGGCGCCCATATGCTGCAGCAGTTATTTGGTTGATGTGCGCTTCAGGAGATATGCCTGGTGTTATACTCACCCCAAGATCTTTTTCCTTGAGTGAGGTTTGTAGTCTCTGGCCCCCTAGACTGTACTCCGTCTGCCGTCTTCTTTGCCCTTCCTCAATCTTCATGACTTTGCACTTAGTGGGGTTGAACTCCAGGAGCCAATTGCTGGACCAGGTTTGCAGCCTGTCCAGATCCCTTTGTAGTTCTGCCTGGTCTTCGATCGAATGAATTCTTCTCATCAACTTCACGTCATCTGCAAACAGAGACACTTCGGAGTCTATTCCTTCCGTCATGTCGTTCACAAATACCAGAAACAGCACTGGTCCTAGGACTGACCCCTGTGGGACCCCGCTGGTCACATGCGGCCACTCTGACACCTCGCCACGTACCATGACTCGCTGCTGTCTTCCTGACAAGTATTCCCTGATCCATTGTAGTGCCTTCCCTGTTATACCTGCTTGGTCCTCCAGTTTTTGAGCTAATCTCTTGTGTGGAACTGTGTCAAACGCCTTCTTGCAGTCCAAGAAAATGCAATCCACCCACCCCTCTCTCTTTTGACTTACTGCTGTCACCATGTCATAGAACTCTAGTAGGTGTGTGTATGTGTGAGGTGGAGATCTGGGTTGTGGAAAGTGGTGTGTTTTTGTGTGGGAGGTGTGGTGGTGAGTATGTGGTATTTGATGTTGGGAGGTGAGGTTAAGTGATGTACTCTTGGCCTTATAGTACCTCTTCTTAAAGCTATGTATGATCCTGCCTCCACTACTTCACTCTTCAGATTGCTCCACTTACTGTGGGAAGTAGTGTTAAGACTGTGGGAGGTGGTGTTAGGGCTGTGGGAGGTGCAGGGGGTGTGAAAGAGGGAGCTGGGGTTTTAGGAATTGGTGAGAGATGATGCTGGAGGTGTGGGAGATAGTACTGGATCTGTTGAACTATTGCCGGAGGTGTGGAAGGTGGTGGTGGTGCTGTGGGAGTTGGAGCTAGAGTTGTGGGAGAGGGTAGAAATGTGAAAGGCAGTGGGTCTGTGGGAGGTGGTGGTGCTGTGTGAGGTGATGGAGGTGTGGAAGATGGTGGGGATGTGGGAGGTGGTGAAGATGTGGGGGGTGGTGGGGCTGTGGGAGATGGTAGGGATGTGGGAGGTGGTGAAAATGTGGGAGGTGGTGGGGATGTGGGAGGTGGTGGGGATGTGGGAGGTGGTGGGGATGTGGCAGGTGGTGGAGATATGGGAGATGGTGGGGCTGTGGGAGGTGGTGGGGATGTGGATGATGGTGGGGATGTGGGAGGTGGTGAAGATGTGGGAGGTGGTGGGGCTGTGGGAGGTGGTAGGGATGTGGGAGGGGGTGGGAAAGTGGAGGTGGTGGGGATGTGGGAGGTGGTGGAGATATGGAAGATGGTGGGGCTGTGGGAGGTGGTGGGGACGTGGGAGATGGTGGGGATGTGGGAAGTGGTGAAGCTGTGGGAGGTGGTGGGAATGTGGGAGGTCTTGGGGCTGTGGGAGGTGGTGGGGCTGTGGGAGCGACTGTCAGCACAGCGTCAGCTCAAATCGTCAGCGAGCAGCTTACTCTCACACCGAGAGGATCAAGGTCGCTCTCCTGATCCCCTTGAGAAATGGGACTTCGCGTAAGAGGGATGGGGACACCTAGGTTCCAGGAATAGGGATTGGAGGATCAGAGTTGGTGAACATATATCCTCGTAGTATAAGGACTACAGAAGAAGAAATAGATGAAGAACAATTTGGCACATCTATTCTTATGGGTGAAAAATACATGTTCTGATGCTGGCAGAGATATTCAGCCTTATAATAAATAAGCTTAAATTGGATGCTAGTTCTGAAGAGGAGTTGAGAATTGTGGAGGAGTTAGGAGGGGTTTATCTGGAGGGTGTTCCGGGGGTCAACGCCCCCTGTAGCCCGGCCCATGACCAGACGTCCCGGTGAATCAGGGCCTGTTCAACCAAGCTGTTACTGCTGGCTACACCCAGTTCATCGTGCAAACCCACAACCCAGGTGGTCAGGAACTGACTATAGGAACGTATCCAGTTCCCTCTTGAAGACAGTTAGGTGTCTGTTCGTAATCCGCCTTATGTATGACGGGAGGCTTTTGAATATTATTATTACAAAAAAGAAGCGCTAAGCCACAAGGGCTATACAGCGGGGCTCTTGAATAGTCTTGGGTCTCTTACGCTTATTGTGTTGCTCTCAGTATACTTTTAGCACCCCTGGTTTTCACTGGGGCATATTGCACCGTCTCTCAAGCCTACTTTCACAGGAATCATTACCTACGACAGTAGGTAATGATTCCTGTGAGCAAATTTGGCCTCAAGTCCTTTTAGGATTTTCGAGGTATAAATAATAATAATTATACATGGGAAATCAGGAAAGTCAACTGAGTTCCCACATCCATAAAGGGATGGGGGAGGGGGGGGGGATTGAGATAGCACCAGACGTCGTTCGTTGAGGGTGGGCCCACGAATGCGTACGTTCGATGTTGCCACATTTCCTTATCCACTCTTAATTTGTAATAAAGCCTCTGTAGGCTAAAATTAGTAATGAAGCCTCTGTAGGCTAAAATTAGTAATGAAGCCTCTGTAGGCTAAAATTAGTAATGAAGCCTCTGTAGGCTAAAATTAGTAATGAAGCCTCTGTAGGCTAAAATTACCACTACTTATAAGTATTTAAACTAAGGTGGAATTTGACATACAGTAATTTAGTTTAGTATTTGCAATCGTCTTTCACAACCTACACAAATTAACAACACTAGGCACTTAACCAACCACCCACGAGTGCTCATTAGATACCCTCGCTATCCACAAAAAAATAGTGATTTGTGAGTGAGGAGGCAGGTGACTACACTCTGCCCAATTATACTGCTCTGTTAATAACTTCGTTAGAGGGCTACTTACTCTACACTAGGCTAGTGCAGTGAAGCAATCTAACATTCGTTAGCACATTACAATGTAAATTAGATCACAGTTCATGGTCAATTTATGTACCTAGGTGGCAACCTGTCTCTATAAAAATAACCGAAAATAGAACCTGTGACTCAAAAAGCATCTTTCCTTCACCAAACAAAATTCAAGGATATGTACAGAGAGGCAATTTGCAAGCAAAAGACACAGTACGAACCGCCTTCGAAGAGACCCGGAGGTAAGTCTGCCAATGTTGCTTCATGAGTGTCCGACATTGCTTCACAACTTTAGCAGGCTTCCTTGTATTTGGCTGGATTAAAGCAAGGTGGGGCCCTGTCATGTAGGAGGGGGGGGGGTAATGTGGGTAGGTATGGGGGTAAGGGGAGGGAGTCAGTAGGTAGGTGACAGGCGAGGCAGTAGGAGGGATGAGTGCGGAGGTAGGTAATGTGAGGTCACTGGTGACTACAACTTCACCTCTCATTACTCTACCCACCACTCCACACTACTCACCCTCTCACTACTTTAACTAAACATAAATAAATGGAGAAAATAACGGGGACAGTGAATATTACTATTCTACTCAAACACAGTTTATTATTAAGTCCTTGTACAATAATATATTTGGGAACAGGAGAACATTATTGTGGTTTAGATAAATGGGATGGTATGTATAATAATATAAGCAGTGAGACAGGGAACACAATCAACTTGACCAAAATGAGTATAACTTACAATATAGTTCAGAGGGCAGTTCATCACAGGAACTAAGCCACAGGTTCCAAGACCTACACAGCACGAGTACTGCGCCAAGCCAGTACTCTGCCCAATGCCTCCAACAGTCTCCTCCAGAGACTTCAGCAGCCTTCTCCCGAGCCCTGCACCCCAGCAGCAGCTCCGCTCGAAGTCTCTGCTCAGGAGCTCTGCACCCAGGCCAGAGCTCCGCACGAATCTCTTCTGCTCAGCTGTTCCTTGGGCTTATATCGTGGTCCAAGCACCCTCTACAACCACGTGTTCGACCTGACGCCTAGGTCTGACGCCGTCAAGAACAAAAGACCTCAGACGTGGGCGTGGCTGACAGACGTTTGCCAAGGCAAGGTGCGACCATATAATTGGTTAAATTAGGTCTCCCCAGAGACCTCACAAGCCCAGCTGAACTACATCACAGCCCCACTTGTTATGCTCTAAGCATCTGGTTCGCTGGTCTGGAAGGCAGCCTATATGGGAGTGTGATATATGCCGTATAAATTGTAATGTACTCTTAGGGTGTCACATAACTGCTTTGCTGCCACCTTTGTGGGGAGGACCCCTGTATCTAGGCTCCCTCTCCATAAAATATTTAAGGCACAAGATAGGAGTTTCTTGCAGTTCTTTATGAACATAGAGTTGTACGTGGTTGGGCTTGATACAGAGTTCATGGGCTTGGTATCAATATTTTTTTTCGAAGTCCAGTTGTGTTAAGGTTATGTCAGAAATTTTAGAGATATTGACAAAGTTTCGAGTCATGTTCATAAAGATTTCGTTTAGAATGTCGACCTTAAGTCTGATTAACGGATCGCTAAACACAGTCATAGTGACACTAGAGTATTTCAACCATTTCAGTGCTGTCATCAGTGTAAGTTCCATCATGTTTGAGCAAGAGCCCGATCCTGGATATGGTTTTCTCCCTGGGCTTGGCATATGAGAAGAAATATTTTCGATTTCTTTCAATTTAAGTAATTGCTTTTAGCTCCCACTCTCTCTGCCGGACTCTGTACGATTAATTCGACTTTATTTCAGTATTTTCTATTTCCCTAACTAGTTCTTCCTTCCCCATTTCAAATCGTCTAGCGCACTTCCGAAGCTCTGTGATTCTTTGTCTTCGCCTCGAACACATTCTAAAGTCGAAGATTGATCCTCTCTAGACGCTGGTAAGGATCCATGTTATTTAAGACATCTTCCCAACATTCGTTAACGACTCGATTTATATGATAACATTTGATGTGTTTGTTGTTACAATTGAACTCGGTGCACACACCCTCATAACTGTTTGCAGTCTGCTGCTGGGAACGTTTTTCAAGTATAGTGGCGCTGGGAACGTTTTGCTTGGGGAGTGGTAACGTTTGTCCTGGGATATGGTGCTGGGAGAGTTTGTTCAGGAAAATGTTGCTAGGAGAGCAACTAGCCCTCCTAAAACAGGGGTGCAGAGACTAGTAACACACATACACATACACACACACACACCTACACAGGAGCTATGGCTTGACCCCTGTAACCACAGTTAGGTGAGTAATAATATATATATATATATATTATATATATATATATATATATATATATATATATATATTATATATATATATATAATATATATATGTCGTGCCGAATATGTAAAACTGGTCAATTAGCAAGAACTCATTTAAAATTAAGTCCTTTCTGAAATTTTCTCTCACACGTTTAAAGATATTTTTTTTCAATAACGTTAATGCAAAAATTTTTAATTTTGCACCAAAAGAACCTTAGAAAACTTACCTAACCTTATTATAACAAGAGCAATTTATTTTAGCCTAAGGCAACCAAATATATTTTAAATACGTTTACAGTAATTAAGTACTAAACAAACACAATCAAATATATTTTTTTCGTTAGGTTCAGAATGATTTTGGCGAAATTATTGCATACACAAATTTTCACTTGTCCTATATGGCAAGATGAGCGTTGCTATTTAAGCCAAGATCGCAAGTTCTGCCTAATCGGCACGATATATATATATATATATATATATAATATATATATATATATATATATATATATATATATATAATATATATATATATATATATATTATATACTTAATATTGGGAAAGCAAGGGAAATCATCTATCCTTTTATTGGAGAGAACGAGTACAGGGAATTTGTGGGCAGGAGAAGGGGAATAGGAGACTCGGAGTTAGGAAAATTATTTTTGGATCGAACAGATTGGCTGAGGAAGCCAGGCTGAGAGGACTCGCCTCAGTGCCTGATGAAACTGCTCGTCTTCAATTGCAGGAAGATCATTTTTGTTTTCCTAAAGCCATTAGCTGCTGGAAACTTGGCAGATTAAAGTCCTCACAGGCAAACCACGGAACGGGCGGGGATTGCACTCATAGCAAGTGAGTCACTCATAGATACTTTGTATAGCAGAAATGAATCTAAACTCAGTTGAATGAATAGGATGATGTGAATAACAAATATCAAAGAATAACCACTTGAATATTTCTTGTTTTCCCCCCTCCCTCTTCTCTCTCCTCTATTCCATTTCTCCTTTTTCCCGTCTCTTCCTCTCGTGTTTTATCCTGGTTTCCTCCCTCCTTTCTCATACCTTCCTCCCATCTAGCTTCCTCATACCTTCCTTCTCTCTTGCCTTCCTCTTCGTCTTCCTCC
This sequence comes from Cherax quadricarinatus, assembly GCF_026875155.1. NCBI lineage: Eukaryota > Metazoa > Arthropoda > Malacostraca > Decapoda > Parastacidae > Cherax > Cherax quadricarinatus. The sequence goes on along the minus strand of NC_069400.1, from coordinate 71,873,578 downwards.
TTCTCCTCCTCCTCCTCCTCCTCCTCCTCTGTCTCTTTCATTCTCAACTGTCCTTACTTTCATCATATTTTTTTTTCAATCTTCATATCCTTCTCCTTTACTATGCTTTCGTTCCTCTTCTTTCCTTCCTGTTCTTTCTTTTTGTTCCTGTTCTTACCTTTCCCTTTCTCCCTTCACTTTTCCTTCCACTTCCTATCCTCTTGTCTCCCTCTCTTCCTCCTCATCATTTCTGCCATCTCTCCTCTCCATTTTCCTTTATTCCTTATACTTCCTATCTTCTACTCTTTTCTTCCTCAACTACATTTCTTCATTTTTTTCGGCTCTTGTGCTGCTTGACCCCCATCGTCCATCTTTTTATATGCATGTATATGTATGTATACATGTATATATGTATGAATCGGTTGGGAGTGTTAGCCGCCATACTGGCCGTCATGTTGGCCGCCATCTTGGATCTACGGATTCAGCGGATCAAATCATAAATCTGTTGACAACAATGGATACCTTGACTCTCAAAAACTTTGAATAGAAAAAATTGTTCTACGCATATTAAATAAGAAAGTTACATCTATTTTCCTGACCTTCAGGGTCAGCAGCGACCATGTTAAAACCTACCCAGTTTTAATCCATTTCCGGTAGTCAGATTTACAACACCCAGTAGGTAAAAAAATAAAGAAAAAAAAACAAAAACTGAGATGCTTTTCGTTAGAATTTTTCGAGGGTTACGTGCTTTTTTTTATTTATTTTTTAAACTGATCCAACTACAAGCCTAGTTGTTTTATCCCCTGCCCATTTTCTCATGGTTTCTTTAAAACGTTAGACAAAGAAATTTATTTTTCATTAATGTTTCCATCTGTTTTGTTTTCCCACGTTTTTGACTCTCCATGTGGACCCCATGTCTCCCAGTCTACGTCCTTGTGACTGGAATCTCCCTACAAACAGTCACTTTGCTTTGGTCTGCCTGAGACAGCTGTTCCACCAGTGGCCTCTTAATCCGTTTCGATAAGTGAGTCGGTAATGCTGTCTCTGCTAAACCAGTTACTGCAGTCTCGATCGATCTAGAAAAACCGTAGGCTACTACCTGGCATTATATCTTTACCGTAGCCTTTACCATAGACCACTTCATTGTTAGAGTCAAAAACAACTTTTCCATTGATTTTGTCCAAGTTGAAGGTGTACATCAATTCTGTGTTCGTAGCACTTCCTTCTTCCCGCTCGCCATCGAGGAATTTCTGTTCTTCATTCACATATGTGGTTGTTCCTATTTGTAGGCGATTTTGCTATTTCTTGTGCATGCAAAAGGCTATTAACTAGCAGCGACCTCTCTCCAATATACTGGTGATCGTAGTTTCAACTTGGTCACCTCACATGGTTTTTAAGTTTTCTGTTACTAAAGCAAAGTGTATGACTTCTACGGGAAGTCTTATTATTCCTAATTCCACCGTATAATATTCTTTCTCGTTCCCATATTCCCTTCGATCGTCGAATGTCAGGGAAGTTCAACAAAGTCTCGCTAAAATGCCTATCATAGTCAACCGAACCTGCTGAAAATGTTTGCCCATTTTTCTTGGTGCTGAAAGGTGAACTCTTTCAGTCTACATTCAGCTCTAGTCTTATGTAGGCTAGAGAACGGAGATCAAGGTTTACGTCTGTGTACAAAACGTTTTCGATATTCAGTCGAGAGTTTGTATCCAGACGCAAACGTTTTTCCTTTTGAAGATGGACGCGATACACATCATTACTGACCATTTTGTCTTCCTCCAAGACCTTCATGGCCCTTCCATGTACAGGAAAATTACAGATCTTACTAAGACTAATTCAATTAATTATAGTCTCCATTTTTGAAGTTCCTTTAATCTCAGTATTCTCACTCTAGTAACATTTCTTAATTTGCCTCCCTTTACGTCTACTTCATATCTGGCTTTCCTTCTCCCTCCTTGGTAGGTTCCGATATTCAAGTTTGATCTTTCCGTCTTCCATACCTGAAGATTCGCATGTCTTCTACAAACATGCACTCACTCTTTCTTGGACATTTTTAATTACGCTCTCATGCTTTAGCCTTGTACATTGATGGTTCAAAATCTCCAGACAGAATAGAGTATACGGCTGTTTTTTCCAGACAGAGCAGTTCAAAAACATTTACCCGAGTGGAACAGCATTTTTTCAACAGACTTTAAACGCAATACTCATTGATATTATATTAGGTGCATTCATGTCTGCCTCGTCATTCATTGTTTCCGAAACCCAGAGTGTGTGACTCGCTATCCAGAAATCTGACTCCCCCCATTCCATCGTTCTTCGTATACAACAATGATTGAGTTATAGTTTTAGGAAGCACAAAGAAGTTATTTTTTGCTGGGTCCGTGGACATGCTGATGGTAAGGACAAAGAACACGCAGACAGCCGCTCAGGCAGCTTTCAGGAAATGAAAGTCTCTAGCAGGAATGTTCCTTTCAGAATTTTCCAGTACTCGTTTATCATTGAAACCAGAACGTTAGTTAAAGTTAGAGGAGAACGAATTGTTTTCTATCAAACCATAGTTGGGTTACTAGTCAGATACTTCTCATCCACTGTCGGAAACGGGAAACTACACTCTCACTTTAAATAATAGGATACGTACAACTCAAACACTAAAAAAAAAAAAAAAAACTCTCAGTGAGGACGACCAGGTCGAGCTATCAGCTCGGCATATCTTAACAAGTGCCCTCTCTATCAGAGAATGTACAGAATTCCTTTCCAGCATCTATGTACAGCGCCCTGACGCACTCGCTCTAACCTCCTCGCCGAAAGTCCTGTCTCTGACGCAGACTTGTTCTTTGACGTTTTTTTGACCGAAACTGATCTATTGCACCAACCTGGCCCAAAATTTTGCAGCCATTCTAATCTCTACCTCCTCTAGTCTTTATGCTTGCACACTCCTTATCACAGCACTATAACTCAATGAATATCTTTTAATGCAGTTATAGCAATAATTAACTCAGGGACAAATGTGATTGGAAACCTGTGCAGCATCTCAAACTTTCGAATCAGATTGGGAATCTAAGCTACTGATGCATATTCAAAGATGGACCTCTTTGCATTCTCCTCAATCGTTTCAGATTTGCATAAAGAGGCAAAAATTATTTGATCCCATCGAGTTGATTATTTACTTATAGTAAAAAGAATGGTGGCCCTAATACTGATCCTTTAGGGACACCACCTTAATCCAACTTGACACTTCGTGCTGTCACTCTGTCTTGTGTTCTTTATGTATTCTTTAGTTCGCCGTAGGATTGCTGGTTAGGCTTGTGGATCAGTCTTTGGTGGGAAACTGTGTCAAATGCTCTCTTGCAGTCCTGAAAAATGCAATCTTTCCAAGCTTTTCTTTCCTCCTTGATCTCAGTAACCGTGTTTGTTAGTTACCAGTTATCAAAAGCCACTTGTCGATAGACACTTGGCCTACTTTGTATGTTAATGTATGTACTCACCTAGTTGTACTCACCTAGTTGAGGTTGCAGGGGTCGAGTCCAAGCTCCTGGCCCCCGCCTCTTCGCTGGTCACTACTAGGTCAGTCTCCCTGAACCGTGAGTTTTATCATACCTCTGCTTAAAACTATGTATGGATCCTGCCTCCACTACATCGCTTCCCAAACTATTCCACTTCCTGACTACTCTGTGGCTGAAGAAATACTTCTTAACATCCCTGTGATTCATCTGTGTCTTCAACTTCCAACTGTGTCCTCTTGTTGCTGTATCCCATCTCTGGAACGTCTTGTCTTTGTCCACCTTGTCAATTCATCTCAGTATTTTGTATGTCGTTATCATGTCTCCCCTATCTCTCCTGTCCTCCAGTGTCGTCAGGTTGATTTCCCTTAACCTCTCCTCGTAGGACATACCTCTTAGCTCTGGAACTAGTCTTGTTGCAAACCTTTGCACTTTCTCTAGTTTCTTTACGTGCTTGGCTAGGTGTGGGTTCCAGACTGGTGCCGCATACTCCAATATGGGCCTAACGTACACTGTGTACAGGGTCCTGAACGATTCCTTATTTAGATGTTGGAATGCTGTTCTGAGGTTTGCTAGGCGCCCATATGCAGCAGCAGTTATTTGGTTGATGTGCGCTTCAGGAGATGTGCCTGGTGTTATACTCACCCCAAGATCTTTTTCCTTGAGTGAGGTTTGTAGTCTCTGGCCCCCTACCTGGAGGTTACCTGGAGGTTATTCCGGGGATCAACGCCCCCGCGGCCCGGTCCACGACCAGGCCTCCCGATGGATCAGGGCCTGATCAACTAGGCTGTTACTGCTGGCCGCACGCAGTCCGACGTACGAGCCACACCCCGGCTGATCCGGCACTGACTTTAGGTATCTGTCCAGCTCTCTCTTGAAGGCAGCCAGGGGTTTATTGGCAATTCCCCTAATGCTTGATGGGAGGCTGTTGAACAGTTTTGGGCCCCGGACACTTATGGTGTTTTCTCTTAGTGTACCAATGGCGCCCCTACTTTTTATTGGCGGCATTTTGCATCGCCTGCCCAGTCTTTTACTTTCGTAGGGAGTGATTTCTGTGTGCAGATTTGGGACCATTCCTTCCAAGATTTTCCAAGTGTAGACTGTATTCTGTCTGCGGTCTTCTTTGCCCTTCCCCAATCTTCATGACTTTGCACTTAGTGGGGTTGAACTCCAGGAGCCAGTTGCTGGACCAGGTTTGCAGCCTGTCCAGATCCCTTTGTAGTTCTGCCTGGTCTTCGAGCGAATGAATTCTTCTCATCAACTTCACGTCATCTGCAACAGGGACACTTCGGAGTCTATTCCTTCCGTCATGTCGTTCACAAATACCAGAAACAGCACTGGTCCTAGGACTGACCCCTGTGGGACCCCGCTGGTCACAGGTGTCCACTCTGACACCTCGCCAAGTACCATGACTCTCTGCTGTCTTCCTGACAAGTATTCCCTGATCTATTTTAGTGCCTTCCCTGTTACCCCTGCTTGGTCCTCCAGTTTCTGCACTAATCTCTTGTGTGAAACTGTGTCAAACGCCTTCTTGCAGTCCAAGAAAATGCAATACCCACCCCTCTCTCTCTTGTCTTGCTGCTGTCACCATGTCATAAAACTCCAGTAGGTTTGTGACACAGGATTTCCCGTCCCTGAAACCATGTTGGCTGCTGTTGATGAGATCATTCCTTTCTAGGTGTTCCATCACTCTTCTCCTGATAATCTTCTCCATGACTTTGCATACTATACATATCAGTGACACTGGTCTGTAGTTTAGTGCTTCATGTCTGTTTCCTTTTTTAAAGATTGGGACTACATTTGCTGTCTTCCATGCCTCAGGCAATCTCCCTGTTTCGATAGATGTACTGAATATTGTTGTTAGGGGTACACATAGCGTCTCTGCTCCCTCTCTCAGGACCCATGGAGAGATGTTATCCGGCCCCATTGCCTTTGAGGTATCTAGCTCACTCAGAAGCCTCTTCACTTCTTCCTCGGTTGTGTGTACTGTGTCCGGCACTTGGTGGTGTACCTCATCTCTCCGTCTTTCTGGAGCCCCTTCTGTCTCCTCTGTGAACACTTCTTTGAATCTCTTGTTGAGTTCCTCACATACTTCACGGTCATTTCCTGTTGTCTCTCCTCCTTCCTTCCTTAGCCTGATTACCTGGTCCTTGACTGTTGCTTTCCTCCTGATGTGGCTGTATAACAGTTTCGGGTAAGATTTGGCTTTCGCTGCTATGTCGTTTTCATATTGTCGTTGGGCCTCCCTTCTTATCTGTACATATTCATTTCTGGCTCTACGACTACCTCCTTATTCTCCTGGGTCTTTTGCCTTCTATATTTCTTCCATTCCCTAGCACACTTGGTTTTTACCTCCCTGCACCTTTGGGTGAACCATGGGCTCATCCTGGCTTTTTCATTATTCCTGTTACCCTTGGGTACAAACCTCTCCTCAGCCTCCTTGCTCATTTTTGTTACATATTCCATCCTCTCATTAACTGGCTTCCCTGCCAGTTCTCTGTCCCACTGAACCCCGTTCAGGAAGTTCCTCATTCCCGTGTAGTCCCCTTTCTTGTAGTTTGGCTTCATTCGCCCTGGCCTTCCTGCTGTGTATGCGTGTGTGTGTGTGTGTGTGTGTGTGTGTGTGTGTGTGTGTGTGTGTGTGTGTGTGTGTGTGTATGTGCGTGTGTGTGTGTGTGTGTGTGTGTGTGTGTGTGTGTGTGTGTGTGTGTGTGTGTGTGTGTGTGTGTGTGTGTGTGTGAGAGAGAGAGAGAGAGAGAGAGAGAGTGAGTCTGTGTGCATGCAATTCCTGTGCAGTTGCAGCTGTTTGTGTAAATCACGGCGCTACGATGGGTATGAACACATTTGTGTATTGCTTCTCGGATCATAGGATCAGGCTTGGGGTCATGATGGGTGTACTTAATTGATATCTGTAACGATTCTCTTACCTAAGAAGGTATTATTATTATTATTATTATTATTATTATTATTATTATTATTATTATTATTATTATTATACCACACATCCTACAGCAACACATCAAATATAAAAGAATTACTTGAAAATGAGCTGTCATGAATTCCGAGCTAACTCAACCATGATTTTTTTAATGTTTTAGCCCCTACTTCTCAAAAACTCCTACCCACCCTTACTCCATCACTTCCTCGGGCGTCCTCAGCACTACCTTCCATCCACTCCAAATATATACATCTCGGTTAATAAGTCCTTTTTTTTCCACTCTTTCCGTTTCTCGACGAAGATCTTAACCTCAGTTTTGTCGTAGGCGATGATATGCATTGATAGGTTACTGGAAGTGTTATATATGCCAATATATGACAACTAATCTGAGACAATCATACACGACTCTTATAGTTGTTGTAGCAATAAATATTATCGGTTAAACCCTTGTGGTGGTATTATTCAGTATTCTGAGTGGGCGTAATTATGTTAATTATTGTTTCACTGCATACGATATATCTTATTTTTTATCGTTATATTTTCATTCGAAATGACAAACAATACGTGTCTAAACCATACCCCCGGCCGGGATTGAACCCGCGGTCATAGAGTCTCAAAACTCCAGCCCGTCGCGCTAGCCACTAGACCAGCTAGCCACAATAAGATTCATCCAACTAGGTATATTTCTACACCATAGGAAAGTTAGCACAGGCACCTCTGTGACCACAAATGCAAGTTTTTACAGACGAATCTCCAGCTAGCGTGGCCGTGACGAACTCTAGCTCAAGTCCCTTCACTGCCGTCAACATGACTTAAGAAATCGTAATGACACGATTGCAAATAAACCATACCCCCGGCGGGATTGAAACCCGCGGTCATAGAGTCTCAAAACTCCAGCCCGTCGCGCTAGCCACTAGACCAGCTAGCCACAATAAGATTCATCCAACTAGGTATATTTCTACACCATAGGAAAGTTAGCACAGGCACCTCTGTGACCACAATGCAAGTTTTTACAGACGAATCTCCAGCTAGCGTGGCCGTGACGAACTCTAGCTCAAGTCCCTTCACTCCGTCAACATGACTTAAGAAATCGTAATGACACGATTGCAAATAAACCATACCCCCGGCCGGGATTGAACCCGCGGTCATAGAGTCTCAAAACTCCAGCCCGTCGCGCTAGCCACTAGACCAGCTAGCCACAATAAGATTCATCCAACTAGGTATATTTCTACACCATAGGAAAGTTAGCACAGGCACCTCTGTGGGCCACAAATGCAAGTTTTTACAGGGCGGGAATTTTCCAGCTAGCGTGGCCGTGACGAACTCTAGCTCAAGTCCTTCACTGCCGTCAACATGACTTAAGAAATCGTAATGGGCACGATTGCAAAATAAACCATACCCCGGCCGGGATTGAACCGCGGTCATAGAGTCTCAAACTCCAGCCCGTGCCCCTAGCCACTAGACCAGCTAGCCACAATAAGATTCATCCAACTAGGTATATTTCTACACCATAGGAAAAATTAGCACAGGCACCTCTGTGACCCCAAATGCAAGTTTTTACAGACGAATCTCCAGCTAGCGTGGCCGTGACGAACTCTAGCTCAAAGTCCCTTCACTGCCGTCAAAATTGACTTAAGAAATCGTAATGACAACGATTGCAAATAAACCATACCCCCCGGGCCCGGGGTTGAACCCGCGGTCATTTGAGTCTCAAAACTCCAAACCCGTCGCGCTAGCCACTAGACCAGTAGCCACAATAAGATTTTATCCAACTAGGTATATTTCTACACCATAGGAAAGTTAGCACAGGCACCTCTGTGACCACAAATGCAAGTTTTTTTCAGACGAATCTCCAGCTAGCGTGGCCGTGACGAAATCTAGTCAAGTCCCTTCACTGCCGTCAACTGACTTAAGAAATCGTAATGACACGATTGCAAATAAACCATACCCCCCGGGCCCGGGATTGAACCCGCGGTCATAGAGTCTCAAAACTCAGCCCGTCGCGCTAGCCACTAGACCAGCTGCCACAATAAGATTCATCCAACTTGGTATATTTCTAACCATAGGAAAGTTAGCACAGGCACCTCTGTGACCACAAATGCAAGTTTTTACAGACGAATCTCCAGCTAGCGTGGGCCCTGACGAACTCTAGTCAAGTCCCTTCACTGCCGTCAACATGACTTAAGAAATCGTAATGACACGATTGCAAAATAAAACCCTACCCCCGGCCGGGTTGAACCCGCGGTCATAGAGTCTCAAAAAACTCCAGCCCGTCGCGCTAGCCACTAGACCAGCTAGCCACAATAAGATTCATCCAACTAGGTATATTTCTACACCATAGGAAAGTTAGCACAGGCACCTCTGTGACCACAAATGCAAGTTTTTACAGACGAATCTCCAGCTAGCGTGGCCGTGACGAACTCTAGCTCAAGTCCCTTCACTGCCGTCAACATGAACTTAAGAAATCGTAATGAACGATTGCAAATAAACCATACCCCCGGCGGGATTGAACCCCGCGGTCATAGAGTCTCAAAACTCCAGCCCGTCGCGCTAGCCACTAGACCAGCTAGCACACAATAAGATTCATCCAACTAGTGTATATTTAACATCCATAGGAAAGTTAGCACAGGCACCTCTGTACCACAGATGCAAGTTTTTATACCGGACGAATCTCCAGCTAGCGTGGCCGTGACGAACTCTAGCTCAAGTCCCTTCACTGCCGTCAACATGGAGATTCGTCTGTAAAAACTTGCATTTGTGGTCACAGAGGTGCCTGTGCTAACTTTCCTATGGTGTAGAAATATACCTAGTTGGATGAATCTTATTGTGGCTAGCTGGTCTAGTGGCTAGCGCGACGGGCTGGAGTTTTGAGACTCTATGACCGCGGGTTCAATCCCGGCCGGGGGTATGGTTTATTTGCAATCGTGTCATTACGATTTCTTAAGTCATGTTGACGGCAGTGAAGGGACTTGAGCTAGAGTTCGTCACGGCCACGCTAGCTGGAGATTCGTCTGTAAAAACTTGCATTTGTGGTCACAGAGGTGCCTGTGCTAACTTTCCCATGGTGTAGAAATATACCTAGTTGGATGAATCTTATTGTGGCTAGCTGGTCTAGTGGCTAGCGCGACGGGCTGGAGTTTTGAGACTCTATGACCGCGGGTTCAATCCCGGCCGGGGTATGGTTTATTTGCAATCGTGTCATTACGATTTCTTAAGTCATGTTGACGGCAGTGAAGGGACTTGAGCTAGAGTTCGTCACGGCACGCTAGCTGGAGATTCGTCTGTAAAAACTTGCATTTGTGGTCACAGAGGTGCCTGTGCTAACTTTCCTATGGTGTAGAAATATACCTAGTTGGATGAATCTTATTGTGGCTAGCTGGTCTAGTGGCTAGCGCGACGGGCTGGAGTTTTGAGACTCTATGACCGCGGGTTCAATCCCGGCCGGGGGTATGGTTTATTTGCAATCGTGTCATTACGATTTCTTAAGTCATGTTGACGGCAGTGAAGGGACTTGAGCTAGAGTTCGTCACGGCCACGCTAGCTGGAGATTCGTCTGTAAAAACTTGCATTTGTGGTCACAGAGGTGCCTGTGCTAACTTTCCTATGGTGTAGAAATATACCTAGTTGGATGAATCTTATTGTGGCTAGCTGGTCTAGTGGCTAGCGCGACGGGCTGGAGTTTTGAGACTCTATGACCGCGGGTTCAATCCCGGCCGGGGGTATGGTTTATTTGCAATCGTGTCATTACGATTTCTTAAGTCATGTTGACGGCAGTGAAGGGACTTGAGCTAGAGTTCGTCACGGCCACGCTAGCTGGAGATTCGTCTGTAAAAACTTGCATTTGTGGTCACAGAGGTGCCTTTTGCTAACTTTCCTATGGTGTAGAAATATACCTAGTTGGATGAATCTTATTGTGGCTAGCTGGTCTAGTGGCTAGCGCGACGGGCTGGAGTTTTGAGACTCTATGACCGCGGGTTCAATCCCGGCCGGGGTATGGTTTATTTGCAATCGTGTCATTACGATTTCTTAAGTCATGTTGACGGCAGTGAAGGGACTTGAGCTAGAGTTCGTCACGGCCACGCTAGCTGGAGATTCGTCTGTAAAAACTTGCATTTGTGGTCACAGAGGTGCCTGTGCTAACTTTCCTATGGTGTAGAAATATACCTAGTTGGATGAATCTTATTGTGGCTAGCTGGTCTAGTGGCTAGCGCGACGGGCTGGAGTTTTGAGACTCTATGACCGCGGGTTCAATCCCGGCCGGGGGTATGGTTTATTTGCAATCGTGTCATTACGATTTCTTAAGTCAATACGTGTCTCATGTAAACTGTAATATTTACACTTAAAAAACATATATAGTTTTAAGAGTTAGTTAATTGAGCAAATTTGAAGCCTACTAGTCCCCCCAGAAAAAAATTCTTTGTAATAATGCTGGTCAATGATTGGACTCAGGATACCTTTTGGCAAGGGATTTTTTTACATCTTCCGCCTGTTATCCTTTTGAATGAGTTGATTGTTCTTTTTTTTCCAGCTGTTTACCTTCTTTTGCAAGTTCTACCACATATTATTTTGGACTCGTGTCTTACATTAATCATGTTAAAGTGGTAGTACTATATTTTATCATTTTTGCAGGAATTGAATGCTGCCATATTTATTTCACTTTTATTTTTTATTCTAATAAATTTTATATGTTTGAATTTTGTAAACACTGCAGATTATCATAATTATAGGTCTTGAACAGTGTGCTCCCAAAAAGGCTACTATATTATACTAAAGGTCTATAATTAAGCAAAAGAGACAAGGATAGGTTGATTACATTTTTCTTGGACTGCAGAAAAACAATTAATTAAATACAACTCCAGAGATTGATACACAAAATGAATGAGCAGCTAGGAGTGCATGGGAAAATATCTAAATAGATAAACGAACACGTAACAGAGAGCAAAGAAGAGTAGTGGTTGTGAGAAATAAACATCACAAAGGATCGTAATGAAGAGTGAGGTCGGCGAGGTACTAGGACACTTACCTTCCCTAATACATATGAGTGATTTGCCAGAGGTGATAAATTCCTGTGTAACACTTCTGATGGCCGTGAAACTAATGAGAAAAATGAAAGTAGACAGACTACCTTAATAAGGAATTGTTTATGACCGTGTACAAGACGTATGTCTTATACACGTTTAGAACATAAGAAAGGAGGAACACTGCAGTAGGCCTGCTGGTCCATACATAAGAACAAAAGAAAAAAGGAACACTGCAGCAGGCCTACTGGCCCATGCGAGGGAGGTCCAGGTCTAATACCGGCTTAAGCCAATGCAGGTCCTTTCCAAATCCAACCCACTAACAGAACATTTGCCCAACCCACCTTCAGAAACCACGTTCACAAACTGAAGAACGTACAGAAGTCTGTGTCTAGTTCTAGTACTAAAGAATTGAGCTCTGGAGAAAGACTTAGAGAATTTAATCCAGCAATCTCAAAAGAAAGAAGAACCAGGGGAGATATAATAATGACGTAAAGGATATTCAAAGGATTTGATAATTCAAACAGGGACAGACTGCTTGACAGGCAAGGGACAGGGACAAGAAGGTATAGACTGTGTGACAAAATACTGAAAGTATTGTGATGAATGGTTTGAAAAACCGACAAGTTGAAGATTGAGACACTTATGCAGCATATGGGAATCTTTATTCAGGAAACGTTTCGCCACACAGTGGCTTCATCAGTCCAATACAAAGAGGAAGGCGTAAGGAGAGGAGGAGTATGACGAAGACCTACTTCGACTAGTGGATGGTACCACTATGACCCCGCCTCCACCTGCTTCACCTCACCTCACTACAGTATATAAGCCACGTCTACGGCCCTATGCTGTACATTCTACAAGATTGATGGACTGAACACATCGACTCCAGGTTGAGGGACTGATTACCTCATACTCCTCCTCTCCTTACGCCTTCCTCTTTGTATTGGACTGATGAAGCCACTGTGTGGCGAAACGTTTCCTGAATAAAAATTCCCATATGCTGCATCAGTGTCTCAATCTTCAACTGAAAGTATTAGATATATAATGGGGATTTACGAGATATTTACAAAAAAAAAAAAGTCACTAGAAGATCAAATTTAACTGTGAGTAAATACACAAATAATCCGCCCGTAAGACACTGAAACTTGTGAAGAGGTTTCGGTCCGACTAGTCGGACCGAAACGTTGTCATTGTTAAATAAGTTATTTACAACTTATATTAGGACAAAATTTGGAATATGCAGAGCCTGTGTGGCGCTCACATCTTAAAAATAAACATTTAGATATAAGATGCATTAAGAAAAGCTAGGAAAATGGCTGCCAGAACTAAACAATATGAACAGTGATGACAGGATGAAAAAATTAAAGACGCCCATGTTGGCTGACAGCAGGAAAGGAGACGTGATAACCACATACAAGGGATTGGAAGAGTAGATAAAAAGGATATCTTAGTACCTAGAACAGGGATACCAAAAGGCCACCGCTGTAAATTGAGGAAAAGATGGATTGGAAAGGATAGGGCATTTTTCTTCTCAGAATGGTTGCTCAGTGGAATGAATTGAAGAATTAATTAGTAAGTGCTGCGACTGTTGGACAGTTTTTAAAGTTATATGATAAAGAGAATACTGTAGACGAGACACCATGAGTAGAGGTCAGCTGCTGTAGCTACACACAGGTCTGCCTGGACGTCGTTCTGAGGGCCAACGCCCCTGCGGTCCAGTCCTTGACCAGGCCTCCAAGGTAGTTATAAATAGGAAATTACACACACGCACACACAGATTGGGGAAGGGCAAAGAAGACCGCAGACGGAGTAGAGTGTAGGGGGCCAGATACTACGAACCTCACTCAAGGAAAAAGATCTTGGGGTGAGTACAACACCGAGCACATCTCCTGAGGCGTACATCAACCAAATAACTGCTGCAGTATATGGACGCCTAGCAAACCTAAGAACAGCATTCCACCATCTTAATACGGACTCGTTCAGGACCCTGTACGCTGTGTACGTTAGGCCCATATTGGAGTATGCGGCACCAGCTTGGAGCCCACACCTAACTAAGCACGTAAAGAAACTGGAGAAAGTGCAAAGGTTTGCAACAAGACTAGTCCCACAACTAAGGGGGTATGTCCTACGAAGACAGGAGAGATAGGAGGGACATGATAACGACATATAAAATACTGAGAGAAATTGACAAGCTGGAGAGACAGAATGTTCCAGAGATGGGACACAGCAACAAGGGGACACAGTTGGAAGTTGAAGACTCAGATGAATCACAGGGATGTTAGGAAGTATTTCTTCAGCCACAGAGTAGTCAGGAAGTGGAATAGTTTGGGAAGCGATGTAGTGGGGGCAGGATCCATACATAGCTTTAAGCAGAGGTATGATGAAGCTCATGGAGCAGGGAGAGTGACCCAGTAGCGGCCAGCGAAGAGACGGGGCCAGGAGCTATGAATCGACCCTTGCAACCACAACTAGGTGAGTACAACTAGGTGAGTACACACACACACACATACACACACACACACACACACACACACACACACACACACACACACACACAAACACGCACACAAACACGCACGCAAGCACGCATTTCACTGCGTAGCTCGGCTCCTCTTATTCTCTCCCGCTATCAGTCTATTGTGGTTCCTCAACCGCCTAATTTGTTCCTTTCAGCTCAGTGCGTCCGCTCTTTTGTTACTCACATCAAAAGTCACTCGGCTCATGTGTACACACCTTTTTTCAAGGTCTTGGGAAGGGAATGGCGCGCGAGTAGACATGAAAACAATAAATTACGCCTTTTTTTAATAAATTATAGACAAATTTATTGTGGTTTTAGACAAAATTAGTTAAAAAAAAAAAAAAAACTGGATGTTGTGCTTTAAGTTGAAATGATAGATATTGAGGTGTAGGGAAAATTATAGAAATTTACTGGAAATTATATAATTACTTATGATTTTCAAGGAGAAATTATAGCCATTTATTTTAGTTAAGATAATTTTTTTTGTGCCTTTGGAAGAAATTATAGACGCAGAAACTTTTGGGAAAAATATCGATATATATATATATATATATATATATATAATATATATATATATATATATATATATATATATATATATATATATATATGTCGTGCCGAATAGGTAAAACGGGTCAATTAGCTAAAACTCATTTAAAATTAAGTCCTTTCTAAAATTTTTCTCTTATACATTCAAAGATATATTTTTTCATTTAGGTTAATGTAAAAGTTAATTAGGCTAAATTAAAATGCGCTTGTTATAATAAGGTTAGGTAAGTTTCTTAAGGTTCTTTTGTACCAAAAGAACCTTGAAAAACTTACCTAACTTATTACTACAAGCGCATTTTATTTAGCCTATTCCAACTAAATATATTTTATATATGTTTACAATAATTTTAATAAAAAACAACTACAATGAAATACTTTTTTCGCTAATTCAGAATTTTTTTTTTTGCGAAATTATTGCATAAAAAATTTCACTTCCCCTAGTACTAACCACTATTACTACCACTGCTAGTAATACCCACTATTACCCCATGTAGTAAACACCACATTACACCACTGCTAGTAAACTCCCAAAATTTTACTCCATGCTTTTAATACTCCACTATTACAAACACTGCAGTAAACTCCACTATTATCCCACTCTGGTAATAAACCATATTACTACCACTGTATCACTGCCATATTATACCACGTTTTAACTACTCCCATTTTTACTGTCACTACTATATTACTACAACTATTCTACCACTACTATACTACACCACTATTACTCCATGCTAGTTCTACTCAACATTACTACCATATTATTAAACTTTACTACCCTCTAGTACTATACAAAAAAATTTTACCACTACTAGTACTCTAAACATTACTACCATACTAGTATACTACAACTATTACTACCACTATATAACTACAACTTTATACCCTATAGTACTACAACTATTACTCCCACTGCTGTAATACTACCACTATTATTCACCACTGTAATATACCACTATTACTACCACTGTAGTAATACTCCCAATATTACTCCCACTGCTAGTAATACTCCTTTACTACCACTGTTTGTAATATACCACTTTACTACCACTCCCAGTAAACTACCACTTTACTACCACTGCTAGTAATACCCCCATATTACTCCCACTGTTTAAAAAAACTACCCTTTATACCATCCCAGAATACTACCATATTTTCCCACTGCTATATACTGCCATATTTACACTGCTATATACTCCCCCCTATTACTCCCACACTAGTCTACTACCACTTTACTACCATGCAGTATACTACCTTTTCTGTCACTACTAGTACTACTAAACTTTACTACCACTACTAGTTACTCCCACATTTCACCACTCTATTTTACTAAACTATTATCCCACTACTGCACTACTAAACTATTACTCCCCACTACTAGTCTACTACAAACTATTTTAAAAACTATTACTAAAACAACTTTTACTACCATTTCTAGTATATAAACATTACTACCATCCTGACTACTACAATTTTTACTACCACTACAGTATACTACAACTTTTTACTACCACTACTAAACTATACAACTATTATACCACTTTTACTACTGCCAATTATTATTTTACTATTGAACTACTATTAAAATTAAAACTACCCCCGCTGTACTACTATCACCAACATTTTCTATGTTTTGGGTTTTTTTCGAAAACGATTTGTTAAATTCGTAGTTTCATTGTTTAACTTTTTTTTTTGGTTTTTGAATGTATTTTCATTGCCAAAAATATCAAGTGACCTCCCATTAAATGCCCATTATCAAAAAATTTACTTTACTATACCATTTTTTTTTTACTGCCCTTCCCGTAATTTTTAAGAATTCTCATTAATTCCTTGGCAAGCAAGAAGTTTTTGCCCTAATTACAGGTCTTTTGTTTTTGTGGCTGAGCTCAGGCACAAATTGGTTTTGTTTTTTCTTAATGAGAAGATTTGCGTTTGGGGTAGCAGCCGCCGTTCGAGAAATTCAAGACTACTTGACAGGGTGAATGGGGGGGGGGGGGGGGGAGAAAAAATTGCTGTTTTTAAAATAAATTTTGTTTTACAATATATTTTTGTAAGAATTTTTGTTTCTGGGGATCAGAAACGTCGACTCTGATAATTGTGTAGAAAATAGTTACCTGCGTAGCTGTCTACCGGAAATGAAAAGATAAAATATTTGAAATTTGTTAATGATACTGGAGTAAATTTAATATGATCAAAGAATATATTTCGACCTCCAGCTCAGGATTTCCCATTTATTCAGTTGAAATATATTGGGGAGGCACCATGGCCTGACGCGAGTCTTAATCACGTGATGATCAGTCGCTGGCTACCGAAGGAAGATCGGTGTAGTACCAGGCGGATACTGGTAATAGTCTGTAGCTGCGATTCCATCCCTGCATGGCATGAACGACTGCGGTCTGCAGTCTGGTTCCATATCTTGTGATGGAAGAAGGGACGCACCTTGTATTTTTTGGCTCGCAGTTTGCTACATTTAGTGTTGCATAGATCTCAGGGTCAGCTCATCTACATTCCCCGGCAATACGAGGCTCACAGAGAGAAACGGAGGTACTACTGATGGGTTGGGAATGATGGTTCCTATTGTGCTTACGTGAGTTAGCAGTTAGCTGGTGCCTATGTCCGGAGTTTTTGACTGCAATATTCTTCATGAGCTCAAAAGTGTACAGGCATCTCTTAGAGCCACCCCATCTTTCGGGCCGTAGCTATAAGCCGTGGTTGACTCTAGGCGTGACCAGTGATCGAAGCTACAACCCCTCTTCAGCGAATACAAACGTGAATAGAGAACATGTTTAATGTAAGGAGAGATAACGAACGCCTTAGGGGTTAGGCGTCAGGTCAGGAAAGCACTGATTGGGCAGTAGAGTCAGTCTTGTCACCGAAACAAGAATGGGTTGGACAAGTACAGGTACAAAAGGTCCACTGGCATGGACCAGTGGACCTATTGCTGTACTCTTCTATTTTATGTTGTTACGTCATTTCTTGGAATTTGGATCATGATACAGAGTTAAATTGTGTGTTAGAGTGCAGTGCTTTAAGTAAAAGGCTTATAATGACCAGGTTTCGAAGACGATAACTCCCTTCTCTTGATCCTGTACTGTGATCAGGTAACTTGGAATTTGTTAAAGACGGTCGGATGTCGTGGTCACCGGAACGGAAATTTTGGAAAGTTACGAACCTGTTTCTGTTGCTTGCGGTTTACTTAAAACTCCATTAAGTTCGGTGCTAAACCTTTCATCTATTTTGCAAGATTGCAAGACGAATAAAAAATAAATAAACGATTATAAATTATAAAACGGGTGGGGCCAAGGACTCCTATAACCCGCTGGTTCACCCGTTCTGTGATTTTTCTTGCAATTTCACGAGGCAAGTAACTTGACTCGTGAAATAATATACAGGGCTCGAACCCAAGGCCAGACATATTCAACTAGTAAACATTTTTTTTAGACATTTCCTCACTACCAACGCCATATCAATTCTTCAAGATAAACAACGATATTTCGAACCTACAATCTAGAGAACGTTAATTAGGTGCCGTATTGCAATCGTAACACAGCTCGAAACACAGTAGACATTCATATCGCAGACATCACAGTCTAGTGAACAGAGCGCCGAGACTGTGATTTCGGCGCACGTCTATTCTTTCTTAAAAAAAAACATGACAATCATTCATTAGTTTTTCTGAGCCATTGTTCAAATAAATTCACCTCTTCTTAAACTGCTATTTTTTCAGCATTTGAGTTACAACTTTGTTGTGTCTTCTAGTGTCGATGTTCCTTCTACCAGCAGTGTTGCAGGTAGTGGCTGCAGACAGCCACTACCTCAACAACTCCCACGTACAACCTTGTATGCTTTATACTCGCTTATACATTCACGGACGAGAGTCGCATTACTCGACAAAATCCCTAAATGCTAGAATCTTAGAACTGGGTACAGCTGTAACTAGGAATGTATCTAGACTTTCGACCCTTTCCGCAGATAATCCGATTTTTATTACATATTAACTAATTTTTTAAGCACTGTTGGCCAAAATAAAACGAACGTTTCGAACCCCTGTGTACAATTTTTATTCCAAATCTGTACACCGAAATAATCTCTTAGGAGAGCGGGACTCAGTAGACGGTGTAGCCTACCCGTAGAGAAGAGATAAATTAATAGGCTCAAGGATTTTTCAACATTTTTCATTTATTTATAATGGCATTTACCTACTGACCTCTGTCTTTAATTAGTAACTTTACAAGTTCCCCCAAGCAGTTTCCTGAGCAATCAGATTGTGGCCACAATCTGACTTCTTCTTTTTCTTCTTGATTCGCCGGTACTCTCCCGGCCCGGGTATTTTCCAGATGGTGACCCGGCCTTGGCTCCCTGTCTTAGCAGTGTCTGAGACCTATGTCTGCAATGGGATGAGGTACTCCTCATCTTCTGGGACCAACTGTCCCCAGGCCTAGCCCCATTCCCTGCCCTCACGGGGCTCGAAGGAAGAAGCTAGGCCTCTGGTCTGCCATCTTCCCCGCCCCAGGAGGCTCGTGGTAATGGCAGCTTTGTGAGCTGCAGGTGGTAGCAAACTCTGGCCATATTTGACAACCTGACTGACCAGGCCGTGTCAGCGATGTTCTCCTGAACAATCACCCCGTAAACACCTTGTAGAAACAACGAATCCGCTATCAGGGCAACTGATCTCGCTTATCCTTCCCTAACTCCTAATCCACTCTCTGCTCGCTGGCTCCCGAGCTCTGCTTTCGCAAGATTAATTCAGCTAATTCAGGTTCTTTTTTTTTTCCCTGCCGACCTTTGTGCGTCGCAAAAAAAGGAACTATTAAAGTTTCAATAAGTGTTAATTGCATTTAATATTCTGTTGAAGCAGCGGCTGGAAGCGGCCCACACCCCGCCATTTGCTGGTACTACTCCACCTGACTCCTGAACACGACCTGGACCACAGTGTCGTTAATCACTCAATTGTAAACACTTTATTCGTTTCGGCTTGTTTACTCTTTATCGTCCGAGTGATCGAAAAGTGTTTTGCAGAAATATCGTGCTAAATGGTTACTATCCTAAGGGTAAATTTTGTATTTTGAGTGGTGGGGGACGTGTGTTTACAGTCAAAGTCATGTCAGGGGTTTAAAAGGCAGGGAAAGGGAGGGGCAAAGCAGGTATAATTGTGTAGCAATAGGAACCCCATCGGCTGGTGCTGTGGCTGTGGGGGAGTGAGAGCTCTCTCTCTCTCTCTCTCTCTCCCTCTCTCTCCCTCGCTCTCACACATTCTCTCCGTCCCCCTCTCATGCTACGCCAGCACACATTCCAGCAATTCTGTCGACAAGCCTTTGTTACCACCATGCTGCGGGCTATTTACAGAATCCTCTAACGTCTGCTCAAAAATATTAGGTCTCGCTGAGAGGGATCCCTTAAGGCAACCTCAGCCCATCGGCTCTACGTGCATCGACCTGATATTCTTCGGCAGCCCGCTATCCCACGATAACTTTCCCTAATGTTTCTGGATTATCACCCATTAGCTCGGAGGAGAAGAAGCCCTTGTGAGTAGTGTGACTATGGCCAAGTAACCAGCTTCTCAGGTTTACGGAAGGACGTACCTAGTTTGGGCCAGTAGGCCTGCTGCAGTGTTCCTCCGTTCCTATGTTCATCTCTAAGAGTGGTGGCCCCGACCTACACGTGTGTAATATGTGTTTTATAACCCTCGCAATGCCATTTTTTGTTTCGATTTCTCTGCTACTGATTTGAATCCCTCTTCAAGTGACATAGTTTTGTCCTGTTGAGAATGTCTATGTGTGGTCCTGTTGAGCATGTCTGTGGGTGGTCCTGTTGAGCATGTCTGTGGGTGGTCCTGTTGAGCATGTCTATGTGTGGTCCTGTTGAGCATGTCTGTGGGTGGTCCTGTTGAGCATGTCTGTGGGTGATCCTGTTGAGCATGTCTGTGGGTGGTCCTGTTGAGCATGTCTGGGGGGTGATCCTGTTGAGCATGTCTATGTGTGGTCCTGTTGGCATGTCTGTGGGTGGTCCTGTTGAGCATGTCTGTGGGTGGTCCTGTTGAAACATGTCTATGTGTGGTCCTGTTGAGCATGTCTGTGGGTGGTCCTGTTGAGCATGTCTGTGGGTGATCCTGTTGAGCATGTCTGTGGGTGGTCCTGTTGAGCATGTCTGTGGGTGATCCTGTTGAGCATGTCTATGTGTGGTCCTGTTGAGCATGTCTGTGGGTGGTCCTGTTGAGCATGTCTGTGGGTGGTCCTGTTGAGCATGTCTATGAATGGTCCTGTTGAGCATGTCTGTGAGTGGTCCTGTTGAGCATGTCTATGTGTGGTCCTGTTGAGCATGTCTGTGAGTGGTCCTGTTGAGCATGTCTATGTTTTGGTCCTGTTGAGCATGTCTGTGAGTGGTCCTGTTGAGAAATGTCTATGTGTGGTCCTGTTGAGCATGTCTGTGGGTGGTCCTGTTGAGCATGTCTGTGGGTGGTCCTGTTGAGCATGTCTATGAGTGGTCCTGTTGAGCATGTCTGTGAGTGGTCCTGTTGAGCATGTCTATGTGTGGTCCTGTTGAGCATGTCTGTGAGTGGTCCTGTTGAGCATGTCTATGAGTGGTCTTGTTGAGCATGTCTGTGGGTGGTCCTGTTGAGCATGTCTGTGAGTGGCCCCTGTTGAGCATGTCTATGTGTGGTCCTGTTGAGCATGTCTGTGGGTTGGCCTGTTGAGCATGTCTGTGGGTGGTTTCCTGTTGAGCATGTCTGTGAGTGGTCCTGTTGAGCATGTCCTATGTGTGGTCCTGTTGAGCATATCTGGAGTGATCCTGTTGAGCATGTCTATGTGTGTCCTGTTGAGCATGTCTGTGAATGGTCCTATTGAGCATGTCTATGTGTGGTCTGTTGAGCATGTCTGTGGGTGGTTCTGTTGAGCATGTCTGTGAGTGGTCCTGTTGAGCATGTCTATGTGTGGTCCTGTTGAGCATGTTCTGTGGGTGTCCTGTTGAGCATGTCTGTGAGTGGTCCTGTTGAGCATGTCTATGTGTGGTCCTGTTGAGCATGTCTTGGTGGTCCTGTTGAGCATGTCTGATGGGTGGTCCTGTTGAGCATGTCTATGAGTGGTCCTGTTGAGCATGTCTGTGAGTGGTCCTGTTGAGCATGTCTATGTGTGGTCCTGTTGAGCATTTCTGTGCGTGGTCCTGTGAGCATGTCTGTGTGGTCGTGTTGAGCATGTCTGTGCGTGGTCCTGTTGAGCATGTCTATGTGTGGTCCTGTTGAGCATGTCTGTGAGTGGTCCTGTTGAGCATGTCTATGTGTGGGCCTGTTGAGCATGTCTGTGAGTGGTCCTGTTGAGCATGTCTATGTGTGGTCCTGTTGAGCATGTCTGTGGGTGGTCCTGTTGAGCATGTCTGTGAGTGGTCCTGTTGAGCATGTCTATGTGTGGTCCTGTTGAGCATGTCTGTGAGTGGTCCTGTTGGGCATGTCTATGAGTGGTTCTGTTGAGCATGTCTGTGAGTGGTCCTGTTGAGTATGTCTATGTGTGGTCTTGTTGAGCATGTCTGTGAGTGGTCCTGTTGAGCATGTCTATGTGTGGTCCTGTTGAGCATGTCTGTGGGTGGTCCTGTTGAGCATGTCTGTGGGTGGTCCTGTTGAGCATGTCTATGAGTGGTCCTGTTGAGCATGTCTGTGAGTGGTCCTGTTGAGCATGTCTATGTGTGGTCCTGTTGAGCATGTCTGTGAGTGGTCCTGTTGAGCATGTCTATGTGTGGTCCTGTTGAGCATGTCTGTGGTGGTCCTGTTGAGCATGTCTATGTGTGGTCCTGTGAGCATGTCTGTGAGTGGTCCTGTTGAGCATGTCTATGTGTGGTCCTGTTGAGCATGTCTGTGGGTGGTCCTGTTGAGCATGTCTGTGAGTGGTCCTGTTGAGCATGTCTATGTGTGGTCCTGTTGAGCATGTCTGTGAGTGGTCCTGTTGAGCATGTCTATGAGTGGTTTTGTTGAGCATGTCTGTGAGTGGTTCTGTTGAGTATGTCTATGTGTGGTCCTGTTGAGCATGTCTGTGAGTGGTCCTGTTGAGCATGTCTATGTGTGGTCCTGTTGAGCATGTCTGTGGGTGGTCCTGTTGAGCATGTCTGTGAGTGGTCCCGTTGAGCATGTCTGTGGGTGGTCCTGTTGAGCATGTCTGTGGGTGGTCCTGTTGAGCATGTCTGTGGGTGGTCCTGTTGAGCATGTCTATGTGTGGTCCTGTTGAGCATGTCTGTGAGTGGTCCTGTTGAGTATGCCTATGTGTGGTCCTGTTGAGCATGTCTATGTGTGGTCCTGTTGAGCATGTCTATGTGTGGTCCTGTTGAGCATGTCTGTGGGTGGTCCTGTTGAGCATGTCTATGTGTGGTCCTGTTGAGCATGTCTGTGGGTGGTCCTGTTGAGCATGTCTGTGGGTGGTCCTGTTGAGCATGTCTGTGGGTGGTCCTGTTGAGCACGTCTGTGGGTGGTCCTGTTGAGCACGTCTGTGGGTGGTCCTGTTGAGCACGTCTGTGGGTGGTCCTGTTATTGAACATGTCTATAAATTACGACGATCTTCTAAATCTAATAAAAGACTTAACAGAACTCTTAAAATGCTATTTTACGCTTTTAGCTAACTTTTTGACCCGAAGAACTAAATACATTGAACTCGCATTAGCAAGACGTTTCAGTTATATTGATGATAAAACTTAATGATTTCGATCTACGTAATATTCCCTATGTTGTTCATACCTTTGTTTAAGTTTCCCTCCTCAAGACTTTGTACTGGATATCTCAAAGCTGAAACCAAACTCATCACTGAGAACATCTTGCATGGTTTCCACTGGCAGCAACATGGTCACGTTTAAAAGAGCCTCAAATTAGCTCCTCGTTGCGGGAACTGCGCGAGTAAGTCTTTTGTAGCACGACGGCTACAAGGACGACCCACGGGTCTCAACTGAGACACACAAATAACCGGTCGTCGTAAGGTCCTCTCTCCTATGTGCAGGTTACTTGTGTGTTGTTCCAGTCACGGTATTGTGCCTTTTTGTTGCTTTTGAGGCACTCTTTATCGTTAAGACTGTGCTCATTAAGTTTAATAATAATAGCATAATTAAGTTAAGGGCTAAACCCGATAAAGCCATGATAACTTTCACAGAGAGGCTAGGGAAAGGGTTCAGAAATCTTTATTGACATCTCGGATCAGTGGGTAATGTGGTGGTGTTGGAGATAGTGAATGCTTTTTGACAAGGAATCACTTGAAAGAAATGTGTGTTGGGAGCTTGCCTGGCTGAAAACACGGGGTTTTGGCAGAGTTCACTGAAAGTGTTCACAAACTTTGCAGCTGACTTCTGCACCTCTGGTACCTCCTTCCCATCTTCATCCCGCTTTGCTACTTTTCGGACTTGTCATTATGTATTCTCTTCCTCTACAACCGCTTCCAACAACGCGCAACTTGATTAAATCCCTACTCTTATTAAAGGATATTTGCAGTGTGTCATCCCGACCCCATCAACGACTTAGAGAGCAACGAATCATCTGCGTCCTCTTAGTAATTGGCTGTATAAGGTCGTGTTTCCATTATGGAACGAATGCTGAAAAGGAACGGCTTTTTACAGAGTCAGAGGCTTGTAAACACTCAGCAGTGTATGTCCATCGTTCTGAAAAGCAAACTAGATAAATCAGTGAATTTGTAACATTATTTTCTTCAGATCTTCAGATGGTCATTGTAGCACTGACAAAGTTTTTGATGTGATGTGGTGACGGGGAGATACTCGACTGACCAAATATTA
>NC_069400.1:71829320-71846820 GCF_026875155.1 Cherax quadricarinatus | reverse complement strand
AGTGTGGAAGATATCGTCTGCAGTTCGTTCGTCAGTTTGAGTGCGGCCAGCAGTAACAGCCTGGTTGATCAGAAATAACAAAAAAGGCACAATACCGTGACTGGAACGATACACAAATAACCCGCACATAAAAGAGAGAAGCTTACGACGACGTTTCGGTCCGACTTGGACCATTGACAAAGTTACACTGTGTCAATGGTCCAAGTCGGACCGAAACGTCGTCGTAAGCTTCTCTCTTTTATGTGCGGGTTATTTGTGTATGGTTGATCAGACCTTGATCCACCACGAGGCCTGGTCTCAGACCGGGCCGGGGGAGGCGTTGATACCCGAAACCCTCTCCAGGTATACTCCAGGTATACCATTGTGTTGTAGCGCTCCCAAAACTGCAAACAAATGGATAATCACCTGCAAATAAGTAATCACATAAGTAAAAAGACATTTATGTGCAGTTCAGGATATTTATTAAAGGGAACGTTTCGCCCCTAGTGAAGGTTGATATTGATAGTAGTGTGTAAATGGTAGTCGAGGCGAAACGTGTTCTGTAATAAGTATTATGAGCTGTACTTAAGTGTCTTGTTCCATATCCTGTCGGTATCACCAGACAGGTATCTACCTACTCGATACGGTTACCTACCTACTCGATACGGTTACCTACCTACTCGATACGGTTACCTACCTACTCGACACGGTTACCTACCTACTCGACACGGTTACCTACCTACTCGACACGGTTACCTACCTACTCGACACATTTACCTACCTAATCGACACAGTTACCTACCTACTCGACACGGTTACCTACCTACTCGACACAGTTACCTACCTACTCGACACAGTTACCTACCTACTCGACACGGTTACCTACCTACTCGACACAGTTACCTACCTACTCGACACGGTTACCTACCTACTCGACACAGTTACCTACCTACTCGACACGGTTACCTACCTACTCGACACGGTTACCTACCTACTCGACACGGTTACCTACCTACTCGAACAGTTACCTACCTACTCGACACAGTTACCTACCTACTCGACACGGTTACCTACCTACTCGACACATTTACCTACCTACTCGACACAGTTACCTAAGTACTCGACACGGTTACCTACCTACTCGACACGGTTACCTACCTACTCGACACAGTACCTACCTACTCGACACGGTTACCTACCTACTCGACACAGTTACCTACCTACTCGACACGGTTACCTACCTACTCGACACGTTACCTACCTACTCGACACGGTTACCTACCTACTCGACACAGTTACCTACCTACTCGACACAGTTACCTACCTAACTCGACACAGTTACCTACCTACTCGACACACGGTTACCTACCTACTCGACACAGTTACCTACCTACTCGACACAGTTACCTACCTACTCGACCAGTTACCTACCTACTCGACACGGTTACCTACCTACTCGACACAGTTACCTACCTACTCGACACAGTTACCTACCTACTCGACACGGTTACCTACCTACTCGACACAGTTACCTACCTACTCGACACGGTTACCTACCTACTCGACACAAGTTACCTACCTACTCGACACGGTTACCTACCTACTCGACACGGTTACCTACCTACTCGACACGGTTACCTACCTACTCGAACAGTTACCTACCTACTCGACACAGTTACCTACCTACTCGACACGGTTACCTACCTACTCGACACATTTACCTACCTACTCGACACAGTTACCTAAGTACTCGACACGGTTACCTACCTACTCGACACGGTTACCTACCTACTCGACACAGTTACCTACCTACTCGACACGGTTACCTACCTACTCGACACAGTTACCTACCTACTCGACACGGTTACCTACCTACTCGACACGGTTACCTACCTACTCGACACAGTTACCTACCTACTCGACACAGTTACCTACCTACTCGACACAGTTACCTACCTACTCGACACGGTTACCTACCTACTCGACACAGTTACCTACCTACTCGACACAGTTACCTACCTACTCGACACAGTTACCTACCTACTCGACACAGTTACCTACCTACTCGACACAGCTACCTACCTACTCGACACAGTTACCTACCTACTCGACACGTTACCTACCTACTCGACACGGTTACCTACCTACTCGACACAGTTACCTACCTACTCGACACAGTTACCTACCTACTCGACACGGTTACCTACCTACTCGACACAGTTACCTACCACTCGACACAGTTACCTACCTACTCGACACAGTTACCTACCTACTCGACACAGTTACCTACCTACTCGACACGGTTACCTACCTACTCGACACAGTTACCTACCTACTCGACACAGTTACCTACCTACTCGACACAGTTACCTACCTACTCGACACAGTTACCTACCTACTCGACACAGTTACCTACCTACTCGACACAGTTACCTACCTACTCGACACAGTTACCTACCTACTCGACACGGTTACCTGCCTAACTCGACACGGTTACCTACCTACTCGACACAAGTTACCTACCTACTCGACACAGTTACCCTACCTACTCCGACACAGTTACCTACCTACTCGACACAGTTACCTACCTACTCGACACAGTTACCTACCTACTCAACACGGTTACCTGCCTACTCGACACGGTTACCTACCTACTCGACACAGTTACCTACCTACTCGACACTGTTACCCACCTGCTCGACACTACTAGACGGTCCCATCCTCTGCTTAACGCGGCTGTTCACTGCATCAGAGACAAAACTGAATTGTGGTGATGTAGTCGATTAGTTTACTTATATATTGTCATTTATGTCGGTAATTCTCCTCTCTCTCTCTCTCTCTCTCTCTCTCTCTCTCTCTCTTCCCCTTTTCTTTCCCGTGTATCTCTCCCACCCTCTTGCTCTTCCATAGTCCTCCCCTCTCTTGCCCCTTCTTATCTCTTCTGTCTTTCATCTCTCTTTCCCCTCTCCTCTCTTTCCTGTCTCTTGTCCCTCTCTTCTCCTTCAATCTCCTCCCCCTCTAGTCTCTTTAGTCCCACTTTCTCACCCTCCCAATCTCTGTCTGTCTGTCTGTCTATCTTTCTCTCCCTCCCCTGCTACCAGTGTATATATACTCAATACATTCTGCAGTATCCTGAGATAAACACTTCTCATTGTACATACATCTTGTCTCTGTGCGGCCATTTCCCACCTTCTTCTTTAAGTGCGTCGTCAGGGCTGTGGGTGATGGCGCTGTAACACCACGATGTCTTCTTGAGTGGTGTTTTACGGTGTTTGGCGTAAGGAACGAGAGGTAAGGCTTTTAGTGCCACGTAGAAATGGAAAGTCTTGGAAAGGAAGTGGTGTTTCAGTTTATATTTTATCATCAATACACGTTCCTAATGTCTAAGATTTTTACCAGAGCGACTCGTTCTTCTGGAGGCCCGTGTGTTAGCGCAGTCGTCAGGTGCTCAACTGCAGCTGGAAATTATACTTCCGTTAAAAAGAAATGAGTTAAATGCAGCCGGAAAAATCTACTTCCTTTAAATAGAAATGAATTAAATGCAGCCGGAAAAAATATTCTTCCTTTAAAAAGAAATGAGTTAAATGCAGCCGGAAAAATATACTTCCTTTAAAAAGAAATGAGTTAAATGCAGCCGGAAAAATATACTTCCTTTAAAAAGAAATGAGTTAGATTCAACGGGAGACAGTATATTTTGTGCTTCATGTCGTTTCTTTGAAGTCTGAGAACAGCGATTAATTCTTGTCCAAGGGTCAGCTTTGAAAATATCTGCGCCATCTGACAGGGCAAATGCTATTTTGTCTGGCCGGACAGGAACCTTATCACATTTGGACACGTTTTTGTGTATATATAACATGTGACTAGGCTAGGAGAACTGTACTATCTAGTAAGAATGGGCAGGGAGGACATCACTATCAGACTGGGCAGGGAGGACATCACTATCAGACTGGGCAGGGAAGACATCATTACCAGACTGGGCAGGGAAGACATCACTATCAGACTGGACAGGGAAGACATCACTATCAGACTGGGCAGGGAGGACGTCACTACCAGACTGGGCAGGGAAGACATCACTACCAGACTGGGCAGGGAAGACATCACTATCAGACTGGGCAGGGAGGACATCACTATCAGACTGGGCAGGGAAGACATCACTATCAGACTGGGCAGGGAGGACATCACTCTCAGACTGGGCAGGGAAGACATCACTATCAGACTGGGCAGGGAAGACATCACTATCAGACTAGGCAGGGAAGACATCACTATCAGACTGGGCAGGGAAGACATCACTATCAGACTGGGCAGGGAGGACATCACTATCAGACTGGCAGGAAGACATCACTACCAACTGGGCAGGGAAGACATCACTATCAGACTGGGCAGGGAAGACATCACTATCAGACTGGGCAGGGAGGACGTCACTACCAGACTGGGCAGGGAAGACATCACTACCAGACTGGGCAGGGAAGACATCACTATCAGACTGGGCAGGGAGGACATCACTATCAGACTGGGCAGGGAAGACATCACTACCAGACTAGGCAGGGAGAACATCACTATCAGACTGGGCAGGGAGGACATCACTATCAGACTGGGAAGGACGACATCACTATCAGACTGGGCAGGGAAGACATCACTATCAGACTGGGCAGGGAAGACATCACTATCAGAGTGGGCAGGGAGGACATCACTATCAGACTGGGCAGGGAGGACATCACTATCAAACTGGGCAGGGAGGACATCACTATCAGACTGGGCAGAGAGGACATCACTATCAGACTGGGCAGGGAGGACATCACTATCAGACTGGGCAGGGAGGACATCACTATCAGACTGGGCAGGAAAGACATCACCATCAGGCTGGGCAGGGAGGACATCACTATCAGACTAGGCAGGGAGGACATCAATCAGACTGGGCAGGGAGGACATCACTATCAGACTGGGCAGGGAAGACATCACTATCAGACTGGGCTGGGAGGACATCACTATCAGACTGGCAGGGAGACATCACTATCAGACTGGGCAGGGAGGACATCACTATCAGAGTGGGCAGGGAGGACATCACTATCAGACTGGGCAGATAGGACATCACTATCAGACTGGGCAGGGAGGACATCACTATCAGACTGGGCAGAGAGGACATCACTATCAGACTGGGCAGGGAGACATCACTATCAGACTGGGCAGGGAGGACATCACTATCAGACTGGCAGGGAGGACATCACTATCAGACTGGGCAGGAGGACATCACTATCAGACTAGGCAGGGAAGACATCACTATCAGACTGGGCAGGGAGGACATCACTATCAGACTGGGCAGGGAGGACATCACTATTAGACTGGGCAGGGAAGACATCACTATCAGACTGGGCAGGGAAGACATCACTATCAGACTGGGCAGGGAAGACATCACTATCAGACTGGGCAGGGAGGACATCACTATCAGACTGGGCAGGGAGGACATCACTATCAGAATGGGCAGGGAGGACATCACTATCAGACTGGGCAGGGAGGACATCAATCAGACTGGGCAGGGAGGACATCACTATCAGACTGGGCAGGGAAGACATCACTACCAGACTAGGCAGGGAGAACATCACTATCAGACTGGGCAGGGAGGACATCACTATCAGACTGGGCAGGGACGACATCACTATCAGACTGGGCAGGGAAGACATCACTATCAGACTGGGCAGGGAAGACATCACTATCAGAGTGGGCAGGGAGGACATCACTATCAGACTGGGCAGGGAGGACATCACTATCAAACTGGGCAGGGAGGACATCACTATCAGACTGGGCAGAGAGGACATCACTATCAGACTGGGCAGGGAGGACATCACTATCAGACTGGGCAGGGAGGACATCACTATCAGACTGGGCAGGAAAGACATCACCATCAGGCTGGGCAGGGAGGACATCACTATCAGACTAGGCAGGGAGGACATCAATCAGACTGGGCAGGGAGGACATCACTATCAGACTGGGCAGGGAAGACATCACTATCAGACTGGGCTGGGAGGACATCACTATCAGACTGGGCAGGGAGGACATCACTATCAGACTGGGCAGGAAGGACATCACTATCAGAGTGGCAGGGAGGACATCACTATCAGACTGGGCAGGGAGGACATCACTATCAGACTGGGCAGGGAGGACATCACTATCAGACTGGGCAGAGAGGACATCACTATCAGACTGGGCAGGGAGGACATCACTATCAGACTGGGCAGGGAGGACATCACTATCAGACTGGGCAGGGAGGACATCACTATCAGACTGGGCAGGGAGGACATCACTATCAGACTAGGCAGGGAAGACATCACTATCAGACTGGGCAGGGAGGACATCACTATCAGACTTGGCAGGGAGGACATCACTATCAGACTGGGCAGGGAGGACATCACTATTAGACTGGGCAGGGAAGACATCACTATCAGACTGGGCAGGGAAGACATCACTATCAGACTGGGCAGGGAAGACATCACTATCAGACTGGGCAGGGAAGACATCACTATCAGACTGGCAGGTAGGACATCACTATCAACTGGGCAGGGAAGACATCACTATCAGACTGGGCAGGGAGGACATCACTATCAGACTGGGCAGGGAGGACATCACTATCAGACTGGGCAGGGAAGACATCACTATCAGACTGGGCAGGGAGGACATCACTATCAGACTGGGCAGGGAAGACATCACTATCAGACTGGGCAGGGAGGACATCACTATCAGACTGGGCAGGGAAACATTACTATCAGACTGGCAGGGGACATCACTATCAGACTGGGCAGGGAGGACATCACTATCAGACTGGGCAGGGAAGACATCACTATCAGACTGGGCAGGAGGACATCACTATCAGACTTGGCAGGAGGACATCACTATCAGACGGGCAGGGAGACATCACTATCAGACTGGGCAGGGAAGACATCACTATCAGACTGGGCAGGGAGGACATCACTATCAGACTGGGCAGGAAGACATCACTATCAGACTGGGCAGGGAAGACATCACTATCAGACTGGGCAGGGAAGACATCACTATCAGACTGGGCAGGGAAGACATCACTATCAGACTGGGCAGGAAGACATCACTATCGGACTGGGCAGGAAGACATCACTATCAGACTGGCAGGGAGACATCACTATCGGACTGGGCAGGGAGGACATCACTATCAGACTGGGCAGGGAGGACATCACTATCGGACTGGGCAGGGAGGACATCACTATCAGACTGGGCAGGGGAGACATCACTATCGGACTGGGCAGGGAGGACATCACTATCAGACTGGGCAGGGGAGACATCAACTATCGGACTGGGCAGGGAGACATCAATATCAGACTGGGCAGGGGAGACATCACTATCGGACTGGGCAGGGAGGACATCACTATCAGACTGGGCAGGGGAGACATCACTATCGGACTGGGCAGGGAGGACATCACTATCAGACTGGGCAGGGGAGACATCACTATCGGACTGGGCAGGGAGGACATCACTATCAGACTGGGCAGGGGAGACATCACTATCGACTGGGCAGGGAGGACATCACTATCAGACTGGGCAGGGAGACATCACTATCGGACTGGGCAGGGAGGACATCACTATCAGACTGGCAGGGAGACATCACTATCGGACTGGGCAGGGGAGACATCACTATCGGACTGGGCAGGGGAGACATCACTATCGGACTGGGCAGGGGAGACATCACTATCGGACTGGGCAGGGGAGACATCACTATCGGACTGGGCAGGGAGGACATAGTGAGTGAAACATAGCAGTTTTATGAGTGAAACTTATAACGACAGAAAGATACTTAGAACGAGAGAGAGAAAGAGAGAGAGAGAGAGAGAGAGAGAGAGAGAGAAAGAGAGAGAGAGAGAGAGAGACTTTCAACGGCAAAAAAGATACTTAGATCAACAGAAAGGAAGACTTAGAACTACAGAGAGACAGACTCAGAACGTCTTTCTCCTCAAAATTAATAAAAAATAAAAAATTCGAAGATAGCTGCCAGTGTTTCAGGGCTCTTGATGCTGCCCAGTGCTTCAGCACTCTTGCTGCCCGGTGCTTCAGGGCTCCTGATGCTGTCCAGTGCTTCAGTGGCCTTGGTGCTGCCCAGTGCTTCAATGGCTCTGATGCTACCCAGTGCTCCAGGGTTCTTGATGCTGTCCAGTGCTTCAGGGCTCCTGATGCTACCCAGTACTTCAAGAACCTTGATGATGCCCAGTGCTTCAGGGGCCTTGATGCTGCCCAGTGCTTCAGGGCTCTTGATGCGCTGCCCAGTGTTTCAGGGCTCTTGATGCTCTGCCCAGTGCTTCAGAGATCCTGATGCTGCCCAGTGCTTCAGGGCTCCGGATGCTGCCCAGTGTTTCAGAGGCCTTGATGCTGCCCAGTGCTTCAGGGCTCTTGATGCTGCCCAGTGCTTCAGGGCTCCTGATGCTGCCCAGTTCTTCAGGAGCCTTGATGCTGCCCATTGATTCAGAGGCCTTGATGCTGCCCAGTGCTTCATGGGTCTTGATGCTACCCATTGCTTCAGGGCCCCTGATACAGTGGTGGTTCATGAACCCAGCCTCAACCAACACCTTATAGAGAGAGACTTTGATGACCTTTTTGCAGTATTTGACATGAGAAACTTTGTTGATTTCCCTACTCACATCTCTGGCTACTCCCTTGACCCAGTAATGAGTGATCTAGCAGAAGGTATAGTCACTTGTCAACTTCTCGGCTACGTTGGATCATCTGACCACAATGCTGCTTTTACGACACTTTTAAGATCCCAACAGAACGAGGTGAGGAGTTCACACGCACAACCTGGCTATGGGAAAGAGCAAAGGGTTGGCCCAATACCTCTTTTCCCATAGCCGGTTGTGCGTGTGAACCCTCACCTCGTCTGTGGATCTTTAAAAATGTCGTAAAAGCAGCATTGTGGTCAGATGATCCAACGTAGCCGAGAAGTTGACAATGACCTATCCCTTTTGCAGATCACTCATTACTGGGTCAAGGGAGATAGCCAGAGATTAGTAGGGAAAATCAACAAAGTTTCTCATGTTCAATACTGGGAAAAAGGTCTCAAAGTCCTCTCTATAAGGTGTTGGTTGAGGCTGGGTTCATGAACCACCACTGTATCAGGGGCCCTGAAGCAATGGGTAGCATCAAGCCCATGAAGCACTGGGGGCCATCAAGGCCTCTGAATCAAGGGCAGCTCAAGGCTCCTGAGAACGGGCACCACCATTGGGATTCTCTTCCCAAGGGAATTGGGCAAATAAGGGGAAAGCCTTCACTGGGCACTCCTTAATCTGCAATAAGAACCATTTTCGCTGGCATATGTGACGAAGCCTACAGATCAGCCTTGGTTTGGCTTTCGTTGTAGAGAGGCTCTTACTGCTATGTACAAGGCAAGGCGAAGGTGTTAGAGACATCCTACCACCTATAACAGGAACTTGCACAGGCAAGCCTGTAAGCATATGGGTGACGTTCAAAAGTGGGCCATCGCTAAATGGGAGATGGACACAAGAAGAAAGCTAGCATCAGGTAGGGTAGGCTCCAAAACCTGGTGGTCCCTGGTCAAGGACAGACAAGGTTATCTGCCTGATGAACTCATTCAACTTCTAAATCGACAGGATGGGACCGCCTCTACTAGTAGTCAAGAGAAAGCGGACCTCTTTGCTGAACACTTTGCCGCCAAAATGCAAGTTCCTGATTCAGCAAGGGACCCTCCTTGGTTAGCTGCAAGAACTGTGTCAAAACTGTCAGTGGTGACAATAAGGTAGGAAGAGGTGCACTTCTTTCTTAAATCGTTTGACCAAGAAAAGGCTGTGGGCCCAGACAAGTTGAGCCCAAGTTTGCTGAGAACATGTGCAGACCAGCTAGCAGCACCTCTAACTCGCATCATTCAGCACTGCCTAGTACAGTGTAAATGGCCTTCTCTGTGGAAAAAGGCAAATGTAGTCCCTGTTCACAAAAAGAAGAGCAGAGCAGAAATCAGCAACTACAGACCAGTGTCACTCCTGTCAATCACTGGTAAGATCCTTGAGATAATAATCTCAAGACAAATGACAGAGTTTTTTGACTACCACTCACTACTTTGTGATCGTGAATATGGCTTCAGGAAAGGTTACTCTGCTGCTGATCTGTTGTTAAACTTCTCCACTAAGTGGCACCAGTCACTGGATGAATCCAAAGTCTGCTGTGTGGTAGCACTGAACATTGCTGGTGCTTTCGACAGGGTGTGGCACCAGGGCCTCTTAGCAAAACTGGAAGCTCTGGGAACTGCAGGCTCTACGCTATGTCTCCTCAGTGATTACCTTCATGGTAGATCTCTGAGGGTAGTTCTTAATGGGACAGAACAGAATCAGCAAGACATCCTATTGAGGCAAGTGTTCCACAAGGAAGTGTTCTGGGACCATTGTTATGGAATGTCTACCTCAATGACCTTCTCATCCCAGAATCCCATGCATATGCAGACGACTGTACACTGACATTCACTTATCCAAGAGAAGAAATGCCAGCTGCTCTAAGCTCCATCAATCACAAGCTAAGAGCTATATCAGCTTGGGGAAAGAGATGGCAAGCAACATTTGCACCTGAGAAAACACAAATGATGATGATCTCTAGGCACCATGATGGTAATGCCGGTGCGGTAGTAAGGATGAATGGGAGAGTGTTGGCACCTGGGGAAGAAATTGATATCCTTGGGGTGAAATTTGACTCCAAACTGACCATGAAAAACCACGTTGTAAATCTTGCAAACAAGGCAGCCCGGAAGCTTACAGCACTTTGCCGTATCTCGCAACTGCTTGACAGTAGGGGTTGCAAGATTCTGTATGAGGCACAAGTACGCTCACACCTTGAGTATGCTCCACTTTCTTGGTTTGCCTGCCCCCTCTCTCATCTGCGACTGCTTGACAGAGTAGATAACAGAGCAAGACGTCTCATCTCTCGCCTGGACCAATCCTGGATAGATCTGTCATTTCAGCAGAGTCTTGTACATAGTAAGGCCAATATTGTCAAAGTACCACACTTGGATCCACTTCGAGGACAGCGTGAAGCAAGCTTCTATACCACAAGGCGAGTAGAAAGCAGCAACTTCACTCTGGCTGTAACCTTCTTCAGAACATCACTTCATCTGAGATCATTTATTCCCAGGATAACTCGAGTAAGGAACACATTCGTACAGCATTACGATGTCAACGAGATAAAGTCAGTTGATCAGATGAAAATGCTGGCCCCCCAACTTCATCCTGTTCCCTACTTGTATGTTTCATAACAATAAAATGCTTTCAAATGAGCTGATGTAGGTAACAGCTCTTAGCTTGTCAATAAAGTTAGGAAACCTTAACCTGTAAATAGCTTGTCAATAAAGCTAGGGATCCTTAACCTAACCTTGTTAAACCGTGTAAAAAAAAACAAAGTTGAATGATAGTGATTCAGAGCTGCCCAGTGCTTCAGGGGCCTTGATGCTATTTAGTGCTTCAGGGCCCTTGATACAGTGGTGGTTCATGAACCCAGCTACACCGTGGTGGTGGTTCAGGAACCCTGGTACCGTGGTGGGTCACACTTCTTGCTCCAGACTCGGCATGAAATTGAGACTGGTCTGGCAGACCTGGAGGATGATCTCTCCTCTGAAGGTGAGTGAGAGGACAATCTCTCTCTGGAGGAGTCGGTTACCTCACTGGGGGAGTGGGTTACCTCACTGGGGGAATTGGGAGGGTGGTGGTGGTGGTCGGTTTGGGGGTGATGGTTGTCGGCTGGGGGGTGGTGGTGGTGATGGTGATCAAGTGGGGGGTGGTGGTGGTGGGCTGGGGGGGTGGTGGTGGGCTGGGGGCTGGTGATGGTGGGCTGGGGGCTGGTGATGGTGGGCTGGGGGTTGGTGATGGTGGGCTGGGGGCTGGTCTCGTCTAGTCAGGCAAGTAATGTGTACATGTTGTACATAGTAAATTATTGTCCACTCAGAGTAGTGGCACTCTGTCTCCTCCACCCCGGGGGAGGAGTCACACTCTCCCACCACGGGGGAAGAGACAATCTCCTCCACCCCGGGGGAGGAGACGACAATCTCCTCTTCCACGGGGAAGGACAAGCTTTTCTCCTCCTCTTCCACGGGGGAGATCAAGCTTCTCTCCTCTTCCACGGGGGAGATCAAGTTTCTCTCCTCTTCCATTGGGGAGGACAAGCTTTTCTGCTCCTCTTCCACGGGGGAGATCAAGCTTTTCTCCTCCTCTTCCACGGGGAAGGACAAACTTTTCTCCTCCTCTTCCACGGGGGAGATCAAGCTTCTCTCCTCTTCCACGGGGGAGATCAAGTTTCTCTCCTCTTCCATTGGGGAGGACAAACTTTTCTCCTCCTCTTCCACGGGGTAGGACAAGCTTTTCTCCTCCTCTTCCACGGGGGAGGACAAGCTTTTCTCCTCTTCTTCCACGGGGGAGGACAAGCTTTTCTCCTCCTCTTCCACTAGAGAGGACAAGCTTTTCTCCTCCTCTTCCACGGGGGAGGACAAGCTTTTCTCCTCTTCCACGGAGGAGGACAAGCTTTTCTCCTCCTCTTCCACGGGGGAGATCAAGCTTTTCTTCTCTTCCACGGAGGAGGACAAGCTTTTCTCCTCCTCTTCCACTGGGGAGGACAAGTTTTTCTCTCCTCTTCTACTGGGGAGGACACGCTTTTCTCCTCTTCTTCCACGGGGGAGGACAAGCTTTTCTCCTCTTCTTCCACGGGGGAGGACAAGTTTTTCTCCTCTTCTTCCACTGGGGAGGACACGCTTTTCTCCTCTTCTTCCACGGGGGAGGACAAGCTTTTCTCCTCCTCTTCCACGGGGGAGGACAAGCTTTTCTCCTCTTCCACTGGGGAGGACACGCTTTTCTCCTCTTCTTCCACGGTGGAGGACAAGCTTTTCTCCTCTTCTTCCACGGGGGAGGACAAGCTTTTCTCCTCCTCTTCCACTGGGGAGGACACGCTTCTCTCCTCCTCTTCCACGGGGGAGAACAAGCTTTTCTCCTCTTCCACGGGGGAGATCAAGCTTTTCTTCTCTTCCACTGGGGAGGACAAGCTTTTCTCCTCCTCATTCACGGGTGAGGACAAGCTTTTCTCCTCCTCTTCCACGGGGGAGAACAAGCTTTTCTCCTCCTCTTCCACTGGGGAGGACACGCTTTTCTCCTCTTCTTCCACGGGGGAGAACAAGCTTTTCTCCTCTTCCACGGGGGAGATCAAGCTTTTCTTCTCTTCCACTGGGGAGGACAAGCTTTTTCCTCTCTTCCACGGGGGAGGACACGCTTTTCTCCTTTTCTTCCACGGGGGAGGACAAGCTTTTCTCCTCCTCTTCCACGGGGGAGGACACGCTTTTCTCCTCTTCCACGGGGGAGAACAAGCTTTTCTCCTCCTCTTCCACGGGGGAGATCAAGCTTTTCTTCTCTTCCACTGGGGAGGACAAGCTTTTCTCCTCCTCTTTCGCGGGGGAGGACAAGCTTTTCTTCTCCTCTTCCACGGGGGAGAACAAGCTTTTCTCCTCCTCTTCCACTGGGGAGGACACGCTTTTCTCCTCTTCTTCCACGGGGGAGGACAAGCTTTTCTCCTCCTCTTTCACTGGGGAGGACACGCTTTTCTCCTCTTCTTCCACGGGGGAGGACAAGCTTTTCTCCTCTTCCACTGGGGAGGACACGCTTTTCTCCTCTTCTTCCACGGGGGAGGACAAGCTTTTCTCCTCCTCTTTCACTGGGGAGGACAAGCTTTTCTCCTCCTCTTCCACGGGGGAGGACACGCTCTTCTGCTCCTCTTCCACGGGAAAGGACACGCTTTTCTCCTCTTCTATGCGGGAAAACATTCTCTTCTTCTCTTCCCCGTCCTTTTCCACCTGGTGCACAGCTGCCGGTTGGTTCACAGGTGCTGGTTGGTGCACAGCGGCTGGTTGGTGCACAGCGGCTGGTTGGTGCACAGGTGCTGGTTGGTGTACAGGTGCTGGTTGGTGCACAGGTGCTGGTTGGTGTACAGG
Organism: Cherax quadricarinatus; assembly: GCF_026875155.1. Taxonomy (NCBI): domain Eukaryota; kingdom Metazoa; phylum Arthropoda; class Malacostraca; order Decapoda; family Parastacidae; genus Cherax; species Cherax quadricarinatus. Next base: position 71,832,863 of record NC_069400.1, on the reverse strand, counting down.
TGCTGGTTGGTGCACAGGTGCACCGTGTTGACAACAGGTGCAACAACAGGATGTTGTTGCACCTGCGATCATAATCATGGTGTTGTTTATCACCTTAATTTTAAGCGGACAGTCCTTGGCGAGAGCCAAGACGTGGGTCATGTCAGGGCTGTCAGCTTCTACCCTCAGCCACTGCTGCTCTACATCAGCTGCTGCTGGCCGGAGCTCAGCTGAAGGCTCTTTTATCTTTTCATTCCAGAACCTCACGAGGCTCTGAAAACTTTTTGATCGTTGGTAAGGTCTGTGATGGAACTCTGGAACGTCTGACTCGCACTCTGTGGACGAGGTGGAGAGAATCTCTCCTTCAGGGAAGAGAAAGTCTTTCATCATCTCCACAGACGAGGTCTCCTCTTTCATCCTTAAGAGTGACTTCTCCTCCTTGTTGTCCTTCACCGTTGAGGATGACTTCTCCTCGTTGTCCTTCACTATTGAGGATGACTTCTCTTCGCTGTCCTTCACCGTTGAGGATGACTTCTCTTCGCTGTCCTTCACCGTTGAGGATGACTTCTCTTCGCTGTCCTTCACCGTTGAGGATGATGCCTCTTCTATCTCCTGTATGGTGGAAGAGAAGAAAGTTTGGTTCTCTGGTAGAGAGGGGCCCTGAGTCCTCACCACCTCCAGGGTTTGCTAGGCCCGAGGCTGAACACACACAGCTGGCTCTGGACCTGGTCCTCCCTGGAGCTGTGCCTTGCCAGGGACACTCACATCCTTGAGATGCACTCTGGTGAAGGTCTTCCTTGGGACGAACTCCTCCTCCTCGGTGTAAGCTCTCGGCTTCTCCTTCACGGCCTCCTTCATAAACTTTTCGAAATCCTGATACATAAATGTGTTACAAATTTTGTATTTAAATTTTCAAATAATTAATTACGATAATTTTGTAAATAACTTAGGTTGTGTTAGCGGTAAGACAGCACAAAGTTGAATACCCTCAACTGTGGCTGACAGTCTTAACAATACGACTGTCAGCGAGACACAAGATAGCAGGGGCAAGGCTGTTAGAGAGACGTAAGGTGGTCATGGGTGACATTCTCAGAGAAAGTACATGAGAGTACATGGATATACAGTAATGTATATGGAAGTACATAGATGCACATGGTAGTACATAAGAGTACATGGATGTACATTAATGTACATGGGAGTACATGGCTCTACATTAAGGTACATGGGAGTACATGGATGTATATGGGAACATATGAATATACATTAATGTACATGGAGTACATGACTGTACATGGGAATATATGGATGTACATTAATGTACATGGAAGTACGTGGCTGCACATTAAGGTACATTGGAGTACATGGCTGTACATTAAGGTACATGGCTGTACATTAAGGTACATGGGAATCCATGAATGTACATGGGAATATATGAATATATATTAATGTACATGGGAGTACATAGATGTACATGAGAGTACATGAAGGAGACATATAGCAGATTATTATTATTATTATTATTATTATTATTAATGTACATGAGAGTACATGAAGGAGACATATAGCAGATTATTATTATTATTATTATTATTATTATTATTATTATATTATCCAAAGGAAGCGCTGAACCTACTAGGGTCATACAGACAGATAGCAGAGGACTTTAAAGTCTATACTGAGACTATCTGCTGGGGAAGGACTATTTGCTGAGAAAGACTTCCTGTTGCGAGGAACTATCTACTGAAGAACACTATCTGCTAAGAGCTGTCTACTGAAGACTATCCGTTGAGGACTATCTGTTACCCCTCTAGGGAGATTCCTTGACGCTGATGAGGGGCTCTTGATCTAGGGAATTGGATCTGTGCTCAAATTCCCTGAACTGAGCCTGAATACCCAGCCTGAATACCCAGTGTAAACATATCTGAACCAAGATACTGAAGCTAGATCATCTTTTGTGACCATAATCCTGAAGCTAGATCACCCAGCATGAGCATGTCTGTTCTATGACCCTGAGCTTGTATCCCCTAATGTGATCATTTCTATTCCATAACCCTGATGGTGACTCAGCCAGAGAACAGGGCTGTTCCATAATCCCCAAGGAAGATCATCCAGTGAGAACATCACAACCAGAGAACAAGGCTGTTCCATAATCCCCAAGGAAGATCATTGTTACATAACTCGTCTTCTTAACCTTCTCCAATGGTATGGTAGAGTGTTAAGGTAGCATTCTTGTTGAACATATGGCCTGTTTACGGTTTTGTAACAATAACTTTTAATAAGAATTCAGGATTACAAAACACATAACTGAAACTTAAAATCTTTACTAGTAGAGTTTTAGCTTAATGTATGATATGTTATGATTAACATAAAATAAGGAGTTTAACTCTTACATTTCTCTTGGTATGTACCAGTACATAGATATGAATAAATGAACCTCTTGAGGTTGAGCTTTGTACTAAAATCACCAATAATATGCACCTATAATGGTTATTAAGACTTAACCACAAAGTAACTTATAATGGTTATAAAGACTTATCTGAACTATCAATTCAGAGTATACAAGAACTCGTAAGTGACGGACTTAGTCTTACTTTCATCCAACATGACTAAGAATAGCTTAGACCACAAATTAACATAAAGGCCGACAAGGCTTATTCAGTCCCCTGAAAGATTAATTCACCCGAGCATAAATAACTCGAAAGTGACAAGCTTAAGAAAGGAAGTCAGTCATGAAAGAAAAACGACCACCACAGAAAACTTGACATGTCTCTTATGAGAGGTCAATGATTAACCGAGCGAGATATGCTCCCTTGGCTATGCAAGCCCAGACTAGAAGTGAGAGTGCTAGTCAAGAGTGAGTGTGAAGGACCTGCTCTCAGTGAGTGCTGTAAAGCTACTCAGAGCAAGGGTAGTGAACCTACCCTGAGCAGGTGCTGTGAACCTACTCAGTAAGAGTAGTGAACCTGCTCTGAGCGAGGGCGGAGAACCTATTCAGTAAGAGTAGTGAACTTTCTCTGAGCAGGTGCTGTGAACCTACTCAGTAAGAGTAGTGAACCTGCTCTGAGCGAGGGCGGTGAACCTACTGACGGTACCACTGAGGGGTAAGCCCATGTCAGGTTGGTCATGTGACTGAGGGAGACCTCAGTACCTGAACTGCTAACCGGCACTTAAACCTAGTGGTTTCCCACTACATGGAAATAATATTAAAGCGTAACAAAACATAATATAATACAATATTAGCATTAGCATATATATTATAAAATAAAGGAGCACATCCTTGTATAAAATATAACGGGTATGGCCATACTCGTAACAATCATCCAGTGAGAACATCACAACCAGAGAACAGGGCTGTTCCATAATCCCCAAGGAAGATCACCCAGTGAGAATATCACAACCAGAGAACAGGTCTGTTCCATAATCCCCAAGGAAGATCACCCAGTGAGAATATCACAACCAGAGAACAGGTCTGTTCCATAATCCCCAAGGAAGATCACCCAGTGAGAACATCACAACCAGAGAACAGGGCTGTTCCATAATCCCAAGGAAAGTCCCAGTGAGAAT
>NC_069400.1:71818212-71828820 GCF_026875155.1 Cherax quadricarinatus | reverse complement strand
CAACACATCACTAACACAACACGACACCAACACAACTAACAAAACTCAACACAAAAACAACACAACACAAAAACACAACACCACAACATAACAAAACACTAACACAACTCAACACTAAACAACACTAAACAACACTAACAAAACACTAACAAACACTAACAACAACACATCACTAACACAACACAACACAACACTAGCACAACAGCAACACAACACCTTTACAACACTAACACAAACACTAACACAACACAACACTAAACACAACACAACACTAACACAACACAACAAACACTAAGACAACACAACACTAACACAACACAACACTAACACAACACAACACTAACACAACACAACACTAACACAACACAACACTAACACAACACAACACTTACACAACACATCACTAACACTACACAACACCAACACATCACCAACACAACACAACACCAACGCAACTCTACACAAACACAACATAACACAACACAACACTAACACAACACAACACTAACACAACACATCACTAACACAACACGACACCAACACAACACTAACACAACTAAACACCAACAAAAACACTAACACAAAAAACAACTAACACAACAAAAACACTAACACAACACTAACACAACACTAAACAACTCAACACCAACACAAAACTAACACAACACTAACAAAACACTAACACAACACTAACACAACACATCACTAACACACCACAACACAACACAACACCTAGCACAACAGCAACACAACACCATTACAACACTAACACAACATAACACAACACAACACAAAACACAACACAACACTAACACAACACAACACTAACACAACACATCACTAACACAACACAACACAAACACAACAACATCACTAACCCCAACACACACTAACAAAACACACACTAACACAACACATCACTAACACACACAACACTAACACAACACAACACTAACACAACACTAACACAACCAACACTAGCACAACACATCACTAACACAACACAACCTAACACAACACATCACTAACACAACACATCACTAACATAACACAACACTAACCCCAACACATCACTAACACAACACAACACTAACACAACACAACACTAACACAACACTAACACAACACAACACTAACAAAAACACAACACTAGCACAACACATCACTAAACGCAACACAACACTAACACAACACAACACTAACACAACACAACACTAGCACAACACATCACTAACACAACACATCACTAACACAACACGCCACTAACACAACACAACCTTTACACAACACATCACTAACACCAACACATCACTAACACAAACAACACTAACACATCACTAACACAACACAACACTAACACAACACAACACTACACAACACATCACTAACACAACACAACACTAACACAACACAACAGTAACACAACACAACACAGCACAACACATCACTAACACAAAACAACACTAACACAAAAACATCACTAACACAACGCAACACTAACACAACACATCACTAACACAACACTACAAAACACAACACAACACTAACAAACACAACACAACACTACACAACACACATTTTTCACAACACTAACACAACACTACCAACACAACACATCACTTAACACAACACAACACTAACACAACACAACACTAACACAAAACTAACACAACACTAACAAAAACACAACAAAACACTAACACAACACATCACTAACAGACCACAACACAACCAACACTACACAACACAACACAACCCCAATTACAACACTAACACAACACTAACACAACACAACACAAAAACACAACACAACACTAACACAACACAACACTAACACAACACATCACTAACACAACCAACACTAACACAACACAAACACAACACAACACTAACACAACACATCACTAACACACCAAAAACACAACACTAGCACAACAGCAAACACAACACCATTAAACACTAACACAACACAACACAAACACAACACAACAAACACAACACAACACTAACACAACACAACACAAACACAACACAACACTAACACAACAAAACACTAACACAACACAACACCAACACAACACCAACACAACACAACACCAACGCAATACTAACACAAAACAACACTAACACAACACATCACTAACACAACACGACACCAACACAACACTAAACCACAACTAAAACACTAAACACAACACTAACACAAAACACACTAACACAACACAACACTAACACCAACACTAACACAACTCAACACTAACACAACACTAACACAACACTAACAAAACACAACACAAACACTAACACAACACATCACTAACACAACACAACACAACACTAGCACAACAGCAACACAACACCATTACAACACTAACACAACACTAACACAACACAACACTAAACACAACACAACACTAACACAACACAACACAACACTAAGACAACACAACACTAACACAACCAACACAAACACAACACAACACAACACAACACAACACTAACACAACACAACATAACACAACACAACACTTACACAACACATCACTAACACTACACAACACCAACACATCACCAACACAACACAACACCAACGCAACTCTAACCACAACACAACACTAACACAACACAACACTAACACAACACAACACTAACACAACACATCACTAACACAACACGACACCAACACAACATAACACAACTCAACACCAACACAACACTAACACAAAACACACTAACAAAAACACAACACTAACACAACACTAACACAACACTAACACAACCAACACCAACACAACACTAACACAACCCCTAACAAAACACTAACACAACACTAACACAACACATCACTAACACACCAACACAACACAACACTAGCACAACAGCAACACAACACCATTACAACACTAACACAACACTAACACAACACAACACAAACACAACACAACACTAACACAACACAACACTAACACAACACATCACTAACACAACACAACACTAACACAACACATCACTAACACAACACAACCAAACACAACACAAAAACTAACCAACACATCACTAACACAACACAACACTAACACAACACAACACTAACCCAACACAACACAACACAACTCAGCACAACACATCACAAAACCAACACAACACTAACAAAAACACATCACTAAACACAACACATCACTAACATAACAAACACTAACACAACACATCACTAACACAACACAACACTAACACAACAAAACACTAACACAACACTAACACAACACAACACTAACACAACACAACACTAGCACAACACATCACTAACACTACACAACACTAACACAACACTAACACAACACAACACTAACACAACACAACACTAGCACAACACATCACAACAAAAACACATCACAACACAACACGCCACTAACACAACCCCAACACTAGCACAACACATCACTAACACAACACATCACTAACACAACACAACACTTAACATCACTAACACAACACAACACTAACACAACACAACACTAGCACAACACATCACTAACAAAAACACAACACTAACACAACACAACAGTAACCCCAACACAACACTAGAAACAACACATCACTAACACAAACAACACCAAAACACAACACATCACTAACACAACGCAACACTAACCCCAACACATCACTAACACAACACTACAAAACACAACACAACACTAACACAACACAACACAACACTTCCCACAACACAACTTTATCACAACACAAAACAAAAACACTCACAAAACACAACACATCACTAACACAACACAACACTAAACAACACAACACTAACAAACACTAACCAACAAACACTAACAAAACACTAACACAACACTAACACAACACATCACTAACAGACCCACAACACAACACAACACTAGCACAAAAAGCACACAACCCCATTACAACACTAACACAACACTAACACAACACAACACTAAACACAACACAACACTAACACAACACAACACTAACACAACACATCACAAACCCACACACAACACTAAACACAACACTAACACAACAAAACCCACTAACACAACACATCACTAACACACCACAACACAACACAACACTAGCACAACAGCAACATAACACCATTACAACACTAATAAAAACACAACCAAACACAACACAACACTAACACAACACAACACAAACACAACACAACACTAACACAACACAACACTAACACAACACATCACTAAAACAACACAACACCAACACAACACAACACAACACAACACCAACGCAACATAACACAAAACAACACTAACACAACACATCACTAACACAAACACGACACCAACACAACACTAACACAACTCAACACCAACACAACACAACACAAAACACAGTAACACAACACAACACTAACACAACACTAACACAACTCAACACTAACACAACACTAACACAACACTAACAAAACGCTAACACAACACTAACAACAACACATCACAACACAACACAACACAACACTAGCACAACAGCAACACAACACCATTACAACACTAACACAACACTAACACAACACAACACAAAAACCCACAAACACAACACTAACACAACACAACACAACACTAAGACAACACAACACTAACACAACACAACACTAACAAAACACAACACTAACACAACACAACACGAACACAACACAACACTTACACAACACATCACTAACACAACACAACACCAACACATCACCAACACAACACAACACCAACGCAACACTAACACAACACAACACTAACACAACACAACACTAACACAACACAACACTAACACAACACATCACTAACACAAAAACGACACCAACACAACACTAACACAACTCAACAACAACACAACACTAACACAAAACACACTAACACAACACAACACTAACACAACACTAACACAACTCAACACCAACACAACACTAACACAACACTAAAAAACACTAACACAACACAACAAAACCCACATCACTAACACACCACAACCCAACACAACACTAGCACAACAGCAACACAACCCCATTAAAACACTAACACAACACAACACCAACACAACACCAACAAAACAAAACCCACCAACGCAACACTAAACACAACACAACACTTACACAACACATCACAACACAACACAACACCAACACACACCAACACAACACAACACCAACGCAACACTAACACAACCCCAAAACTAACAACAACACAACACTAACACAACACTAACACAACATCACTAACACAACACGACACCAACACAACAGTAACACAACTCAACACCAACACAAAAACTAACACAAAAGGCACTAACACAACACAACACTAACACAACACTAACACAAACTCAACACCACACAACACAACACAACACTAACAAAACACTAACAAAACACTAACACAACACATCACTAACACACCACAACACAACACAACACTAGACAACAGCAACAAAAACACCATTAAAAACACTAACACAACACTAACACAACACAACACTAAACACAACACAACACTAACACAACACAACACTAACACAACACATCACTAACACAACACAACACTAACACAACACTAACACAACACAACACTAACACAACACATCACTAACACACCAAAAACACAACACAACACTAGCACAACAGCAACATAACACCCATTACAACACTAACACAACACAACACTAAACCAACACAACACTAACACAACACAACACAAACACAACACAACACTAACACAACACAACACTAACACAACACATCACTAACACAACACAACACCAACACAACACCAACACAAACAACACCAACGCAACACTAACACAAAACAACACTAACACAGCACATCACTAACACAACACGACACCAACAAACACTAACACAACTCAACACCAACACAACACTAACACAAAACACGTAAAACAACACAACACTAACACAACACTAACACAACTCAACACTAACACAACACTAACACAACACTAAAAAAACGCTAACACAACACTAACACAACACATCACTAACACAACACAACACAACACTAGCACAACAGCAACACAACACCATTACAACACTAACACAACACTAACACAACACAACACTAAACACAACAAAACACTAACAAAACACAACCCCAAACAACACAACACTAAGACAACACAACACTAACACAAACATCACTAACACAACACAACACTAACACAACAAAACCCCTAACACAACAAAAACACTTACACAACACATCACTAACACAACACAACCCCAACACATCACCAACACAACACAACACCAACGCAACACTAACACAACACAACACTAACACAACACAACACTAACACAACACAACACTAACACAACACATCACTAACACAACACGACACCAACACAACACTAACACAACTCAACAACAACACAACACTAACACAAAACACACTAACACAACACCAACACTAACACAACACTAACACAACTCAACACCAACACAATACTAACACAACCACTAACAAAACACTAACACAACACTAACACAACACATTACTAACACACCACAACACAACACAACACTAGCACAACAGCAACACAACACCATTACACACTAACACAACACTAACACAACACAACACTAAACACAACACAACACTAACCAACACAACACTAACACAACACATCACTAACACAACACAACACTAACACAACACTAACACAACACAACACTAACACAACACAACACCATCAAAAACACTAACATACCACTAACACAACAAAACACTAACACAACACAACATTAACACAACACAACATTAACAAAAACACAACATTAACACAACACAACAATAACACAACACAACACTAACACAACACAATATTAACAAAACACAACACTAACACAACAAAAACTTTAAAACACAACACAACATTAACACAACATTGACACAACACAACACTAACACAAACACAACTTTAACCACAACACAACACTAACACAACAAAAACACTAACACAACACAACATTAACACAACACAACATAACATTAACACAACATTAACACAACACAACATTAACACAGCACAACATTATCACAACACAACATTAACACAACACAACACTAACACAACACAACACTAACACAAAACAACATTAACACAACACAACATTAACACGAAACAACACAAACCCACAACACTAACACAACACAACACTAACATAACACAACACTAACACAACACAACATTAACACAACACAACATTAACACAACACACACTAACGCAACGCAACATTAACACAACACAACATTAACACAACACAATACTAACACAACACAACACTAACACAACACAACATTAACACAACACAACATTAACACAACACAACACAAACACAACAAAACACTAACACAATACAACACAACACAACACAACAGTACCACAACACAGCATTAACACAACACAACATTAACACAACGCAACATTAACACAACACAAAATTAACCACACACAACACTAACACAACACAACACTAACACAACACTAACACAACACAACACTAACACAACACTAACCAACACAACACTAACACAACACAAAACCATCACAACACTAACAAAAACACTAACACAACGGAACATTAACACAACACAACATAACACAACACAACACTAACACAACACAAAAATTAAACACAACACAACACTAAACAACACAACATTAACACAACACAACATTAACACAACACTACACAACACAACATTAAACACAACACAACAAAACATTAACACAAAACAACATTAACACAACACAACATTAACACAACACAACATTAACAGAACCAACATTAACTCAACACAACATTAACCACAACACATCACTAACACAACACAAGACTAACACAACACATCACTAACACAAAACAACACTAACACAACACAACACAAACACAACACATCACAACACAACCCAACACAACACAACACAACACTAACCCCAACACTAACACAACAAAACACTAGCACAACACATCACTAACACAACAAAAACACTAACACAACAAAAACACTAACACAACCCCTAAATAACTAACCCAACACTAAACAACACTTCACTAACACAACACAACACAACCAACAAAACACAACACAACACTAACACAACACAAACACAAACACAACACACCCTACACAACCCCAACACTAAGGGCCAAACCCAACCCCTAACACAACACTAACACAACACAACACTAACAAAAAACACAACACTAGACAACACTCACTAACACAACCATCATTTAACACAACACCCACTAACACAACACAACACTACACAACACATCACTAACAAACACATCACTAACACAACACAACACTAACACATCACAAAAACAACAAAACCCCTTTACACAACACAACACTCACAAACAATCACAAAAACAACACAACACAACACAACACAACAGTAACACAACAAAACACTAGCACAACACATCACTAACACAACACAACACAAACACAACACATCCCCTAACCAACGCAACACTAACAAAAACACATAAACAAACCCACAACACACAAAACACAACAAAACACTAAAAACAACCCCCAAAACACAACACTGCACAACACAACATTAAAACAACACTAACACAACACTACACTAACACAACACACACAAACACAACAAAAACACTAACACAAACACAACCTAACACAGCACAACACTAACACAACACAACACTAAAAAAACACAACACTAACACAGAAACAACACTAACAAAACCACAAAAACTAACACAACACAAACTAACCCCCAACACAACACTAACACAACACATCACTAACACAACAAAACCCGCCAACACAACACAACACCAACGCAACACTAAACAAAAAACCCAACACTAAACAAACCAAAAACACAAAACACAACACAACCCCAACACAACACCAACAAAAACAACACCAACGCAACACTAAAAACAACAAAAAACATTACAAAAACACATCACTAACACAAACACAACACCAACACATCCCAAAAACAACACAACACCAAAAAAACACTAACACAACACAACACTAACACAACACAACACTAACACAACACAACACAAACACAACACATCACAAACACAACCGACGCCAACACAACAGAAACACAACTAACCCCAAACACAACACTAACAAAAAACACATTTAAACAACAAACACAACACTAACCCCCCAACACTAACCCCCCAAACTCAACACCAACACAACACTAAACAACACAAACAAAAAACTAACACAACCAAAAACAACACATCACTAACACCCCACAAAAACCAACACAACAAAGCACAACAGCAACAAAAACCACCTTTACAACACTAACAAAAACACAAACCACAAAAACAACAACAAAAACCAACACAACACTAACACAACAAAACACTAACACAACACACCCACAACAAAAACAAAAAACACTAACAACAACACTAAACAACCAACACTAACACAACAAATACAAACCCACCCCCAAAACACAACACACACAGCACAACACCCGAAATAACCCATTACAACACTAACACAACACAACACTAAACACAACACAAAAACAAACACAACACAACACAACACAACAAAACACTAACCCCAACACAACACAAACAAAAACCACATAACTAACAAAACCCACAAAAACCAACACAACACCAACACAACACAACCCCAAACGCAACAAAACACAAAAAAAACCCCTAAAAACAACACATCACTAACACAACACGACCCCAACACAACACTAACACAACTAAAAACCAAAACAAAACCACTAACAAAAAACACATAAAAACAAACACAACACTAACACAACCTAACACAACTAAACACATCAAAACACAAAACCCCAACCCCAAAAAAAACCCGCAAACCCACAACACTAACACAACCCCATCACAAAACAAAAACCCCAACACAACACTAGAAACAACAGCAACACAACACCCATTACAAACAACAAACAAAAACACAACACAACACAACACAAACACAAACACCAAACCCACTAACACAACACAACACAACCCCTAAGAACAAAAACAACACAAACACAACAAAACCACTAACAAAACCCACAAACCCCTTAAACACAACACACCCTAACAAAAACACAACCCCAAACACATCACCAACACAAAAAAACCCCAAACCCCAACACAAACCCACAACACAACACTAACACAACACAACAATAACACAAAAAAAAAACCCTAACAAAAAAACATAACTAAAAAACAACACGACCCCCAACAAAACACTAACACAACTCAAAAAACAACACAACACAACACAAAACACATAAAAACAACACAACACAACCCACAACCTAACACAACTAAACCCAACACAACACTAACACAACACTAAAAAAACCCCTTTTAAAAACAACACTAACACAAACAAAACACAACAAAAACCACAAAACAAACACAACACTAGCACAACAGAAACCCACAAACCATTAAAAACACTAACACAACCCCAAACAAAAACAAACACTAAAACAAACACAAAAAACTAACACAACAACAAACACTAACACAACAAAACCCACAAAACCA
>NC_069400.1:71793212-71813212 GCF_026875155.1 Cherax quadricarinatus | reverse complement strand
AAATACTGTTCACTTATATGTTTCACTGTAAACACCTGGTCCACACACCCCCTTCCTTTCATAAAGCCTCCTTGTTCATCTGCTATCCTATTTTCCGTCTTACTCTTAATTCTTTCAATAATAACTCTACCATACACTTTACCAGGTATACTCTACAGACTTATCCCCCTATAAATTTTGCACTCTCTTTTGTCCCCTTTGCCTTTATACAAAAGAACTATGCATGCTCTCTGCCAATCCCTAGGTACCTTACCCTCTTCCATACATTTATTAAATAATTGCACCAACCACTCCAAAACTATGTCCCCACCTGCTTTTAACATTTCTATCTTTATCCCATCAATCCCGGCTGCCTTACCCCCTTTCATTTTACCTACTGCCTCACGAACTTCCACCACACTCACAACTGGCTCTTCCTCACTCCTACAAGATGTTATTCCTCCTTGCCCTATACACGAAATCACAGCTTCCCTAACTTCATCAACATTTAACAATTCCTCAAAATATTCCCTCCATCTTCCCAATACCTCTAACTCTCCATGTAATAACTCTCCTCTCCTATTTTTAACCGACAAATCCATTTGTTCTCTAGGCTTCCTTAACTTGTTAATCTCACTCCAAAACTTTTTCTTATTTTCAACAAAATTTGTTGATAACATCTCACCCACTCTCTCATTTGCTCTCTTTTTACATTGCTTCACATAATATATATATATATATATATATATATATATATATATATATATATATATATATATAGTATATATATATATATATATATATATATATAATATATAGTATTGCATAAATATTGTGTATTTATGTGTGTGTGAGTGGGTGTGTTATTTACCATTTTGTCAAAGGCACTTGTCGATAAGACACTTGGCCTGTATGGTGTTTGTATATGTGTGTTCACCTAATTGTGGTTGCAAGGGTCGAGACTCAACTCCTGGCCCCGCCTCTTCACTGACTGCTACTGGGTTCTCTCTTTCATGCTCCATGAGCCTTTATCATACCTCGTCTTAAAACTATGTATGGTTCCTGCCTCCACTACATCACTTCCCAGACTATTCCACTTCCTGTGGCTGAAGAAATACTTCCTAACATTTTACTTACCTAATTGTGGTTAGAGGGGTCGAGTCACAGCTCTTGGCCCCGCCTCTTCATTGGTCGCTACTAGATCATTCCCTGCTCCGTGATCTGCATCATACCTCTTCTTAAGACTATGTATGGATCCTGCCTCCACTACCTGTCTTTCCAGACTATTCCACTTCCTAACAGCTCTGTGACTTAAGAAATACTTCCTAACATCCCTGTGTTTCATCTAGGCCTTTGTGGCATGCAAAGAGTACGTAATCTTTATTCAGCACATGTACACACCCTCATTGAAAGGCTATCTCCCCCAACCAGCGAACCAGGTACGTAGGGTTGATGATGGGGCCCCATCGTTCAATCAGTACCCAGGTTCCAGCCAATGAGAAGATGGTTTTGGCAATCGCAGAAGTGATGTGGGTACCACTCACCTGTCTGTACTTGTCATTCCCATTCTAGAGCTGGTTGAAGCACGGTCTGCTCTCTAGTGGCTTCTATTCTGCCTTGCTTACCGTGGAGTGCACTAATACCTATTGTTGTACATAGTGTATATAGTGTACATACTTCTGTTCTAAACTGGTGAAGGATAATACAAGTCAAAAGTTTTTCTGCTGTGTTTATTTTGCTCCCTTTACACCATTTTGCTCCCTTTACATCCTGGATAACAGGCCTTTGGGACTCTTCAACTTCCAATCGTGACCCCTTGTTGCTGTGTCCCATTTCTGGAACATCCTGTCCTTGTCCACCTTGCTGATTCCTCTCAGTATTTTGTATGTTGTTATCATATTCCCCCCTGTCCTCCAGTGTCAACAGGACGATTTCCCTTAACTTCTCCTCGTAGGACATGCCCCTTCACTCCGGTAATAGTCTCGTTGCAAAGCTTTGCACTTTCTCTAATTTCGTGACGTTCATGACCAGGTGTGGGTTCCAAACTGGTGCTGCATACTCCAATACAGGCCTGACGTACACGGTGTACAGAGTAGAGTCCTTAACGACTCCTTGCTGAGATGTCTAAATGCTATTCTTAGGCTTGCTAGGCGCCCGTATGCTGCAGCAGTTATTTGGTTGATGTGCACCTCAGGAGGTGTGTTCGGTGTTATACTCACCCCAAGATTCTTTTCCTTGAGTGAGGTTTGTAGTATTTGGCCCCCTAGACTGTAGTCTGTCTGCGGTCTTTTTTGTCCTTCCCCGATCTTCATGACTTTGCACTTGGCTGGGTTGAGCTCCAGGAGCCATTTGCTGGACCAGGCCTGTAGCCTGTCCAGAAAGAATGGTCCCGAATCTGCACACACAAATCACTCCCTACGGAAGGAAAAGACTGGGCAAGCGATGCAAAGTACCCCCAATGAAAAGTAGGGGCGCCATTGGTATTGGTACACTAAGAGAAAAACTGCAAGTGTTCGGGGCCCAAGACTGTTCAACAGATACCTACCATGCATAAAGGGAATTACCAGTAGGCCCGTGGCTGCCTTCAAGAGGGAGCTGGATAGATTCTTAAAGTCGGTTCCCGATCAGCCGGGCTCTGGGTGTCTCACGAAATCGTAATAACACTATTACAAACCACGAAATGGGTGGGGTTTGAACCCATGGCAAGTGAGGCTTTGAGTTTTAGGACTCATCTGTCATGGGTTAAAGCCCCACCCATTCCATGGTTAAGGTGGGTGTGTTGGCATGGGTATTCTACTCCTACCTCCTTAGAAGTCAGGTGCGGGAACATGAGCCACTACATCAGTCTCCTGACAAGGTGGGTACAGGGGAATGAGCCCTCCACAACCACCTACTGACAAGGCAGGTGCTAGGAAGAACACTTTTGAAATATTAGAACTACTAAAGCAGATTTTTTAAAACTTATTTTCATTTAAAACTTATCTAACAGGACAGTTAAACTTGCAAATTGTTTCAATAAATTTGAAAATAAGGAGAGTGGCTTTGAAATTTTTGCCCGGCTTGCTGACTTAAGACCAGAAAGACCATTGTTTTCTGGCCAAAAACAACACGGAGATCGTCCCCCAGCCTCCCGTTTCCTCAGATCTAGACTCACTGTTACTTCTTTCTCTTCTCAAAAAAAAAAAAAAAAAAAAAAAAACTCAGGGGCGGCATTTTAATGACATGGAAGAGATTCAAGCAGAATCACTGGCCTCGCTAGAAGCTTTTGAGAAAGAAGAACTCCAGGAATGTTTGGTTTCGAGAAGCGGCAGAGGCGCTGGGATCAGCGTATAGCCTCTGAAGGAGAGCACTTCAAGGGAAACAACTTCAACTAGGTGATTAGGTAAGCCTATGCATTTGTTTTAAGCGGCAGGAACTTTTTGATAGCACCTCTCATATACTCACTGACTTGACTGACTCTGCTACCTAGTGTCAGTCATTCACCCAGAGAATGCCAAGTGCAGTAACTTTCGAACATCAGATGGACACTTCCTCGACAGGGAGAAGTAAATCAATACACTACACTACACTACACTTACCAGAATGAGCTCTTGATAATGTCTGGTTCCTGGGATCCACAGCAGGACACCTGATCTCTGGATAAGTGAGACTTGACACGAGGGGTGAATGCTGTAAACATGTTGATGTGCCATTTTTACAAACTCTAGAACTTAGTGACCTCCACAGAGCCCTAATGCCAACACCATTATACTTTAATGTCTTATCCCAAACTGCCTTGCACAGATTAAGGATTGCAATCTATTTAATGAATGTGGCAATACAAGAAGATTTTTACCTGCCTCCAAGGTATGAAGAGACCTGGGGGTCTCTTAGTGTCTTGGGCTTGTGTTGACAGAACACAAATCAATTTAAGCACAATCGAACACAACGATCGTGATAAGCACTATCGTAGTGTTCGATTGTTTTATAATTTTCACAGGCACTCTATACATTAGACATGCATGTAACACACTCGATAATATGAGTCTCTATTCAAGATGTTATTATTGGTTAAGTTCACAAATCCACCATTAGATGAATCTCGTGTCTACTTAATTCAACGACCCAGAAGAAAGTTTAGACCGCACGATAAGTACGTGTGCCAGCCCCTTCCTTCACTAATGTGTTCAAGGAAATGTAACTAATTAATCAAGCTTCCTAGCTTGAAGGGCGGTGTGTATTTTCTGGATTCTTGCACAAGACTCGTGCCTCAGGACATTCAAACCCAGGCTGCCCACTTACTATATATATATATATTTTATATATATATATATATATATATATATATATATATATGTGTGTGTGTGGGGTGTGTGTGTGTGTGTGTGTGTGTGTGTGTGTGTGTGTGTGTGGTGTGTGTGTGTGTATCTGTGTGTGTGTGTATGCTAGTTATAATACATCACTTTTTCACTGTTTACTCAGATTCTCAGAATACATCACAGGTGCTTCATCCTTGACCTAGAAAACAGAGGACTGGTTGCCCGAACTGCAGGAAAATGACGTTCCATTGGTGCCTGGTGCATTTCAGATTTGCTGTACAATAACTTGGAAGATACAGCCTTCTGTCACACAACGACTTTCTGCACCAACAACAAGGTTATATATTAGTGTAATGGGGAGTCCCATTCAGCTCTGCAGATAACCAGCAAGTTGTATTATAAGGTTCCGAAGGACCAGGGTCTTTTATCCCCGTCTTTTTACAGGAATCTCCCCCTAAAACAATTTTCTGCCAATTTAGGAAGGGTGACACTTCCCTCACCAAGGGACACCAGGTTTCAGGGGATTACTGTATTTTCTGTGCAACTAATAACTTTTTATCGATGGGGATAAACATTTTTAGTAGCCTGAAAAAGTCTGCCTTTCAGGTTTCGTCACCGATTACATAAGTAATAGCTTGACCGTCAACACCCAGGTAACATTGTTAGGGTAATTTTCACTGTCACTGACCTATCTGCGTTTTTTTAAAGGTACGTGTGTGTGTGTTTTTAACCTGTTATGATATACTCTGCTTAATATTTTAAGGACTGGTTATATAGTTTTACCTGTTATGATTTTATTGAGAGTTTGTGTTGCAAGTTGTGTTGAATTCTTAGTTTTTAACTTATAGATCGCAGTCTAATAATTTCGTCACCAGCTCTGCAAATACTACAACCTTCTTACAGTGCTTTCTCTACTTCTTTCCTCAACTTCTTCCCTACTACTCTCCTCTTTACATCCTCCTCCTTCCCTAATATTCTCCTCTCATTTTCCTCTGCTACTGTATATACATATCTACCTGTGATGTATACATGTGACTGATTTGTGACCCTAGCTGCCCGGTCTGGAGTCAGGCTTTTTTTCTGATTATATTCAAGCAGGCTGTTGCTGCTTACCCCCCGCTGATCCACATAATCATCACAGCTTGGTTGATTCAGGATTTACCAGGGGTAGCTATCCAGTTTTCTCTTAAGGATCTCTACACTTGTACCGGGAATATTTACGAGTCCTGCTGGTAGCAGGTTAATAATAATCTTAGACCAAAAATGACGATATAATATTGTGATATAAATGGAAAAATAGTTTGGAAAACCGACTAGTTGAAGAATGAGACGCTTATGTAACATTTGTAAATGTTTACTGGATTTATTGTACGCTTCCTAACATATCTTACTCCAGGACGTTGTTATAGTGGTGGGTAGATTTTGGATTCGGCCTTCAAAAATCGTCCTCGTATATATATATATATATATATATATATATATATATATATATGTCGTGCCGAATAGGCAGAACTTGCGATCTTGGCTTAAATAGCAACGCTCATCTTGCCATATAGGACAAGTGAAAATTTGTGTATGCAATAATTTCACCAAAATCATTCTGAACCTAACGAAAAAAATATATTTCACTGTGTTTGTTTAGTATTAAATTATTGTAAACAAATCTAAAATATATTTAGTTGGGTTAGGCTAAAATAAATTGCGCTTGTTAATAATAAGGTTAGGTAAGTTTTCTAATTTCTTTTGGTGCAAAATTTAAAATTTTGCATTAACATTAATGAAAAAAATATATCTTTAAACGTATAAGAAAAATTTAGAAAGGACTTAATTTTAAATGAGTTCTTGCTAATTGACGTTTTACATATTCGGCACGACATATATATATATATATATATATATATATATATATATATATATATATATATATGTCGTGCCGAATATGTAAAACTGTCAATTAGCAAGAACTCATTTAAAATTAAGTCCTTTCTGAAATTTTCTTATACGTTTTAAGAATATTTTTTTCATTAATATTGATGTAAAAAATTTTAATTTTGCACTAAAAGAATCTTAGAAAGCTTACCTAACCTTATTATAACAAGAGCAATTTATTTTAGCCTAACCCAACTAAATATATTTTAAATGCGTTTACAATAATTTAGTACTAAACAAACACAATCAAATATATTTTTTTCGTTAGGTTCAGAATGATTTTGGCGAAATTATTGCGTACACAAATTTTCGCTTGTCCTATATGGCAAGATGAGCGTTGCTATTTAAGCCAAGATCGCAAGTTCTGCCTATTCGGCACGATATATATATATATATATATATATATATATATATATATATATATATATACATTATTTGAAGCGTTCCCAGTAATTTGTTGGCTGTGTAGGAGCCGTAAACTACCTGTGTGTCTGTTTAAGTTCTGATGTCTCTCCTGTTTTGGATGGCGCCATCAATACCAATAATATTCTAGACGAGAGACAACATAAGACATTTAAAGAGTGTCAACATTTGCATTACTTCTACCTTTTTTTTTTTTAAATTTTCATTATTCACTCTGTCATATTATTTGATCTTTGCGCCATTACCATTATGGTGTTCTCTAAATGTCATCTGAAATTATTATAGCCAAATCCCCGTCTTTCTTTTCGTTCTGTGAGAAGATCTTTCTACGTTTCGTATCCCGTATTTCTTTTTGGTTCTTCAATTTCTACACATCTTTGTCGCCATTGAAATTGGGTTATTTTCCATTGCCCACATCTTCTTGCAACTTTGCCCTCATCTTCTTGCAACTTTGCCCACATCTTCTTGCAACTTTGCCCACATCTACTTGCAACTTTGTTCATATCTTCTTGCAAGTTTTCCGTACCTTCTACATAAATGACTTTCTGGCATATTTTGTTATCATTTTCAAAGGACGATACAAAACTGTGGTTAGTGTTTTTTATCTATGTTGGCTATTAGAATGAAAAACAGCAATGGCACCAGCCAGTGCCTTGGGGTCCTGATTTTTTTTACTCTGCTAAGACTAGATATTACGTTGTTTACTAATATCCTGTGCCCATTTTTCTCCTTTCCAAACTGTCTTTATGATATGATACAATATGTTTGATCTCATTTTATGGGTGTTTACTCTGTGATGGCATTTGCCATCATGAACATAGAGAATTCTGTGTACACTACATCTGCTTTGTGGCGTCACTTCCAAAGCCTTCCTAATTTTGTCATAATGATCTAGTAGTTATCCCAAATCTATGATGACTTGGCTTAAGAAGGTCTTGCGTTTCAATAAAACTGGTAATTTGGCGTCTTGCAACCCTTTCAAAGACCTTTATAATGCTTGATGTTAGTGCAAATGATCTGCAGTATTTTGCCAGAGATCTACTGCTTGCTTTTGCAAAGGATCTATGTCTATGTGTCTTCCTCAGAAACATGATTTGTAGGGCAAGCAAAGGTAATAGATGATTTGCCTGCATCTACAATTCTCCTGTCATTCAGTGGATGACTTAAGGCTGGTTCAAATTGTTCCTTTCATAACTTCGCTTATTACTTTTCCGTCATTGTTGCAGTTCCGTCATTTTTGGTCAGTTCTTAAGATTCATTGACTGAATCTTTCTCTCGTGCAGAGATACTTTGGTTTCTTGGTGATTTCCTTAGCGGTTTCTTGTTTCTGTTGTACGTCTCCGCTCTGATAAGACTGACTTTTTATTCAGTATCGATAATCTGATGGTGTAGATTATCTATGATATTGATCATTTCAAGTATAAGAGGAGTATGAGGCTCGGGAAAAGTCGCAGAGAAGGTAGTAGCACCAGTATCAGTAGCAGCAGTAGTAGTATCAGTAGCAGCAGTAATATCAGTAGCAGCATTAGTATCAGTAGCAGCAATAGCAGCAGTAGTAGTAGTGTCAGTAGTATCAGTAGCAACAGTAGTAGCAGTAGTAGAAGCAGTAGTAGTATCAGTAGTATCAGTAGCAACAGTAGTATCAGTAGCAGCAGTAGCAGCAGTAGTAGTATCAGTAATATCAGTAGCAACAGTAGTATCAGTAGTATCAGTAGCAGCAGTAGCAGCAGTAGTAGTATCAGTAGCACCAGTAGCAACAATAGTATCAGCGCAGTAGAAGTAGTATCAGTAGCAGTAGTAGTATCAGTAGCACCAGTAGCAACAGTAGTATCAGTAGCAGCAGTAGTAGTAACAGTAGCAGAAGTATGTGCAGAACACGATGATGTATTAGACACAGGGTATCTTTACGCACAGACGTTTCGCCATCTAATGGCTTTACCAATACAATACATCAATATCATATGAAGACGCTACAAATATATACAGCAGACAGTGGAAGATGAGGTAAACAGTCCCTCAGCCTTGGAGCAAGTGATGAAGGGTTTATCTTATGGCTCTGTTACGTGGCGTGTTCTGTGATCGTATGGTCTAAGGTTTTGGAAATAAATGCTGCTTTTTTTTTAATTATAACGTTTGAGATAGTAAAGATTGATCAGCTTTGAATCGTCGCAGCAAAAGTGGGTCCCTGTAGATCTGTTTAGCGTCTCTCTATGCTTGTGACACAGGCTTCTGTAGTAAGGTTTCTGCAGTGTTCCTGGATTCTCAAGTCAGCTGATGGCAGTGTATTGGTTGGATGGGATTATTTTGGCGAGAATTTTTCAAAGTTCTTGTGTGATAGTGTTTGAAATCGAAAAAAAAAACTCTGAGACTTTTTTATCTATTACTCTCCTCCCTTTTTGTTACCTGTTATCGTCTTCTTTTCCTTATTTCCTACTCTCCTTCCCTATTTCTTGCCTAATTAATGGTCTCCCTCACTCCTTCTCTCTTCCTTACCTGCTACCACCTTCTGTTAAATGCTACATTTCTTCCCTCTTCCTTAATACAAAACTTTCCCCTTTTTTAATTATCCTCATCCCCTCTGCCCGATCTCTCCACCTCCCTCGTTCTTATCCACCCCTTATCCTCATCCCCCTCATATTACCTCCCCTAATCCCTTCTTCTCCTCTCTTCCTCACCCCTTCTCTCACTCCTTCCTTCGCTTCCTTTCCTCTCTCCTCATAGCTTCCTTCCCTCTCCCCGCCTGCCTCTCTACTCTCTCCCCTCATCCCTTCCTCTCCCCTTCCCTCATCTCTTCCTTCACCCTCCCCTCTACCCTCCCCATCAAATCCCCTCTCCCCCACCCCTCCCTTTACCCCTCCCCTTCCTCTTCCAATGACCCTTCCAGTGGCGTTTCGGGGTTGCTATGGTGATCATTGCCACATATTGTGACATTACATCTGTGTTGGAAATTAAGTTCCTGGCATTTATTTGGTGCCACGAGAACAAATGGATTTTTTCCCCTCGTTCCCCTCAGTGTTGTGGCATTTTCAAGGGGAAAGCTTTTGTTGCTGTCTGTTGGATTCTTGGCTTGTTGGCTAGTGTTATATGTATAAATGATTTTGTTCGTTTACCTGATAATTTGTGAGGGGAGGACTGAGGGGGAAGGTGAGAGAAGGGAGATGGGAGGGAAGGTGAAAAGAAGGAGATGGGAAGGAAGGAAAATATGAGGGATGGGAAAGGGAGAAAATATGAGAATTCTTGTAAGTGATGCAGTGATGGCAGCTACCACCTGGTTTCGTGTAAGTGATGTAGTGATGGCAGGTACCACCTGGCTTCTTGTAGGTGATGTAGTGATGGCAGGTACCACCTGGCTTCTTCGAAGTGATGTAGTGATGGCAACATGTGACTGTATTGCCAGCATCAGCTAGAGATATTTGCAACATGTGACTGTGTTGCCAACATCAGCCAGAGGTATTTGCAACATGTGACTGTGTTGCCAACATCAGCTAGAGATATTTGCAACATGTGACTGTGTTGCCAACATCAGCCAGAGGTATTTGCAACATGTGACTGTGTTGCCAACATCAGCCAGAGGTATTTGCAACATGTGACTGTGTTGCCAACATCAGCTAGAGATATTTGCAACATGTGACCGTGTTGCCAACATCAGCCAGAGTATTTGCAACATGTGACTGTGTTGCCAACATCAGCCAGAGGTATTTGCAACATGTGACTGTGTTGCCAACATCAGCTAGAGGTATTTGCAACATGTGACTGTGTTGCCAACATCAGTTAGAGGTATTTGCAACATGTGACTGTGTTGCCAACATCAGCCAGAGGTATTTGCAACATGTGACTGTGTTGCCAACATCAGCCAGAGGTATTTGCAACATGTGACTGTGTTGCCAACATCAGCTAGAGGTATTTGCAACATGTGACTGTGTTGCCAACATCAGCTAGAGGTATTTGCAACATGTGACTGTGTTGCCAACATCAGCTAGAGGTATTTGCAACACGTGACTGTGTTGCCAACATCAGCTAGAGGTATTTGCAACATGTGACTGTGTTGCCAACATCAGCTAGAGGTATTTGCAACATGTGACTGTGTTGCCAACATCAGCTAGAGGTATTTGCAACATGTGACTGTGTTGCCAACATCAGCTAGAGGTATTTGCAACATGTGACTGTGTTGCCAACATCAGCTAGAGGTATTTGCAACATGTGACTGTGTTGCCAACATCAGCCAGAGGTATTTGCAACATGTGACTGTGTTGCCAACATCAGCTAGAGGTATTTGCAACATGTGACTGTGTTGCCAACATCAGCTAGAGGTATTTGCAACATGTGACAGTGTTGCCAACATCAGCCAGAGGTATCTACAACATGTGACTGTGTTGCCAACATCAGCTAGAGGTATTTGCAACATATGACTGTGTTGCCAACATCAACTCCGTCAACTACCCTCTGTGTCGCATTCAGCTTGGCTCAAGTATTTATTTTGGGTGTAATTGATAATTAATAAGTAAAATTTACAAAATAAAAATGCAGTCTATTTCTAACCAATGTCAAGTTTATATCTAAATTATAACTAAAACATTTTGATCAGTGTAGAGCTGTGTTAAGTCACAATAAATGCAGCGTTTTACTTAAAACTTTATAAAGTCGCAATAAAACTTTTTTTGTTTCTTGCATAACTCTTCAGTTATGAGTGTCCTCCGGGAGAGCTTCTGGCTTACTTGTAAACAACATAATATAACATGTATGAAAGTTGGGGCAATTAATGACAATATGTTAGGTATAAGGGCACAAGTGAAACTAATGTGACATTTTATTGTGGCCACAATAAAATGGCACATTAGTTGCACTTGTGTCCTTTTACTTAACATAATATAATCTCTTCTGAGGCCCAGCTGAACAACACGAACATTCTAAGCTAGCTGAACATGAACAACCTAAGCTAGCTGAGCATGAACAACCTAAGCTAGCTGAACATGAACAACCTAAGCTTCTCTCTCGGTAATTAAGGAAAGGTGAGTGGGAAGGAAGGAAGGAAGATGAAGTGGATGGAAGGTGACGAGTTTCCTCTAACAGCCTTACGTGAGCAACAGTCCTTCCATTTTGGTAGTTTTGCCTCTTCCCTGACTAGTCACAACTCACAACCCATTTATCTACCATCCTCACCAGGTTGTCAACCATGTCCGTTCTTTTAGACGCAGGAAAAAAATGGTATTCTGATGGAGAAAAAGGTTGTACTCTGACGGAAGAAAATGGCAATACAAGGGCGTAAAAGATGGTTATGCTGATCTTAGGGCAGTAAAAAAAGATGGCGCTCTGAGGGTTGAATGAATATATCGTACTAGATGTAAAAAGCACGCAGGTCCTGCCTTATGTCCCAGGATACAGAAGTCTTCGCATTCTACCTGTGGTTGATAGGTAGTGGTGCAGAGTGTGTTATAGTGGTGCAGAGCGTATTATAGTGATGCTGTGTATATTGTAGTGAGGCTGTGTATATTTCTCCCCCGGGGCCTGGTTCAACGTAACTTTTAGTTTACTGTGAATGCTCTTAGGAAAACTCCGAAAGACAACACAGCCTTGGATACCATACTAAAGTGTGGTGAAGTCTCTTAACATTTTAGGACAGGGGGTTTACATCAGCAAATTTGGACAGAGGATCACGTCAACACATTAGGACAAGGAAGATCATGTGAACAGATCGGAACGGGAAAGGGTATATCACGTCAGCAAACTGGAGTAGTGGGATGAACAAACTATCACAGTGAATACGTTAAGTTAGGTAAATTTAGTCAGGAAACGGGACAAGTATTTCCTGACGAGGGTCTTAGTCATATTATGACCCGCAGTTGGAGCTTTTGGTCAGATGACCGAGCCTTCCACTAGCTTACCGGTCCACCCCTTTAAAAATTATGGAATTAGATTCACATTGAGTAATATATATATATATATATATATATATATATATATATATATATATATATATATATATATATATATATATATATATATATATATATATATATATATTATTACAGTAACTAGTGAAGATAAAAGCTGGTAACAATATTAACAGAGAGGAAACTGATACATCAGTGTAGATAAATGGTGCAGAGAACCAATAAGTTGATAAATTAGACGCATGTGCAACACTTGGGTAATTTTACTGAGGAAACGTTTCGCCACACAGTGGCTTCATCAGTCATGTACAAAGAAGAATGGTGAAGATCAGAAGGAGTTTGAGGTAATCAGTCCCTCAGCCTTGAGTCGATGTATCAGTCCATCAATCTTGAAAAGAATACAACATATGCACGAAGTGTCTTATATACTGTAGACAGGTGAGGTGAAGCAGTCGTAGGTGGTATCACAGCGGACAAATCCAGATGTGGAGGTAGATCATGACTATAGGTTAGACAAGTGAAGAATTCCTGTACCAAGGTCTCAAAATATTGCTGTGGATTTGTCCACTCTTATACCACCTACGACTGCTTCACTTCACCTGTCTACAGTATATAAGCCATTTCGTGCATATGCTGTACTGTTTTCAAGATTGATAGACTGAGTACATCGACTCCAGGGACTGATTACCTCAAACTCCTGATCTTCACCATTTTTCTTGTATAGGACTGAAGTCACTGTGTGGCGAAACGTTTCCTCAATAAAGATACCCAAGAGTTGCACATGTGTCTAATTTATCAACTGATACATCACACGAGCTGTATAATATTGCTCATGAAAGCTTGCTTATTGTAATTCATAAATACAGGGGTTATACACGGAGAGATGTGTAATTCTATATATACATTAATAGGAGTATATATTTCCACATATATACAAACTGGGAGATTGCATCTCTGAGTGTAAATACACTTAACAGTTTACCTTAATCCTTATCAAAAGAATTAAGAAAAATAATATAATCGATGTTAGTGTCAAAGTCAATTAAGGTCAATTTCAACCTTAATGATTTCATGTGGGTACAATCGACAAGTTTTAATCTTAGCCTGACTGCGTAGGAACTGCAAGTTGAACAATGGTGAACATCTGACCACTGATTGCTTTACATCCAACAGTCAGTTACACTTCTAGTGAGTGGGGGTC
This sequence comes from Cherax quadricarinatus, assembly GCF_026875155.1. Taxonomy (NCBI): domain Eukaryota; kingdom Metazoa; phylum Arthropoda; class Malacostraca; order Decapoda; family Parastacidae; genus Cherax; species Cherax quadricarinatus. The sequence continues at coordinate 71,799,491 of NC_069400.1, read as the reverse complement.
ACTGCAGTGATGAAAATTAGACACATGTGCAACATCTGGGTATCTTTAATGTAGACATTTCGCCATCCAGTGGCTTTATCAATACAAAATCTAGGACATAATTTGAAGACAGTAGAACTATATACAAAAGATTAGGTAATCAGTCCCTCAGCCTTGGGATTGGTGTGAAGAGTACCGATGCTCTTCACACCAAGTCCATAATAGTAATAGTACTCCAATAATAGCAATAGTAATAGTACATCCCCTTGAAAGACGTGTGATGGAGGAGGCTACAATAGCCTAGGCTACTCGTCTCCTATGATACTTTATTTCCTCAGTACTAAGAGATATAGGAAATCACTGGCTTAGCATTAGTGGTAAATAAATGGAACAGACTGTCTAGTAGCGTCAGATTGATCAGACAGGTGGCTATTGAAATTAAACTGCAGTAAATGAGGTGTTATGAAACTGGGGAAGGTGTGTAAGAAGACCGGAAACTGAGTACAGCGTCGGCAAAATAGAAGCCTTTAGCGATATGCTTGACTCTGCAGTGAATTCTCACTGCCAAATTTAAAAGAAGCTCTTAGGAATCTCAATAGTTAGTGTCGACATTATATACGACATATATCAGGCCCATCTTGGAGTATGCAGCACCAGCATGGTACCCCACACATGATTAAGCATAAGAAATTTGAGAAAGTACAGAGGTTTGCAACAAGACTAGATCCAGAACGAAGAGGAATTAGCTACAAGGAGAGGCGTAAGAAACTGATCCTGCAGACATAGAAGTTAGAAGAACCAGGAAAGAAATGATGAGGGTGATAAAGAGGACGGAGATAGACAGTTTGAAGGGCTGGAAATGAGTACGTGAGGGTACAGATGAGAGTTAGACACAAATGAGAAACAGGACTGTCAGGAGAAATTAAGAAGTGGAATGACTTGGTTGATGTAGTAGTGGAAGCAGGCTTTATACATAGTTTTAAAAATAGATACGACAGGGCCCACAGGGATAGAAGGGGTGGGGGTAAATCCCTTCAAGAGGGAAGTTCAGAACTACACACGTGTAAGTACACTGACACACAACACATACACACACACACACACACACACACACACACACAACAGAGACAGTGACTCCTCCCACTTTGTTCTCGCTCGGTAGGTTAATAAGCGAAACTGATCAAACTAAGGCATTGTCTGGCTGCCAGGGGCATCGCCTTAAGCAGTAAGGGTGGTAACCCAATAGTCCGAAGGGAGACTCATCAACCATCGGGCTCAATTAGATTATACCCTACCGTGGGGTACCTGCATAATAGCATTAGTGCCAGTCAGCGGTGTAGGGCAGGTTTATACGGTTCTTCTACGTGCTGCCGTAGCCCCTTAAATGTCCCCAGGACATTCTACCTGATCCTTATCCTAGTAAGACTTTTAAGACCTGTGTGTGCTATGTTAGTGTTAGTTTCTGTTCCAGGTGCGTTGTTGTGACGTTTCACGGAATGTACTCGTTGATCTTACTGATGTTGTGAGGTTGCACGAATGTACTCGTTAATCTTAGTGATGTGAGGTTCCACCGAATGTACTCGTGATCTTTTGCTCTTGTTGTTGTTGTGAGGTCCAACGAATGAACTCGTTGATCTTTTTTGTTGTTGTTGTAAGGTACAGCGAATGTACTCGTTCATCTTTTTGTTGTTGTTGTTGTTGTGAGGTTCCACGGAGTGTATTCTGTTTTTTGCTGTTATTGTTGTGAGGTTTCACCGAATGTAACCCATTAACTTTTGTTGTGGTTCTGAGGTTCCGCGGAATGTATTAGTGGAACTTTTGTTATTGTATTTCAGAGAAGTTGTGATTTCACGTCACAACAGATAGAACATGGTTTCAGCTTTGCTATAAAGACGTATGATGACGTCTCCTTATTCCAGTTGCTGGTGTTCCTCTTTCTGCAAATAGGTACCCAGGACTTAATCATATCAAAGGTTAGAAAAAAATGCCGAGGGAAATGAACTCTTACTGGGTTATCTTGGCTTAATAACCCAGAGATTATCTTGTTCTTAGATATCTTATGGATTCCTTGATGTGGTGTTAACTTCCCCTAATCCCCTCTGTATAATTCTCTGGGTTTAGCGCTTCCCCCTTGATTATAATAATAATAATTCCCCTGATCCCAATTTTCTCTAAGGTGAATTTTATGCATATAAGTGTTTTAAACACACACACACATTATATATATATATATATATATATATATATATATATATATATATATATATTATATATATATATATATATATATATATATATAATATTTATTTCTTCTATTGTCCATGGGGAAGTGGAAAAGAATCTTTCCTCCGTAAGCCATGCGTGTCGTATGAGGCGAGTAAATGCCGGGAGCAATGGCTAGTAACCCTTCTCCTGTATACAATTACTAAAAAAGAGAAGAAGAAAAACTTTATAAAACTGGGTTGCTTAAATGTGCGTGGATGTAGTGCGGATGACAAGAAACAGATGATGCTGATGTTATGAATGAAAAGAAGTTGGATGTCCTGGCCCTAAGCGAAACAAAGCTGAAGGGGGTAGGAGAGTTTCAGTGGGGGGAATAAATGGGATTAAATCTGGAGTATCTGAGAGAGTTAGAGCAAAGGAAGGGTAGCAGTAATGTTAAATATCAGTTATGGAAGGAGAAAGAGAATATGAATGTGTAAATTCAAGAATTATGTGGATTAAAGTAAAGGTTGGATGCGAGAAGTGGGTCATAATAAGCGTTGTATGCACCTGGAGAAGAGAGGAATGCAGAGGAGAGAGAGAGATTTTGGGAGATGTTAAGTGAATGTATAGGAGCCTTTGAACCAGTGAGAGAGTAATTGTGGTAGGGGACTTGAATGCTAAAGTAGGAGAAACTTTTAGAGAGGGTGTGGTAGGTAAGTTTGGGGTGCCAGGTGTAAATGATAATGGGAGCCTTTGATTGAACTTTGTATAGAAAGGGGTTTAGTTATAGGTAATACATATTTTAAGAAAAAGAGGATAAATAAGTATACACGATATGATGTAGGGCGAAATGACAGTAGTTTGTTGGATTATGTATTGGTAGATAAAAGACTGTTGAGTAGACTTCAGGATGTACATGTTTATAGAGGGGCCACAGATATATCAGATCACTTTCTAGTTGTAGCTACACTGAGAGTAAAAGGTAGATGGGATACAAGGAGAATAGAAGCATCAGGGAAGAGAGAGGTGAAGGTTTATAAACTAAAAAGAGGAGGCAGTTAGGGTAAGATATAAACAGCTATTGGAGGATAGATGGGCTAATGAGAGCATAGGCAATGGGGTCGAAGAGGTATGGGGTAGGTTTAAAAATGTAGTGTTAGAGTGTTCAGCAGAAGTTTGTGGTTACAGGAAAGTGGGTGCAGGAGGGAAGAGGAGCGATTGGTGGAATGATGATGTAAAGAGAGTAGTAAGGGAGAAAAAAGTTAGCATATGAGAAGTTTTTACAAAGTAGAAGTGATGCAAGGAGGGAAGAGTATATGGAGAAAAAGAGAGAGGTTAAGAGAGTGGTGAAGCATGTAAAAAGAGAGCAAATGAGAGAGTGGGTGAGATGTTATCAACAAATTTTGTTGAAAATAAGAAAAAGTTTTGGAGTGAGATTAACAAGTTAAGAAAGCCTAGAGAACAAATGGATTTGTCAGTTAAAAATAGGAGAGGAGAGTTATTAATGGAGAGTTAGAGGTATTGGGAAGATGGAAGGAATATTTTGAGGAATTGTTAAATGTTGATGAAGATAGGGAAGCTGTGATTTCGTGTATAGGGCAAGGAGGAATAACATTTTGTAGGAGTGAGGAAGAGCCAGTTGTGAGTGTGGGGGAAGTTCGGTGAGGCAGTAGGTAAAATGAAAGGGGGTAAGGCGGGCCGGGATTGATGGGATAAAAGATAGAAATGTTAAAAGCAGGTGGGGATATAGTTTTGGGGGGTTTGGGGTTGCAATTGTTTAATAAATGTATGGAAGAGGGTAAAGGTACCTAGGAATTGGCAGAGAGCATGCATAGTTCCTTTGTATAAGGCAAAGGGGAAAAAGAGAGTGCAAAAATTATAGGGGATAAGTCTGTTGAGTGTACCTGGTAAAGTGTATGGTGTAGAGTTATAATTGAAAGAATTAAGAGAAAGACGGAGAATAGGATAGCAAATGAACAAGGAGGCTTTAGGAAAGGTAGGGGGTGTGTGGACCAGGTGTTTACAGTGAAACATATAAGTGAACAGTATTTAGATAAGGCTAAAGAGGTCTTTGTGGCATTTATGGATTTGGAAAAGGCGTATGACAGGGTGGATAGGGGGGCAATGTGGCCAGATGTTGCAAGGAAATGTGTAGGAGTAGGTTACTGAAAGCAGTGAAGAGTTTTTACGAGGATAGTGAGGCTCAAGTTAGAGTATGTAGGAAAGAGGGAAATTTTTTCCAGTAAAAGTAGGCCTTAGACAAGGATGTGTGATGTCACCGTGGTTGTTTAATATATTTATAGATGGGGTTGTAAGAGAAGTAAATGCGAGGGTCTTGGCAAGGGCGTGGAGTTAAAAGATAAAGAATCACACAAAAAAGTGGGAGTTGTCACAGCTGCTCTTTGCTGATGACACTGTGCTCTTGGGAGATTCTGAAGAGAAGTTGCAGAGATTTGGGGGATGAATTGGTAGGGTGTGCAAAGAAGAAAATTAAAGGTGAATACAGGAAAGAGTAAGGTTATGAGGATAACAAAAAGATTAGGTGATGAAAGATTGAATTTTCAGATTGGAGGGAGAGAGTATGGGGGAGGGAACGTAAATTTAGATATTTGGGAGTGGACGTGTCAGCGGATGGGTCTATGAAGATGAGGTGAATCATAGGAATTGATGAGGGAAAAAAGGTGAGTGGTGCACTTAGGAGTCTGTGGAGACAAAAGAACTTTGTCCCTTGGAGGCAAAGAGGGGAATGTATGAGAGTATGTTTTACCAACGCTCTTATATGGGTGTGAAGCGTGGGTGATGAATGTTGCAGCGAGGGAGAAGGCTGGAGGGCAGTGGAGATGTCATGTCTGAGGGCAAGTGTGGTGTGAATATAATGCAGAGAATCGTAGTTTGGAAGTTAGGAGGAGGTGCGGGATTACCAAAACTGTTGTCCAGAGGGCTGAGGAAGGGTTGTTGAGGTGGTTCGGACATGTAGAGAGAATGGAGCGAAACAGAATGACTTCAAGAGTGTATCAGTCTGTAGTGGAAGGAAGGCGGGGTAGGGGTCGGCCTAGGAAGGGTTGGAGGGAGGGGGTAAAGGAGGTTTTGTGTGCGAGGGGCTTGACTTCCAGCAGGCATGCTTGAGCGTGTTTGATGGGAGTGAATGGAGACAAATGGTTTTTAATACTTGACGTGCTGTTGGAGTGTGAGCAAAGTAACATTTATGAAGGGATTCAGGGAAACCGGCAGGCCGGACTTGAGTCCTGGAGATGGGAAGTACAGTGCCTGCACTCTGAAGGAGGGGTGTTAATTTTGCAGTTTAAAAACTGTAGTGTAAAGCACCCTTCGGGCAGACAGTGAGGGAGTGAATGATGGTGAAAGTTTTTCTTTTTCGGGCCACCCTGCCTTGGTGGGAATCGGCCGGTGTGATAATAAAAAAAAAATAAATATATATATATTATATATATAGTATATTTAATATATATTATTATATATATATATATATAATGAAAAATTCGATTTTATTCGTTAAAGAGAGAAATAAAAAAGGGAATTAGAAAAGCAAAAAGAGATATGAGGTTAAAGTTGCAAGAGAATCGAGACTAACCCAAAAGGATTCTTTCGGGTATACAGAAGTAAGATCAGGGACAAGATAGGCCCACTCAAAAGTTCCTCGGGTCAGCTCACTGACAGTGATAAGGAAATGTGTAGAATTTTTAACACATACTTCCTCTCAGTTTTTACACAGGAGGATACCAGCGTTTATTCCAGTAATGATAAATTATGTAGAACAGGACGATAATAAACTGTGCACTATTAGGGTCACAAGTGACATGGTCCTTAGGCAAATAGAAAATTAAAACCTAACAAATCCCCGGGCCCCTGATGAACTGTATGCAAGGGTTCTAAAGGAATGTAAGAGGAGCTTAGCACACCTTTAGCTAAATCTTTTCAACATATCCTACAAACTGGCATGGTGCCAGATAAGTGGAAAATGGCAAATGTGATACCTATTTTCAAAACAGGTGACAGGTCCTTAGCTTCGAACTATAGACCAATAAGCCTAACCCCCATAGTGGGAAATTTATGGAATCAATAATTGCCGAGGCAGTT
>NC_069400.1:71718212-71788212 GCF_026875155.1 Cherax quadricarinatus | reverse complement strand
GATCACAAGACAGCTGCAGCTTCAGTCCTTAGCATGACACTGATTTCACGTATTCTATCAGCAATACGGTCTGCAGTTTTAAGTCCCCGACCGTGGTATGGTTTGACCTAACAATGACCACAGCTTCAGATGTCCCAAAGACACGATAGACTAAGAAAAATTGAGACAGTTAAACGTTAAGAGGTAAATCCCACAAGCTATAATTCATAACCCACAAGCTTAACTAGTTAATAACACGAGGATACAATGAGTGTTCATGGGAAAGGCAGATAACAGAAGACTTTAGAGTACACCACGAGGCTGTCCTTTGAGATAATTATCTACTTTTAACCTCGATTTTAGACTTTCCACTGTTGTCTAGAAGGATGATGCAAAGATGGTAACGTAAACGGAACAGAAGCACGGCTGACACCTTCCTTCCAGCTGTCGGAAACAGAGGATATTGGAAATAAACAGCAACTAAAAGAATAAAAAGAAATACTTCCAATATCTGAAGGTAGACATATAAAGATAGAGCAATAGAGATGGAGACAGGAAGATAGATAGATGGAGAGAGAGAGAGAGAGAGGAGAGAGAGAGAGAGAGAGAGAGAGAGAGAGAGAGAGAGAGAGAATCTTGCGTATTTCACCCTCTCACGTTTTCCATCGCGTAAATTTTTGTTCGTCTTTGTTTTTCTTTCATGTTTCTTTCACGAGATCGAAGTTAAGTTTATCGCGCCAGAAAGAAAAACAAGGAAACTTTGCTAATTTTACGCCTGTTGTGCCTCGTTCAACTTTTATGACAAGAATGAAACTTGTGCAACATTTTCATAATGTTCACTGCCCTTTTTTTCCCCCTCGCTCGTTTGAACGGGGGGGGGGGGAGTGGGAGGGGGAAGGGGAAAGACGGAGGCCTAGCGCGCGGGGGTTTGCATGTTCGTAAACAGTCAATTCTCGCCTAGTTGGTGCTGCACGAGGGTCTAGTTCGGCTCCTGGTCCCGCTTGTCTTTTTTCCTGGTGGACGGTCACACATTATTCCCCGATCTCCTTAGGATTGTCATACCTACTGAAAGGGTGTATTGTAATATTGCTTTCATTACACCCTCACCCTAGATCGCTCGCTCTGCTTCGTCAGAATTAAAGGTGAAGAATTGAGACACTTATGCAACACATGGGAATCTTTATTGAAGAAACGTTTCGCCACACAGTGGCTTCATCAGTCCAATACAATCAGTCCAGACACTGCAACATCATGGGATCTTGGTACAAAGACTTCAACGCTTGCCCAACCTCTGGACGACGACCTACTTACACTAGTGGCAGGTCCCACTGTGATCCCGCCTCCTCCTGCTTCAACTCATCTCACCGCAGTATATAAGCCACCTCTCAGGCCCTGTGCTGCACTTCCTACAAGAGTGATGGACTGAACACATCGATTCCAGGTTGAGGGACTGATTACCTCAAACTTCTACTCTCCTTACCCATTTCTACTTTGTATTGGACTGATGAAGCCACTGTGTGGCGAAACGTTTCTTCAATAAAAATTCCCATGTGTTGCATAAGTGTCTCAATTCTTCCCGTTTTTATCTTGTTTTAATTATCATTATTCCTCCTCTCTTACTTTCAACGAGAAAGACGAGAAAGACTTTGCCCTACCGAGTCATTGAGATAACTGGAGAATGCTTGCCCTGGTCGGCTTCAAACTTTCAACTCTGGTGTGTCTTATTTATTCGGACTCTGGGTTGAAAAGTGTAGTTTCAAATTTGCTAATTTGATTATTAAACTGAGATATTTGTGCTCGTTATTACCTGATAATGAGGTGACCCTTCACATCGTCTGATTAATCTTATCCATTGTCTTTATTATCTGCCAATAACCTTTTAGCTTTTCAATAGATATCCTTATTTAATACCTGGTATACCTGGAGAGAGTTCCGGGGTCAACGCCCCCGCGGCAATAAGAAAAATGTCAGTTTATAGGTCACTTTCTAGGTATATTACACATAGTAGTAACAACTCTTAGTTATCTGTGTGTTCTCAGTAATAAATATAACCTGCCAGTGCTTGTCCCAGGCGGACGATATCAGCCTGAGGGCAGTGAACGTTTCGCCCGTGTTTGTACACACGGAGTCATGTGCCTAGGCATTGTATTCATGTGGAAAAAGACATTTATGAACAGTTCACAACATTTATTAGACGACACGTTTCGCCACTAGTGGCTTCTTTCATTTCATTCATGAAATAGGTGAAACAGGTCAGTCAATCAGAAAATCCATTACGAAGAAGCAAGCACGCTGCTTGTAATTTGCAGACACTGATTAAGAAGTTTACAGACACTGAAACACAATGTAAACTTTGTAAACAACACTACAGCTGACATTAACAGCTGCATTCAAAGAGCCTTCTTGAAGGTGTGGGATGGTGTCAAGAGATATATCGTGTTTAGTCTTAACCCAGGAGGCACAACGATATCCTACCCTAACCTAACCTGACCTAACCTGACCTAACCTAACCTAACCTAACCTAACCTAACCTGACCTAACCTGACCTAACCTGACCTAACCTGACTTAACCTAACCTAACCTAACCTAACCTAACCTAACCTAACCTGACCTAACCTGACCTAACCTGACCTAACCTAACCTAACCTGACCTAACCTAACGTAACCTAACCTAACCTCACTTAACATAACCTAAGCTCACTTAACCTAACCTAACCTCACTTAACCTAACCTAACCTCACTTAACCTAACCTAACCTCACGTAACCTAACCTAACATAACTTAACCAAACCTAACTAAACCTAACTTTACCTAACCTAACCTAACCTGGTTTGTTTGCAATCGTGTCATTACGATTTCGTGAGTCATGTTGACGGCATTGAGGGGACTTGAGCTAGAGTTCGTCACGGCCACGCTAGCTGGAGATTCGTCTGTAAAAACTTGCATTTGTGGTCACAGTGGTGCCTGTGCTAACCTTCCTATGGTGTAGAAATATACCTAGTTGGACGAATCTTATTGTGGCTAGCTGGTCCAGTGGCTAACGCGACGGTCTGGAGTTTTGAGACTCTGACCGCGGGTTCAATCCAGCCCGTGGTATGGTTTCTCACTTAACCTAACCTAACTTAACCAAACTTAACCTATCTTAAGCTAACCTAACTTAACCTACCCTAATCTAACCTACCCTAACCTAACTTAACCAAACTTAACCTAACTTAAGCTAACCTAACTTAACCTACCCTAATCTAACCTACCCTAACCTAACTTAACCTAACTTAACGTAACGTAACCTAACCTACTTTAACTTAACCAAACGTAACCTACCCTAACTTACCCTAACTTAACCTAACCTACCCTAACTTAACAATATCCAGTGTTAGTACTCATCCAGCGACTGATGCTTCAGAACCGACAGCTTCAGCACTGTTATAAATGTACTTATGGAGAAGCGCTAAACCCCTAGAGGTCATATAGCGTCTTGGGAATGGGTGGGGGAACCTGGTTTAACCTGAGAAAAGAGAGGACAGCTCAGATTCCTTGGATGTAAAACCCTTTCTCGCCTGTTGAAGGGGCGCAATAGAAACAAAGTTGTAGGAAAACCTTGCTTGGAGACATGTTTACCATCACAAAGTAGCGAGTGGCAGGAAAAGAAATTGTTTTCTGAGTGCTGGTAGAGATTATGTTTATATTATGCCTAATGTCTATTTTGAGTGAGAATTTGCTTGAGATGAACAAGTCTATCGTACTGAGACCAGAGTCCACCAGGTGTTGTTTATTTTTTCTGATACCAGTTTTTCTCTTGTTTTTATTTCGCATTAAGAGATGGTCCAACATAGGACGTCGGTCCTCATTCCCTCCCATCTCTTCCTTAATCCCTTCCTCCCGTTCTTCCCTTAATTCCTCCTTCCCATCCCTCCCTCCATTCCCTCACTCTCCTCTTAGATCTTCACTTCATCCACCTCTTGTACATCTCGGAAAATTAATAAAAAATCTCTGCTTCAATATATATCTGATGTTGACACCTGATGTTGACACCTGATGTTGACACCTGATGTTAACTGGGTGTGAGCTGAACTTACACTGTTTGAGAGGCTGACATCTATTGGTTTTCAATATGTCTCATGCTAAGAGGGTTTTTACCCGATGCCCATTCTGTGGGCGGTAGCCATAAACAGGATTACAGAAGTGAATCATGAACCCCATCCGGCGTCTGTTACTGGACACTTTGATATCTTTGGTTTTGACGTCTGTTATTGGGAGGTTAACGTATTTCTTTACTGTCTGACGTCTGTTAATGGCAGAGGGAAAAGGGGGAGTTGAAATCTGTTTTCAGTAGGTGGCTATAGAGTCTGTGGTTCCGGATGAGACTGCTGACGATTTTTTCTTTTTGTATTGCAGTGATGACTTCTCTTCTGGGAAGAGAGGAAGATGGTGTAAGTTAATACTACTGACTGATGCCCAACAGTCACTCGAGGATGTTAATGTTGGTTTTGCAAGAGGACTGACGCTTGCTGGGGAAAGGAAGAGTCTAATAGAGGTTCGAGGATGCATTTGTAGGGCTAAGAAGAGGCTTTGAGTGGGAGGCTAATTCTCTTGCAGTGTGAGCGTAAGTTTATTAGGGTGGGAGAGAAAGTGCATTATGGTGGAACAGTTTAAGGTGGGGGAGACGTCTTTTGGGGTGAGGGAGAGTAGAGAGAGAGAGAGGAGGAGAGAGAGAGAGAGAGAGAGAGAGAGAGGAGAGAAGAGGGAGATATTAGGATAAGAGAATCTGTTAGGGTGAGATGATTTGTTTTAGGTAAAGAGTACCATGTATTGGGTATTGTGGCAGACAAAGTTTTAGACAAGAGGGATAACTAGGAAATATATTTAGGTTGGAGAGAGAGACGACAGATTGGATGAGAAACAAAATCTATTGGTTTGATGATCTCTCTACCGCTGTTAGATTATTTACGAAATACACGGCTGTTTCACATGCTTCTTCCTTCATACTGGTATACTTCCTTAATCCCTAATGAGGATGATGAGGCTGATGCTGTTGTTGATGCTGTTATCTCAGCATCCCAACATATGAACATGGAGTTTCACTGCGATATACCTACAGATCTCAGTCTGGTATATACGGAAAGTTATACCTAAGAATAAATGACGATATTGATCATGCTGGGGTTAATGGAAAATACTATTAGGTGGTATGGGAGGTGTGCTGAAGCGGGAGGTGTAAGAGACTAGCAAGGTGTGTTGACTCTGTAGGTGGAACTCCCACATGTTCTTGCGTTGCATTTTAGGAGTACGAAGTCCTCTGGAAATAAACACGCGTCCTGCTTTATCTCGTAAAGAAAACAAATGAAATCAAATAAAATGAAAAGATGTTAAAAAGAATACAACAGAATGGGAAGAGCTGTGAATCAATTAATGGAATTCAAAAGAATCTACATAGTGATGATAATGCAATACTAAATTTATAACTAAGATAAACATAGACAAGAGGTCAATGTTTACTACAAACAAAAACTGGAAATAATATCTCAGTTATAGGCTCGTGATCCAAGGAATTGCGGCTACCCTCCCCTTCCTCATATCTAACCTGCTTACTTCCAATTTCCCAGGCTCCGTACAGACCCCTTTGCGTTTAGTGCTTCATCATGAACTGAATAGAACATAGCTAGAAATAAATTAACAAAAGCGCTGGTGACCATCACAGGAACACTGCTGCTACCAGACCTTCAAGCCGAAAATACAACTGTTGGCAGGGTAACCATAGTAAATATGTCAGAAGTGAAGCTCAGAGGTCATTTACACAACACGATAACGCCTGAAATATGAACCTGCCAGCCATTCCCGCAATATATATATATATATATATATATATATATATATATATATATTATATATATTTTTTGTTTGTATATTAGTTATATTTATATATATTTATTGTGTGTGTGTGTGTGTGTGTGTGTGTCGTGCCGAATAGGCAGAACTTGCGATCTTGGCTTAAATAGCAACGCTCATCTTGCCATATAAGACAAGCGAAAATTTGTGTATGCAATAATTTCGCCAAAATCATTCTGAACGTAACGAAAAAAATATATTTGATTGTGTTTGTTTAGTACTAAATTATTATAAACATATTTAAAATATATTTAGTTGGGTTAGGCTAAAATAAATTGTTCTTGTTATAATAAGGTTAGGTAAGTTTTCTAAGATTCTTCTGGTGCAAAATTAAAATTTTTTACATTAACATTAATGAAAAAAATATATCTTTAAACGTATAAGAGAAAATTTTAGAAAGGACTTAATTTTAAATTAGTTCTTGCCCAGGCCGCGAGGGCGTTGACCCCCCGGAACATCCACCAGGTAGACTCCTACCTTGCCTACTGCTTAGTATTTCCCCTCCTGTCTTGTATTTCACCTACTATGTCGCTTTCCACTCGCATTTTCCCCCTCCAACCTTGCTCCTCCAATCTTCCTCCTCCAACCTTCCAATCTCCAACTTTTCCCTCCAGTCTTCTTCCATCTTTCCCTTTAATTTCCCTCTCACATTTTTAGTCCGTCTCTCCTACTAAATAATTCATAAGAGAATTATGTAACGGTTTCTGTGTGTGTACCATAAGTATATATATATATATATATATATATATATATATATATATATATATATATATATATATATATATATATATATATATATATATATATATATATATATATTCACCTACTCCCTGTCAACTTGCTGCTTGCCAGATTCTTTACCTCCTAGTCTCTTGGGCGATGTTCTTCTTGCTCCGAAAACTATGTGTGGTGTCTGCCTGCCACTTCATCACCGTGATCATTCCATTTCCTGACCACTCTGAGGCTGAAGAAATACTTCCTGACATCCCTGTGGCTCATCTGTATCTTTTATCTTCAAGCCATGTCCCAGTGTTTCCTTTCGAGTATTTTAGATTTTTTTTTCTCAGTTTCACGAATAACTTTCAGTTGCCTCTGTCTCTCCTGAACTCTGATGTATTCAGCTTGAGGTCATCTAGCCCCCACGCCTCCTCCTTCTAAACTCCCACGCCTCCCTCATAACCTCCCACGCCTCGCCCATAACCTCCCACGCCTCCTTCATTAACCTCCCACGCCTCCCCCATAACCACCCACGCCTCCCTCATAACCTCCCACGCCTCCCTCATAAGCCTCCCACGCCTCCCTCATAACCCCCGCATAACTCAAGGGTTAAAAAAAATTACAACTGGGTTGGACATCTTTCAGACCTGGTCCCAGACATCCTATTTCTGGGGGATTTCAATTTTGGAGCCGATCAAACAACAAAATATCCTCGACCTTATAATTACAAAGAACGAGGATCGGGGACCGAACTTAGCTGTGCTAAATGCAGCGAACTTGGACCACAACCTAACTGAAGTTGAGACCTGCGTGCACCATAATCTTGCTGGCCAATTTAATTAAACCACACCAGAAAAAAATCGCATATTTGTCGGGTTTTAGCGTTTTAATAAACTGACTTTCCTTTGAAAATGTTGGGTGAATGACACATTTACGAAGAACGGTTTTCCTGACTGTGTTCTACACATGTGAGTAGCGAAACACAACCAGACAGGAGGGGGCATGCAATGAAATAAATTTCAGGAATAAAGACATTAACCGGCATCAAATAAAATGTAACTTTACTAAAATATACTGGAAACATAGTGAGAGCAACAAGACGTTGAACCAGCGTCTCTAGAGAACTAGCTTATTAACACATGAAGTATGTTTTGGAGTTAGACAAGATTTATTGCGAGGATAGAACAGAAGTTGCAAGAGAGAGAGAGAGAGAGAGAGAGAGAGAGAGAGGAGAGAGAGAGAGAGAGAGAGAGAGAGAGAGAGAGAGAGAGAGAGAGAGAGAGAGAGGCTTTCTCTCAACAGAGATATAATAAAGAATCACTGAGCTTCTGTAAGGCTGCAGACGTTGTCGAGAACGTCATGGATCACAAATTCCACAATCAGAGCAACAAAGAAGAATGATAGGTTGCATAAGAATCTTGCAGCAAGAGATGCAAAGCCACTAACAATCCCTCCTGATCTGCAGAACTACTAATCAGGGGAAAGTTCAGAGAATCTGCATTTCCAGTATAATTTCACTCAGGCACTTACATTACTGGGAAGACCTGAACACCCTCGAAATATATATCCTGGAACGTAGGAGATAAAGATACATCGTGATCAACACCCGAGTAATTCTGGAGAAATTCATTTCTTATCTGCACACTGAAATCACTCCCCATGGAATTGAGAGCCTCGGCAGACGGTGCAGAATACAGGAATATACAGGAAATTACCAATATAACCCTGTCTTCAAAAGGGAACTTGATCAGTTCCTGTAGTCACTGGGCATCCAGGCTGTGGTGCAATCGCTGAGTGCGTGTGGTCAGCACCAGCAGCCGGGTTGATCAGGCCATTAGCCAGGAGGCCTACTCTGAGGCCAGGCTGTGCGGAGGTGATACCTTGAGATCGTCTTCAATTAAGCATCGGGTAGCTTCTCCACAAACCCACGCGTTCCTCCCACACACACACCCCACACACACACACACACACAACACACACACACACACACACACACACACACACACACACACACACACACAAACACACACACACAAACACACACACACACACACACACACACACACACACACACACACACACACTCGCAAATACAACAGGCCTAGTGTCTAATCGACATGTGCCTAGGACAAAATGGTAACTAACACACACACACACACACACACACGTGCACACTTTGGTTGTGGACGTTTCGCGCGACCAGTGGCTTTGTCCATACAAGTTCTGGGACATAGCTTGAAGACTGTATACAGGGGACGAGGTAATCAGAGGGACTGATTACCTCATCTTTTGTATATAGTCTTCGAGTGGTGTCCTGGAATCTGTATGGATGGGGCCACTGGTTGGCGAGGCGTCTGCAATTGGGGATGCCCGGGTGTCGCACACGTGTTTGATTTTCATCTTGTCTGTATTGTATACCATTCCACACTATATATACTCGTGTAACTGTTTACCCAGGTACATCTGTCTGTGACTTGATGAAGTTCACTTGTGTGGGCGAAACGTTACCAATAAAGGACCACATTATACTGCATTTGTGTTTAATTTTTCACTGTATTTTATACCATTGTTCACCGCTCCTCTCTGTGTTGGACCTTATAAGCCACTAACTGGCGAAACGTTTCCTCGATAAAGATTCCCAAATGTTGCATTAGTGTCTCATTCTTCGCTGTTGCCTGGTCCGGGACCGAACCGCGGGAGCGTTGACCCCCAGACCACACTCCAGATAGTACGCTAAGTGCAAAGGCGGAGTCCAAGAACTATGGTTCAGCTATAGCCGACACAACTAGGTTAGTGCACAAACACGCCATGACACGCAACCCAAGTTGATGTGCTTGTGTACACTGCCACGCCTACGCCCATTGAGGTGGCTCACGCCCTTGCTAGAGGTACACACAGTATGACGAGCATGCTAACACGTAACCTAAACTGACCCCCTTACACTTCCCCTTGACCCTTTGTTGATAGCCCCATTAATGTGTTACTGGCCCCCTTAGTGTGTTGCTGCCCCCCCCTAATGTGGTGCTGCCCCCTTAGTGTGTTTCTGACGTCTTTATAGTAGAATGTCTGTCGTCTGTCAGGGTGTCTTCAGAGTGTACGTCAGCAAAGTTGTCTTTAAGTCTAAATTTCGGAAGACTCTTCACTGCCAGACGTGTCTAGTCAGTTTCTGTAATTTATTGTTGTTTACCTGTGCGTGTGTGTATGTACTCACCTAGTTGTGGTCATAGGGGTCGATTCACAGCTCCTGGCCCTGCCTCCTCACTGGTTGCTACTAAGCGACCTGTGTGTGTGTGTGTGTGTGTGTGTGTGTGTGTGTGTGTGTGTGTGTGTGTGTGTGTGTGTGTGTGTGTTTATTTTTTTTATTATTAACACATCGGCCGTTTCCCACCAAGGCAGGGTGGCCCGAAAAAGAAAAACTTTCATTATCATTCCCTCCTTCAGAGTGCAGACACTGTACTTCCCATCTCCAGGACTCGAGTCCGGCCTGCCGGTTTCCCTTCATCCCTTCATAAATGTTACCTTGCTCACACTCCAACACCACGTCAAATCCTTTATATTATTATATACATTAATATATATATATATATATATATATATATATATATATATATATATATATATATATATCTATTATTATTTTCAAGATTGATGGACTGACCACATCGACTCGGGGTTGGGGAGCTGGTTGCCTCAAACTACTCCTGTTTTTCACCATTCTCCTTTGTGTGGACTGGTGGGGCCGCTGTGTGGGGAAGCGTTTCCTCGTTGAAGATGCCGAAGTGTTGCACATGTGTCTCATCAACTTGTTGGTTCTCTGAGCCATTCATCTACATATTATTATATAAATGATTTTGAAAACAGGGGCTGGGAGTGATTGATATCGTGGGTACGGGAGTAAATTCTTGGGTAGTGGTGGTTTTCATAAGGACCTGCCTTGTGTGGGCCAGTAGGCCTTTTGCAATGTTCATGTACATGTACATTCTACAAGATTGATGGACTGAACACATCGACTCCAGGTTGAGGGACTGATTACCTCATTCTCCTCCTCTCCTTACGCCTTCCTCTTTGTATTGGACTGATGAAGCCACTGTGTGGCGAAACGTTTCCTGAATAAAGATTTCCATATGCTGCATAAGTGTCTCAATCTTCAAACCATTCATCACACACACTTATGTTCTTATGTTGACGAAAAAGACACTTCTGCAACATTTAGGTATCTTTACTATAAGAACGTTTCGCCAACAAGTGACTAAGAGTTGTCACAATAAAGATAACCAAATTTTGCACAAGTGTGTCAATCATAGGTAAAACTTCAGATTTTGGCTTCAATAGCAACGCTCTTCTTGCTGAATAAGGCAAGCGAAAATTTGTGTATGCAATAATTTCACAAAGATCATTCTGAATCTAACGAAAAATGTATATTTCACTGTGTTTATTATTAAATTATTGTAAATTTATCTAAAATATATATAGTCGGATTAGGCTTAATTAAATTGCGCTTGTTATAATAAGGTTAGGTAAGTTTTTTAAGGTTCTTTTGGTACAAAGTTATTAATTTTTACATTAACATAAAAAATATATCTTTAAACGTATAAGAGAAAATTTTAGAAAGGGCTTAATTTTAAATGAGTTCTTGCTAATTGACCAGTCTTACATGTTCGGCACTAGAGAGACACACAGATACACACACACACACACACACACACACACACACACACACACACACACACACACACACACACACACACACACACACACACACACACACACAGCCAACATGGTTTCAGGGATGGGAAATCCTGTGTCACAAACCTACTGGAGTTCTATGACATGGTGACAGCAGTAAGACAAGAGAGAGAGAGGGGTGGGTGGATTGCATTTTCTTGGACTGCAAGAAGGCGTTTGACACAGTTCCACACGAGAGATTGGTGCAAAAACTGGAGGACCAAGCAGGGATAACAGGGAAGGCACTACAATGGATCAGGGAATACTTGTCAGGAAGACAGCAGCGAGTCATGGTACGTGGCGAGGTGTCAGAGTGGGCACCTGTGACCAGCGGGGTCCCGCAGGGGTCAGTCCTAGGACCAGTGCTGTTTCTGGTATTTGTGAACGACATGACGGAAGGAATAGACTCTGAGGTGTCCCTGTTTGCAGATGACGTGAAGTTGATGAGAAGAATTCACTCGATCGAAGACCAGGCAGAACTACAAAGGGATCTGGACAGGCTGCAGACCTGGTCCAGCAATTGGCTCCTGGAGTTCAATCCCACCAAGTGCAAAGTCATGAAGATTGGGGAAGGGCAAAGAAGGCCGCAGACGGAGTACAGTCTAGGGGTCAGAGACTACAAACCTCACTCAAGGAAAAAGATCTTGGGGTGAGTATAACACCAGGCACATCTCCTGAAGCGCACATCAACCAAATAACTGCTGCAGCATATGGGCGCCTAGCAAACCTCAGAACAGCATTCCGACATCTTAATAAGGAATCATTCAGGACCCTGTACACCGTGTACGTTAGGCCCATATTGGAGTATGCGGCACCAGTTTGGAACCCACACCTAGCCAAGCACGTGAAGAAACTAGAGAAAGTGCAAAGGTTTGCAACAAGACTAGTCCCAGAGCTAAGAGGTATGTCCTACGAGGAGAGGTTAAGGGAAATCAACCTGACGACACTGGAGGACAGGAGAGATAGGGGGGACATGATAACGACATACAAAATACTGAGAGGAATTGACAAGGTGGACAAAGACAGGATGTTCCAGAGACTGGACACAGTAACAAGGGGACACAGTTGGAAGCTGAAGACACAGATGAATCACAGGGATGTTAGGAAGTATTTCTTCAGCCACAGAGTAGTCAGTAAGTGGAATAGTTTGGGAAGCGATGTAGTGGAGGCAGGATCCATACATAGCTTTAAGCAAAGGTATGATAAAGCTCACGGCTCAGGGAGAGTGACCTAGTAGCGATCAGTGAAGAGGCGGGGCCAGGAGCTCGGACTCGACCCCCGCAACCTCAACTAGGTGAGTACAACTAGGTGAGTACACGTACACACACACACACACACACACACACACACACACACACACGTACACACACACGTACACACGTGCACACACACGTGCACACACACACACACACGTACACAACAAAATGCAAGGAGGCAGAGGAGAGGTTTGTTCCCAAGGGAAACAGAAATAATGGGAAGAACAGAACGAGTCCTTGGTTCACCCAAAGGTGTAGGGAGGCAAAAACTAGGTGTACTAGAGAATGGAAAAGGTACAGAAGACAGAGAACTCAGGAAAATAAAGAAATCAGCCGAAGAGCCAGAAACGAATATGCACAAATAAGAAGGGAGGCTCAGAGACAATATGAAAATGACATAGCATCAAAAGTAAAGACTGATCCGAAGCTGTTGTACAGCCACATCAGGAGGAAAACAACAGTCAAGGACCAGGTAATCAGACTGAGGAAGGGTGATGGGGAATTCACAAGAAACGACCGAGAGGTATGTCAGGAGCTCAACACAAGATTTAAAGAGGTATTTACAGTGGAAACCAGTAGGACTCCAAGAAATCAGAACAGGGGGGCACACCAGCAAGTGCGGGATGAGGTACATATAACCAAGGAGGAGGTGAAGAAGCTGCTATGCGAACTTGACACCTCAAAGGCGGTGGGACCAGACAACATCTCTCCATGGGTCCTTAAAGAGGGAGCAGAGATATTGTGTGAGCCATTAACAAAGATCTTCAACACATCATTTGAAACTGGGCAACTCCCTGAGGTATGGAAAATGGCAAATGTAGTCCCAATTTTTAAAAAGGGAGACAGACATGAGGCACTAAACTACAGACCTGTATCACTAACGTGTATAGTATGCAAGGTCATGGAGAAGATCATCAGGAGGAGAGTGGTGGGGCACCTGGAAAGAAACAAGTGTATAATTGACAACCAGCACGGTTTCAGGGAAGGAAAATCCTGTGTCACAAACCTACTAGAGTTTTATGACAAGGTGACAGAAGTAAGACAAGAGAGAGAGGGGTGGATCGACTGCGTATTTTTGGACTGCAAGAAGGCTTTCGACACAGTTCCTCACAAGAGGTTACTGCAAAAAGCTAGAGGACCAGGCACACATAACAGGAAAGGCACTGCAATGGATCAGAGAATATCTGACAGGGAGGCAACAACGAGTCATGGTACGCGACGAGGTGTCAGAGTGGGCGCCTGTGACAAGCGGGGTTCCACAGGGGTCAGTCCTAGGACCTGTGCTGTTCTTGGTATACGTGAACGACATAACGGAAGGGAGAGACTCAGAAGTGTCCTTGTTTGCAGACGATGTGAAGTTAATGAGAAGAATCGAATCGGACGAGGATCAGGCAGGACTACAAAGAGATCTGGACAGGCTACAAGCCTGGTCCAGCAACTGGCTCCTTGAATTTAACCCTGCCAAATGCAAAGTCATGAAGATTGGGGAAGGGCAAAGAAGACCGCAGACACAATATAGTTTAGATGGCCAAAGACTGCAAACCTCACTCAAGGAAAAAGATCTGGGGGTGAGTATAACACCGAGCATATCTCCTGAGGCGCACATCAATCAGATAACTGCTGCAGCATACGGGCGCCTGGCAAACCTACGGATAGCGTTCCGATACCTCAGTAAGGATTCGTTTAAGACTCTGTACACCATCTACGTCAGGCCCATACTGGAGTATGCAGCACCAGTTTGGAATCCACACCTAGTCAAGCACGTCAAGAAATTAGAGAAAGTGCAAAGGTTTGCAACAAGACTAGTCCCAGAGCTACGGGGATTGTCCTATGAAGAAAGGTTGAGGGAAATCGGCCTGACGACACTGGAGGCCAGGAGGGTCAGGGGAGACATGATAATTATTTTTTTTTATTATCACACCGGCCGATTCCCACCAAGGCAGGGTGGCCCGAAAAAGAAAAACTTTCACCATCATTCACTCCATCACTGTCTTGCCAGAAGGGTGCTTTACACTACAGTTTTTAAACTGCAACATTAACACCCCTCCTTCAGAGTGCAGGCACTGTACTTCCCATCTCCAGGACTCAAGTCCGGCCTGCCGGTTTCCCTGAATCCCTTCATAAATGTTACTTTGCTCACACTCCAACAGCACGTCAAGTATTAAAAACCATTTGTCTCCATTCACTCCTATCAAACACGCTCACGCATGCCTGCTGGAAGTCTAAGCCCCTCGCACACAAAACCTCCTTTACCCCCTCCCTCCAACCCTTCCTAGGCCGACCCCTACCCCGCCTTCCTTCCACTACAGACTGATACACTCTTGAAGTTATTCTGTTTCGCTCCATTCTCTCTACATGTCCGAACCACCTCAACAACCCTTCCTCAGCCCTCTGGACAACAGTTTTGGTAATCCCGCACCTCCTCCTAACTTCCAAACTACGAATTCTCTGCATTATATTCACACCACACATTGCCCTCAGACATGACATCTCCACTGCCTCCAGCCTTCTCCTCGCTGCAACATTCATCACCCACGCTTCACACCCATATAAGAGCGTTGGTAAAACTATACTCTCATACATTCCCCTCTTTGCCTCCAAGGACAAAGTTCTTTGTCTCCACAGACTCCTAAGTGCACCACTCACTCTTTTTCCCTCATCAATTCTATGATTCACCTCATCTTTCATAGACCCATCCGCTGACACGTCCACTCCCAAATATCTGAATACGTTCACCTCCTCCATACTCTCTCCCTCCAATCTGATATTCAATCTTTCATCACCTAATCTTTTGTTATCCTCATAACCTTACTCTTTCCTGTATTCACCTTTAATTTTCTTCTTTTGCACACCCTACCAAATTCATCCACCAATCTCTGCAACTTCTCTTCAGAATCTCCCAAGAGCACAGTGTCATCAGCAAAGAGCAGCTGTGACAACTCCCACTTTGTGTGTGATTCTTTATCTTTTAACTCCACGCCTCTTGCCAAGACCCTCGCATTTACTTCTCTTACAACCCCATCTATAAATATATTAAACAACCACGGTGACATCACACATCCTTGTCTAAGGCCTACTTTTACTGGGAAAAAATTTCCCTCTTTCCTACATACTCTAACTTGAGCTTCACTATCCTCGTAAAAAACTCTTCACTGCTTTCAGTAACCTACCTCCTACACCATACACTTGCAACATCTGCCACATTGCCCCCCTATCCACCCTGTCATACGCCTTTTCCAAATCCATAAATGCCACAAAGACCTCTTTAGCCTTATCTAAATACTGTTCACTTATATGTTTCACTGTAAACACCTGGTCCACACACCCCCTACCTTTCCTAAAGCCTCCTTGTTCATCTGCTATCCTATTCTCCGTCTTACTCTTAATTCTTTCAATTATAACTCTACCATACACTTTACCAGGTACACTCAACAGACTTATCCCCCTATAATTTTTGCACTCTCTTTTATCCCCTTTGCCTTTATACAAAGGAACTATGCATGCTCTCTGCCAATCCCTAGGTACCTTACCCTCTTCCATACATTTATTAAATAATTGCACCAACCACTCCAAAACTATATCCCCACCTGCTTTTAACATTTCTATCTTTATCCCATCAATCCCGGCTGCCTTACCCCCTTTCATTTTACCTACTGCCTCACGAACTTCCCCCACACTCACAACTGGCTCTTCCTCACTCCTACAAGATGTTATTCCTCCTTGCCCTATACACGAAATCACAGCTTCCCTATCTTCATCAACATTTAACAATTCCTCAAAATATTCCTTCCATCTTCCCAATACCTCTAAACTCTCCATTTAATTAATCTCCTCTCCTATTTTTAAACTGACAAATCAATTTGTTCTCTAGGCTTTCTTAACTTGTTAATCTCACTCCAAAACTTTTTCTTATTTTCAACAAAATTTGTTGATAACATCTCACCCACTCTCTCATTTGCTCTCTTTTTACATTGCTTCACCACTCTCTTAACCTTCTCTTTTTCTCCATATACTCTTCCCTCCTTGCATCACTTCTACTTTGTAAAAAAAACTTCTCATATGCTAACTTTTTCTCCCTTACTACTCTCTTTACATCATCATTCCACCAATCGCTCCTCTTCCCTCCTGCACCCACTTTCCTGTAACCACAAACTTCTGCTGAACACTCTAACACTACATTTTTAAACCTACCCCATACCTCTTCGACCCCATTGCCTATGCTCTCATTAGCCCATCTATCCTCCAATAGCTGTTTATATCTTACCCTAACTGCCTCCTCTTTTAGTTTATAAACCTTCACCTCTCTCTTCCCTGATGCTTCTATTCTCCTTGTATCCCATCTACCTTTTACTCTCAGTGTAGCTACAACTAGAAAGTGATCTGATATATCTGTGGCCCCTCTATAAACATGTACATCCTGAAGTCTACTCAACAGTCTTTTATCTACCAATACATAATCCAACAAACTACTGTCATTTCGCCCTACATCATATCGTGTATACTTATTTATCCTCTTTTTCTTAAAAATATGTATTACCTATAACTAAACCCCTTTCTATACAAAGTTCAATCAAAGGGCTCCCATTATCATTTACACCTGGCACCCCAAACTTACCTACCACACCCTCTCTAAAAGTTTCTCCTACTTTAGCATTCAAGTCCCCTACCACAATTACTCTCTCACTTGGTTCAAAGGCTCCTATACATTCACTTAACATCTCCCAAAATCTCTCTCTCTCCTCTGCATTCCTCTCTTCTCCAGGTGCATACACGCTTATTATGACCCACTTCTCGCATCCAACCTTTACTTTAATCCACATAATTCTTGAATTTACACATTCATATTCTCTTTTCTCCTTCCATAACTGATCATTTAACATTACTGCTACCCCTTCCTTTGCTCTAACTCTCTCAGATACTCCAGATTTAATCCCATTTATTTCCCCCCACTGAAACTCTCCTACCCCCTTCAGCTTTGTTTCGCTTAGGGCCAGGACATCCAACTTCTTTTCATTCATAACATCAGCAATCATCTGTTTCTTGTCATCCGCACTACATCCACGCACATTTAAGCAACCCAGTTTTATAAAGTTTTTCTCTCTTCTCTTTTTTAGTAATTGTATACAGGAGAAGGGGTTACTAGCCCATTGCTCCCGGCATTTTAGTCGCCTCATACGACACGCATGGCTTACGGAGGAAAGATTCTTTTCCACTTCCCCATGGACAATAGAAGAAATAAAAAAGAACAAGAGCTATTTAGAAAAAGGAGAAAAACCTAGATGTATGTATATATATATATGCATGTGCGTGTCTGTGAAGTGTGACCAAAGTGTAAGTAGGAGTAGCAAGATATCCCTGTTATCTAGCGTGTTTATGAGACAGAAAAAGAAACCAGCAATCCTACCATCATGCAAAACAGTTACAGGTTTTTGTTTCACAGTCATCTGGCAGGACGGTAGTACTTCCCTGGGTGGTTGCTGTCTACCAACCTACGGCATATAAAATACTGCGCGGAATAGACGAGGTGGACAAAGACGGGATGTTCCAGAGATGGGACACAGACACAAGAGGTCACAATTGGAAGTTGAAGACTCAGATGAATCAAAGGGATGTTAGGAAGTATTTCTTCAGTCATAGAGTAGTCAGGCCATGGAATAGCCTAGAAAGTGATGTGGTGGAGGCAGGAACCATACATAGTTTTAAGGCGAGGTATGATAGAGCTCATGGGGCAGGGAGAGAGAGGACCTAGTAGCAATCAGCGAAGAGGCGGGGCCAGGAGCTGTGAATCGACCCCTGCAACCACAAATAGGTGAGTACAAATAGGTGAGTACACACACGTGCACACACACGTGCACACACACGTGCACACACACACACACACACACACACACACACACGTGCACACATGCACGCATGCACATACAACAGGCCTAGTGTCTAATCGACATGTGCCTAGGACCAAATGGTAACTAACACACACACACACACACACACACACACACACACACACACACACACACACACACACACACACACACAGACACACACACACACACACACACACACACACACACACACACACACACACACACACACACACAACACACACAAACACACACACAAACAAACACCAACCACGACTACCACACTCTCACGCCTCTCATTCATCCACCTCTACCTGCTACACACCCACGCTCGCCATACATCTACCACACACCAAGACCAGACTAGCCCACTCTTCCATCCACACCCGTAAGTGCACCACAGATTGCCTCTTCACCTCATCTTGCACTCACCACTGTACTCTTCTTCCCTATGATCATTTTACCAAAAATTCTACTCCAACGAAATAACACCGCGAAAGAAAAGCCTATTAACGTAACTCTGTGCGTGTGTGTGTGTTTATATATATATATATATATATATATATATATATATATATATATATATATATATATATATATATATATATATATATATATATATAAATTAACGCTTATACAAGAATTTTAACTTTTATATCTTTCTTTGTAGGGAAAATAGAAATTTATATTTATAAATTTGTCAACAAAGGCTTACAAAAACGCTCTTTTAAACTGTATAAAATTGCTAAGTTATCTTGAGTGTATTTTTCAGCGGTGTGGAGCGTCTGAGGCCGCGTAAAATCCTCTCTCACCTCAAGCATAAATTCCCAGGCTCCTGAAGCAATTCCCACTGCTATTTATGCCCACATAAATACCATGCGGAGTTAGTAGGCTGTAAGGGGGGGAATAGGGGGCTAGCAGGAGGGATGGTTGGGGCAATGTTAGTGGAGAAATGGGGTGTGGGAAGAAGTTCAGGGAATCTTTTGAATGGGCGGATGTATTGAGGGAGAGAATTGTTGGGGAAGGTGTGACACGCTAGGGTAAATTAGGAAGGAGGATGGGACAAGAAAATATAGGGACGAGGGAGCCGGAAGGAGGGCACTGGGGTTATATGTAGTGGAGGTAGATGGAAGTCCGATGTGTTGAGGAAATTAGAGAATTGGACATGGAGTGACTAGAGGATGTTCTTGGGTGAGGTAAAGAAGCACTAGATTAAGTGTCTTGTGAAGCACTGAACAGGGCAGAGAGGTGGAGCACTGAACAGGGCATAGAGGTGAAGCACTGAACAGGGCAGAGAGGTGGAGCACTGAACAGGGCAGAGAGGTGGAGCACTGAACAGGGCAGAGAGGTGGGGCACTGAACAGGGCAGAGAGGTGGAGCACTGAACAGGGAAAGAAGGAGAAGCACTGGGTAGGGAAGGGAGAGGGAACGTGTCTTAGAGGTGACAGCTGCCTGAATGATCTTAAAATACTGTGAGTAAAAATGGTTTTGGTAATCGACGCATTGCAGCTCGTGCGAGAATACAAGATCTGTTTGGAGAAGAGGTTGTTAGAGGTGGATGATAGTGCAGTCTAGTCTGTCTTCTGTAGCCAAGTGTTATGTTGCTACATCCGTTGTTTACCAGAAGTGTTTGAATGTGGCAGGTTACTAGTGAACAAGTTCCCATGTACTGGAAGTTGGCAAGGCACGGCCAAGGTAAACATTACTAGTGGCCAAACAACAGTGTGACGAACACTAGTCAAACGGAGATGGAAATATAAAGGACTCCAATGGAAATAAGTCATTTTGTCTGACTTTTTTTTTTTTTTTGGGGGGGGGGGCTTCCCAGGTTCTTTACACATGCTGCTATGTATGATAATCTATATAACTATATTTGTGCGTACCTGAATAAACTTGTTTTGCTAAGATGAAACAAAAGACGAGCTCTCTACATATCGGCCTCTCACTGAAGCTATCTTAAGTGTACAGTTTGCCTACAGATGCTTCAGTAAAAACGTGAAATATATAGCTTCTAGTCTATCTTCTAGTAAAGTTCACTTTCTAGGTGCTTTCGTGATTTCAAAAGATGTCTTTATCTTGGTTTTAATTTAGATATGGATAGCTAAGAACACAACAGCTGATAGTTTATACTCATCTAATAGTTTTTTTTTTTGTTTTGTACTGTTCTGAGTTCGAGTAAGATACCCCCATTATTTGGTTCCCATAACCCCATTATTTAAGAACATAAGAACATAAGAACGAAGGAACACTGCAGAAGGCCTACTGGCCCATGCGAGGCAGGTCCAAGTCTCCTACCGGCTTAAGCCAATGCACCCAACCTAGTCAGGTAAGGTCACATTGACTTAAGGGAGGAACACGGCAACCGACCTGGTAGCACAAGCTATCAGGTCTAACTCACACCCACCCACATCTACTCATGTATTTATCCAACCTATTTTTAAAGCTACACAACGTTCTGGCCTCTATAACGGTACTTGGGAGTTTGTTCCACTCATCCACTCCCATAACCCCATTATTTGGTTCCCATAACCCCATTATTTGGTTCCCATACCCCCATCATTTGGTTCCCATACCCCATTATTTGGTTCCCATACCCCCATTATTTGGTTCCCATAACCCCATTATTTGGTTCCCATACCCCCATTATTTGGTTCCCATACCCCCATTATTTGGTTCCCATAACCCCATTATTTGGTTCCCATAACCCCATTATTTGGTTCCCATAACCCCATTATTTGGTTCCCATAACCCCATTATTTGGTTCCCATACCCCCATTATTTAGTTTTCATACCCCCATTATTTGGTTCCCATTCCCTCATTATTTGGTTCCCGTACCCCCATTATTTGGTTCCCGTACCCCCATTATTTGGTTCCCATAACCCCATTATTTGGTTCCCATAACCCCATTATTTGGTTTCCATACCCCCATTAATTGGTTCCCATAACCCCATTGTTTGGTTCCCATACCCCCATTATTTGGTTTCCATACCCCCATTAATTGGTTCTCATAACCCCATTGTTTGGTTCCCATACCCTCATTATTTGGTTCCCGTACCCCCAAGGGATACTGATACCCCCGGTTAAGTATTCCTGTTCCAGAGGAACAGTATTTGAGTATGTGATTAAGAGACTACGAAAGTACTTGGAATTTAATTCCTTCTCGAAATTTTTTGGTGCCTAGTTCTTAGGCCTTTTGTGTATCCACATACTCTTACGCTGCCTTCCACAGGATGGATATGGGGTGCACAATAAACTAGCCACTTCGGTGGCAAAATCTAATCTGATCTTTTCATAATGGTCAAATTTTATATTTTTTTCTGTTTTGTCTCGACGTAACGATTCTTGGTGTATTTCTAGTGGACGGGAAACTGGCAGACCGCAGGAGGACATTTTCCTTAGGCGGTTGACTTCCGTTGGACAGCATCGAAGTTATTATCTTTGCCGCGAGGATTGACATTTAGGGAATACGAGATAAACACTTTTCATTCTGACTTCCAATTCACAATACTGCTGCTGATTCACCCAGCCGTTACAATGATCGTGTAGCTCGCTATCCACGCACTACTGCCGTGCAAAACTATCGGTTTTACCAACTACTACACGGGTGAAATTGAAAACAAACCCTCACAGACGACACCATTTAACCCGCAACAATTGTCGCCAGGCCGACCATATTTTGGAGTCGTACGAGGTGCCTGACCACTCTACTGTAACACAATGTAAAGGTTAGTCAACCACTATTGCCATGTCCGACCTAGATATCAACCCCCTGGGCAATACTGTGTGTTAGTGCGCTAAAGGTTGTTACTCTAATGTTTAGTGTAATCGTTTTCTGCTTGTAAATACACTTGAATGTAAGTGCTTGCGGAAACTATTTGTTTTTGTGCATCGTTAGTATCCGGGAGTCAAGCTGTCTAGGGTGTTTGTGGGAACATGTATTTGTGGGAACATGTATTTGTGTTTGCGTGTGTGTGTTGTGTGTGTGTGGTGTGTGTGTGTGTGTGTGTGTGTGTGTGTGTGTGTGTGTGTGTGTGTGTGGGCCTGTTTGCTTGTGAACGTTTGTGTGGTTTTTTATTAATTTATATAGATTGTGTTAATTTAGGTTGTGCTTGGGGGAAGGGATCGAGACTTAGCTCATGGACCGTCTTCCTCCTTAACCTTGAGTCGACTGGCGTTGTCGGTTTCAAGAGCCATTGGCCATTTTCATATTTTCCCCCCCGATTCTAAGTAGTTGGCTTCCATTATCCTCTCATCCACTACCTTCTCATCCAATAAACTCTCATGCACTACACTCTCATCCGGTACGTTTCACTTATATAGAACCATTACACTGAAGAAATATTTCCCAATGTCCAAGTGACCAGAATCTCCCCCTGATTATTCAGAGTAACAGTAGTACTTTCAGAACCAGCTACTAACACCACCTTTAGAACCAGTCACTAACACCACTGTCAGAACCAACCTCTTACACAACTAACACCACCTTCAAACCCAACCACTAACACCAACGTCAGAACCAGCCACTAACATCGCTGTCAGAACCAACCACTAACACCACCTTCAGAACCAACCACTAACACCACCTTCAAACCCAACCACTAACACCACCGTCAGAACCAGCCACTAACATCACTGAACCAGCCACTAACACCACTGTTAGAACCAGCCACTTACACAACCTGAACACATAAGTAACATCAGACACATTATAAACATCAAAGGTGCCTTGCATAATTTTGCACAAATATGCTGCCAGTTACTAAAAAAAAATGTCGCAAAATATTGGTGGGGTGAACAATAGGAAACAGAGCGGTAACGAGCAAACTACGTGGCCAGAGGCAATTTAACGGTGGTTACCCAATTATGCTCGCTAGGCTGAAGTTGATGTGGTAAATAGTTAAGTGACCACCCTTCCCCGCTTTGGCAACCCCCCATCCCCTAACCTCTCTCTCTCTCTCTCTCTCTCTCTCTCTCTCTCTCTCTCTCTCACTGTCTCATTTCTCCCCTCTCTGACTTCTCCGTTCTCACCCCTACCTCGTGGCCCCTCCCTCTCTCACCCCTTCCTTTCTCACTCCTTCCTCCTGATGTGATGCTTATCATCTGTAATTCATGGATATACAAGATGTATGCTTGTTGAAGGTATACTGCAGTGTTCTCATGTGTCCATGAATTGATACAGTGAAGCTAGTAAAATAGCAGTGGTGGTGGTAGTAGTAATAGTATTAGTAGTAGTAGTAGTAGTACTAGAAGTAGTAGTTACATAGACAATATGAGACGAGTTCAGGGCAGGTACATCATATCTTGTGGTAAATAAAGGCTGTGTTTATTGTTTTCAATAACGATAGGCAACGAACTATGGATGTTCTCAAGTACTCTGACCTCGTAGTGGTTCCTTCCCTGAGTTGATGGCCAAGAAATCGGTGTTTATAAGGAAGCCTGATGGCGACGTCACCAGCCAACCAACAAGCGACTTAAAACGACTCATTGAAGATCAAAATGACTCTGAGTAACGTCTATTCGATCACAGAAATTCCAGTTGCCAGCTCTGAGATCAAGGTCACCTTCGCCGACATCACCATGGCATCTCAGGTACTCAGTGAAGGTATACGCATCTCGTATTATTACGTTAATCCCTGGAATATTGAACGTTAGGGATTCCACCACATCATGTTGGAACTGCTAATCATGTACCTACCTGTCAAGGACTGTCCTTTGAAGGAAAAGAAGTATTTCTCCATCTGCGGCACTGAAGTACACGCTCATAAGGACGACAAATCTACCTTGCAACCTAAGTTTTTCAACTGCAAAAGTGATCACATTTTTTGCAGCCAAGTAGTGCTCTTTCAAGAAGGAAATTGCAAATAGGGAAAAACTCGAAGACCAAAAGAATAAAATATCCGTTTATACCCCGACTTACACTGCAATCTTTTCAAGCTGACACTCCAAGAATTGTTAGGTAAGACACATATGTTGCATATGTGTCTTACCTAACAACCTGTCGGTATTGTATACCATTTTGATGTTCACTCCAAGAATTGTCCAAGTCACCCAACAGGTACTCTTGCTATCAACTTTAATCCAACACTCCAAGATGGCGCTCCCTTCAAGATCATGTACAGCATACGGCATATATACCCACATGAGGAACGCCACCTGCCCTGGAACAGCACCAAAATCGATGAACTCTTTTCCCTCATCAACTTGCCAAGCTTCAAGCTTCCTAACACTGCACCATCAGCGGAAATATTTAAAATTCTTCTCCAACGTAGGAGGCATCACCATCCCATAAAATCCTCCAACCACAGCAGCCCAATCCACTCCTGATCCATCAGCTGCCCAAGCTACCCCTCCTGCCCAACCTGCCACCACCTCCACATTCACTGCTACTCCACCTGAAGATCAAGACGACTCCACATCTCACCAAGATATTGACGTCGACGATCATACCCTCGGCCTCACCTGGAGATATCTACGATTCTTCACTACACCCACGAACACGAACGCCACGTTCACCAAGGACCTGCACCCTCCACTCTGCAATAAAACCATCATATACGCCTCTGTTGCTTCCATATATCTTCACACCACAAAAATTCCAAGGTTTTGTTAAACAATTCATCGATGACCTTGACAACTATGCACAACTCACGTACCTATCAAAAGATATGCTTGAAAAATTTAAGAAAGTTTTTTGCTCAACTAATAGAGCAAACTGAACTATTTCTAAACCTCCTGAACCTGCCCGCTGGCCTTTCCCTAACTATTGCTACCTTCACCTTCTCCGTCAAGCTCTCCGCTGCTGGGTTAAGCCTTACGACTTAAAGACATTCCTCTCCGATGATTATTTTTTTCCTATTCCCACTTTCCCCTCTCTCTCCTTACCTGCAACTTAGCTAATCAAAAACATCCACGGCACAGCAGACCTCCAGAGACCATCCCGAGTCACCTAGGAGCGCTCGGGCTGCGTCTTGAGCGCCGGGGAAAGCTTCAATGGAGCCGAGTTGTTTTGAGAGCTGAGAGCCCCATACAAGCGACAACGTCGGACCTTAGACACCGGAGTTGCAACCCTGATTTCTGCTAGAACTGCACCTCTGCTGTTCTCTACAAGTTCCGTGTGAGTGGGGATGGTAGAAGAAGAGTTTGTTGCCCTTAGGATGACTCATGTTATTGTACACGCTACCGAAGACACCACATGAACAATAAGGCACAATACCGTGCCTGGAACAATACACGTATAGCCCACACATAGAAGAAAGGACATAGGCAAGCACTGGTATTCAAACAGTGGTCGATGCATAGAAACAATCTTCCGGGTAGGGAAATCGAGGCTAGGACCCTGTGGGAAGGCTCGCGACGTTTCGGTCCGACTTGGACCATTTCCAGGTCGGACCTAAACGTCGCCATAAGCTTCTGTGAAGGTTATTTGTGTACCACATGAACCAAAGATGACATGCTGTGCCCCACCACAGGACGACTGCTATGACTGTAGTTAAATACTAAACCGTTTGAAGCGAAGAAGACTCACCGTACTCTCGCCGAACCTGTCCTCAGCTTCTTCAGTCAAATGCAGAAAGAGGTGGACGATGAGGAGGAGTTTGAGGTAATCAGTCCCTCGGCTTGGAGTCGATATGTTCAGTCCATTAATAAAAATACCTAAATGTTGAACAAGAGTCTCGTAATTATATGTATTTGTGTACACATCTGATCATGTACGTGTTCATTTACATTAGTTTAAATGCGTGTTGACATGATGTGTAGAGTTTTTGCTTATACCAAAATAGTCAAGCGACCCGGCCTGTACCTCCCTTCACTGCCGCTCCTGCCTCCCTGCCGTTCCTGCCTCCCTGCCGCTCCTGCCTCCCTGCATCTCCTCACCCTCTTCATAAGCTATCCTCAGCTATCCCCAGTTTGACATAATCCATCGTCACAACCCACAACTCAGCACTCATCCCTGTGTCCCTCTCTCTCTCTCTCTGTCTCTAAATTTTAAATTGACCTACTTTTTCCTGCGTTAACCCCCCCTCCCCAATTATGTCTGACCTCATTCTGATCCTCCACCTGTCCTCCCATCCACAACCCCCACACCTCCCATCCACCACCCCCACACCTCCCGTCCACCCTCCCACACGGCCTCCCATCCCCGACTATTCCTGGCCACTCTTCATCAGTCCTTGGAACCTTACTCTTTCTCCATTTTAAATTGTTATATAAAGCTTGCTGTATAGGTCATATGCATAGATATATCCTTGGGTAATACCAGACCCGGTGGGACCTGCAGAGGAACAACAAGTTGCACAGAGTTTCACAGGACGTGAGTGTTTTTTTTCAACAGAAATAATCACCGTTCGTATGTTTGTTCTCAATTAAGGACAGGATACACACACACACACACATACACACACAGACACACACACACACACACACACACACACACACACACACACACACACACACACACACACACACACACACACACACACCTTACTCATAACCAGCTACTTGCAGATGCTCCTGCCCCTCTCTGTGTGACTTACGGAGTACAGCTGACTATGGAACGCATTTTGAGGCTTACACACTTAATCCAGTGTTTTAATAGTTGCTGAGGAACCTGTAGGGACCCCGGGGAACTTTTAGGAGAGGCTTTTGCCACTGATAATTTAAAGTGGCAGAGCTGGAAGAGCGAAAATGAGTAATAGTGTGTATGAGAAAACTGGTGAGTGAATGAGTGGGAGAATGAATGGGAAAGAGAGAGAGAGAGAAAGAGGAAGAGGAAGGGAGGAGAGGGAAGGGAAGAGTTACAAACATCCACCTTTGCTCCTGAACAACTTTTATATACCTGACATGTCAAGTTTAATTGATCCATTTACATAGAGACGAGACAGAGTTAGAGTCACTAATATTGTATACTTTTTCTTTCTCAATTTCAGGAAGCAAATGTCTGTCGTGTCGAGCACAGACCCACACTTAGTAAGTCTCTCTCTCTCTCTCCTCTCTCTCTCTCTCTCTGTCTCTCTCTCTGTCTGTCTCTCTCTCTCTTTTTACACACGGTTTGACAAGGTTAAGGATCCCTAGCTTTATTGACAAGCTATTTACAGGCTAAGGATTCCTAACTTTATTGGCAAGCTAAGAGCTGTTACCTACATCAGCTCATTTGAAAGCATTTTATTGTTATGAGACATACAAGTAGGGAACAGGATGAAGTTGGAGCCATCTGTGGGCCAGCATTTTCATTTGATCAACTGACTTTATCTCGTTGACATCATTATGCTGTACGAATGTGTTCCATACTCGAGTCATCCTGGTATATATGATCTCAATGGAGTGATGTTCTGGAGAAGGGTACAAGCCAAAAGGTGAAGTTGCTGCTTTCTGCCCGTCTTGTGGCATAAAAGCTTGTTTCACGCTGTCCTCGAAGTGGACCCAAAGGTGGTACTTTAACAATATTGGCCTTGTACATAACAGTAAAGGCCACCCACATCCCTCCTATGTTGAAGGCTCTGCTGAAATGACAGATCTATCCGGAGGGTCCCAGTCGAGAGATGAGACGTCTTGCTCTGTTCTCTACTCTGTCAAGCAGTCGCAGATAAAGGGGGGGGGGCAGGAAAACCAAAGAAAGTGGAGCATACTAAAGGGTGTGAGCGTACTTGTGCCTCGTACAGAATCTTGCAACCCCTATTGTCAAGTTAAATACGAGATCGGCGAAGTGCGTAAACTTCCGGCTGCCTTGTTTGAAAGATTTGCAACATGGTTCTTCATGGTTAGTTTGGAGTCAAATTTCACCCCAAGGATATCAACTTCTTCTCCAGGTGCCAACACCCCCCATTCATCCTTACTACTGCACCAGCATTACCATCATGGTGCCTAGAGATGGTCAATTTGCGTTTTCTCAGGTGCAAATGTTACTTGCCACTATTTCCCCAAGCTGATATAGTTTCCAGCTGGTGACTGATGGACTTAGAGCAGCTGGCATTTCTTCTCTTGGATAAGTGAATGTCTGTACAGTCGTCTGCATATGCATGTGATTCTGGGATGAGATGAAGAAGGTCGTTGAAGTAGACATCCATAACAAGGGTTCCCAGCACGCTTCCTTGGGGAACACTTTGCCCCAATAGGATGTCTTGCTGATTCCGTTCCATTGAGAACTACACTTAGAGATCTACCATGAAGGTAATCACTGAGGAGACATAGCATAGAGCCTGCAATTCCCAGTGCTTAAAGTTTTGCTAAGAGGCCCTGGTGCCACACCCGGTCGAAAGCGCCAGCAATGTCCAGTGGGTACCCCGCAGCTGACTTTGGGTTCATCCAGTAACTGGTGCCACTTAGTGGAGAGGTTTAACAACAAATCAGCAGCAGAGTAACCTTTTCCCGAAGCCATAAATTTACGATCACAAAGTAGTGAGTGATAGTCAAAAAACTCTGTCTTTTTTCTTGAGATTATTGTCTCAAAGGAAACTTACCAGTGATTGACAGGAGTGACACTGGTCGGGAGTTGCTGATTTCTGCTCTGCTCTTCTTTTTGGAACAGGGACTACATTTGCCTCTTCCATAGAGAGGGCCATTTACACTGTACTAGGCAGTGCTGAAAGATGTGAGTTAGAGGTGCTGCTAGCTGGTCTGCACATGTTCTCAGCAATCTTGGGCTCAACTTGTCTGGGCCCACAGCCTTTTCCCTTTGGGCAGCGTTTTAAAAAGGAAATGCACCTCCTCCTGCCTTATTGTCACCACTGACAGTTTTGACACAAATTTTTTGCAGCTAGCCAAGGAGGGTCCCCCGCTGGATCAGGAACTTGCATTTTGGGAGCAAAGTGTTCAGCAAAGAGGGTCCACTTTTCTTGACTACTATAGAGGTGGTCCCATCCTGTCGATTTAGAGGTGGAATGAGTTCATCAGGGAGATAACCCTGTCTGTCCTTGACCAGGGACCACCAGGTTTTGGAGCCTACCCTACCTGATGCTAGCTTTCTTTTAGTGTCCACCTCCCATTTAGCAATGGCCCATTTTTGAACGTCACCCATATGCCTACAGGCTTGCCTGTGCAAGTTCCTGTTATAGGTGGTAAGATGTCTCTTATACCTTCGCCATGCTTTGTACTTAGCAGTAGCAGCCTCTCTACAACGAAAGCCCCCCCCCTCTCTCTCTCTCTCTCTCTCTCTCTCTCACTCAGCACACTTACGTACAGTGGTCCTCGACGCAGCACAACTTACAATTTGTTATGTCTGTATCCTTGGTTAGGTTTTTTAATTAGTTTAAAGCCTATCGACTGCACGAGGGTCAGACATCACATAACCTAACATGGGAAACAGAGCATATACTCAGTGTATACACAGACATACACATCTCTAAGTGTATATAAGTATTATCGTTGAAAGTGTATAATTAATCCAGCTACTTATAATATAAAATACTTTTTTTAACGAATCCCAGAAAGGGTGGGATTCGAACCCATGGCAAGCAAGTCTTAAAATTCGCAAGTCAGTGTGCTAACACTAAGACGCAAGACGTTGATATTATATACTATTTTCAACATGCGTTTCTTAGGACTGAAGAATCCACATTAATAAATGTCCTGACTCACGAAATCGTAATGACACGATTGGAAACAAACCAAACCACGGTCTGGAGTTTGTGAGATTCACTGATTGCGGGTTCTAACCCCACCCGTGGTATAGTTTAATAAATGTCTTGATCAGTGCATAAGTGAGTTTTACCTACAAGTTCACGGTATAACCAAACAACTTCTACCGTGGTAAAATAATTCAGACGCCTAAAGAAGTGCCAACGTAAGTCAGTACTGGAGTACGAAGAGCCAACATAGAGCCTTCACGCGTTTCGAGAACTCTGTGAAGAGAGCAGACGCTACTGAGTCTTAAGGTAGACAGACTAGAACTAGACAAGAACTAGAGGAAACAATTGGAAGTTGGGTTCAGAAATGAGCTGCAGAGAAGTGAACATTTGTGTTCTCCTGTGTGAAGAATAGAACACCGCAGTAACTGGGTGGAATCAGTAAATGGTTTCTCAAGGATGCCCGTGGCCTGATCACTAAAGCTCTTGCTTCACACGGCAGGGGCTGCGTTCGATTCCCAGCGAGGGTAGAAGCATTGGACGTGTTTCTTTACACAGGTTGTCTATGTTCACCCATCAGTAAAATGGGTACCTGGGTGTTAGTCGACTAGTGTGGGTCGCATCCTGGGACAAGGACCTAAATAACAAAAAGGCACAATACCGTAACTGGGACGATACACAAATAACCCGCACATAGAAGAGAGGAGCTTACGACGACGTTTCGGCCCGACTTGGACCATTTACAAAGTCACACTTTGTAAATGTGACTTTGTAAATGGTCCAAGTCGGACCGAAACGTCGTCGTAAGCTCCTCTCTTCTATGTGCGGGTTATTTGAGTACAAGGACCTAATTTTTGCCCGAAATGCTCAGCATAACAAGGGGCTTTCTATATAGTAGTAAGTCATTGATATTATTATTATTATTATTATTATTATTTATTATTGTTATTATTATTATTAAAGAAAGTATGGCAGGGCACAAATCTTTTCAGAAGAAGTTCACTAGTCAAACGAAGGCTAAGAGCTAGAGCTCAACTCCTGCAAACACTGACAGGTAATGAAATAGACAGCTGTGCAACACTTGGGTATGTTTATTTTGAATAAAAGATACAACTCACGAAATCGTAATGACACGATTGCAAAGAAACCATACCACGGGTGGGGATAGAACCCGCGGGCAGAACCCGCAAGTATTGCACGAGTGTCTAATTCAACATCCTGTCGGTTCTCTGAGCCATTTATCTACATTCACCGATAGGTAAGTACATAGTAACCATTATGTAGTAGTAATAACATCTACCAAAACACAATTTTTAGTTTTATAGTCACAATTATTAAAAAATTGGTTTCGGAAAGACAATTTCCAAATGTATATAGAGTCTTATGTGTATTGATTTGCGTATCGTGTATTTTCAGTGTAACATTATCAGGGTCGTATATAAGCGGCTTAACAGGGTGAATCTCACTCTAAGTTGACTTATTACACACAGTCTTACACTAACTTTTAATGAGTGAGTGAAGCCTCGGTGAAACTGGGAGGAGAGAGCATTATCCGAAGCCCCAGGCATCCGAAGCTTTCAGTTAACCTAACCTTTTGGTTGCACGAAGCCTTCAGTTAACCGAGGCTTTTGCTTAACCGATGTCTTTAAACACATGTGCAACATCTGGGTATCTTTATTGTAGATGTTTCGCCATCCAGTGGATTTATTAATACAAATTCAAGGACATAACTATATACTGTATTGTATACCATTCATACACAACATGTCAGACACTGCAATATCATGGAATCTTAGTCCAGAGGACATCTACATAACCTTCTTCACGGCTGCTACCACCCCCTCCAGGGAGGTTCCTGGACGCTGGTGAGGGGCTCTTGATTTAGGAAACTGGATCTGTGTTCCAATTCCCTAAATTAAGCCTGAATACCTTCCATCCCCTCCCCCCCACAGGAGCTTTATAATCCTATGGGTTTAGCGCTTGCCCATTATACTAATAATAATACCACTACCACCACTAACCCATCCCTTAGGTACGATCTACTTCCACTGGGGATTCCCTCCTACCAGTAACTATGTCCTCGTCTGCTACCCGTCCCTTTCCACCTGACGCCAGTATATAATTGCCAGCCTTCTTGCCTGTGCTCCAGAATCTTCACAACTACGGTGCTCTTCACACCAATTCCAAGGCTGAGGGACTGATTATCTCATGTTTTGTACATAGTTCTACTGTCTTCCAGTTATGTCCTTGAATTTATATTGATAAAGCCACTGGATGGCGAAACGTCTACAATAAAGATACCCAGATGTTGCACATGTGTCTGATTTTCATCTTGTCGGTATTGAACACCATTCATGTACAACCAAACACTTACGGTGCCCCGTGGCCTGGTGACAAGAGCTCTCGCTTCACACGGTGAGGGTTCGGGTTCGATTCCCTGCAAAAGGGTGGAAACATCGAACGTATTTCTTTACACCGGTTGTCTATGTTGATCCATCAGTAAAATAGGTACCTGGGTGTTAGTGGACTGGTGTAGGTCGCATCCTGGGACAAAACTGACCTAATTTGCCGGAAATGCTCAGCATAACAAGCGGCTTTCTATATATAAGAGTATGTCATTGATGTCAGCTATGGTCTGTATACTTTGTGGTGAATGTGCTTGTAATAAATAAAATTATTATTATTATTATTATTATTATTATTATTATTATTATTATTATTATTATTATTATTATTATTTAGGCCAGAGGACATTTAAAGGTGTAAATTTAAAAGCGTATATATAAAGTATTTTGCTTAAAGGTGTTTTATTTAGAAAGTTCTAAACGATGATCTCGTTCAACGTAAAAAATAATTAAAGCAACCCAACAAAAGCCCAGTTACCCGAGTCACCAGTTACCTGAGTTACCTCAGGCGTGTTGATTAGCTGACTGAGTGTGAGGGGTAACCTTCAGGTCAGTGGCCAGTGTGAAATAAGTGGAGGCGGGTGTTACTTGTTGTGACGCTTCTGAAGTGGAGGCGAGTGTTACTTGTTGTGACGCTTGTGATGTGGAGGCGAGTGTTATTTGTTGCTGTGACGCTTCTGAAGTGGAGGCGAGTGTTACTTGTTGTGACGCTTCTGATGTGGATACGAGCGTTACTTGTTGTGGCGCTTCTGATGTGGAGGAGAGTGTTACTTGTTGCTGTGACGCTTCTAAAGTGGAGGCGAGTGTTACTTGTTGTGAAGCTTCTGATGTGGAGGCGAGTGTTACTTGTTGCTGTGACGCTTCTAAAGTTGAGGCGAGTGTTACTTGTGACGCTTGTGATGTGGAGGCGAGTGTTATTTGTTGCTGTGACGCTTCTGATGTGGAGGCGAGTGTTACTTGTTGTGACGCTTCTGATGTGGAGGCGAGTGTTACTTGCTGCTGTGACGCTTCTGCAGCAAGTGTAGGTAAGTGTAATTAACCCTACTGTGGTGGCAGGTCTGGGGCCTTCCCACAGTAGATCAACCTGCTGTGGTGACAGGTCTGGGACCTTCCCACAGTAGATCAACCTGCTGTGGTGACAGGTCTGGGACCTTCCCACAGTAGATCAACCTGCTGTGGTGACAGGTCTGGGACCTTCCCACAGTACTTGTGTATAGATCAACCTGCCGCAGTGGCAGGTCTGGGACCTTACCACAGTAGATCAACCTGCCGCAGTGGCAGGGCTGGGACCTTCCCACAGTAGATCAGCCTGCCGCAGTAGCAGGTCTGGGACCTTCCCACAGTAGATCAACCTGCCGCAGTGGCAGGTCTGGGACCTTCCCACAGCAGATCAACCTGCCGCAGTGGCAGGGCTGGGACCTTCCCACAGTAGATCAACCTGCCGCAGTGGCAGGTCTGGGACCTTCCCACAGTAGATCAACCTGCCGCAGTGGCAGGTCTTGGACCTTCCCACAGTAGATCAACCTGCCGCAGTGGCAGGGCTGGGACCTTCCCACAGTAGATCAACCTGCCGCAGTGGCAGGTCTGGGACCTTCCCACAGTAGATCAACCTGCCGCAGTGGCAGGTCTGGGACCTTCCCACAGTAGATCAACCTGCCGCAGTAGCAGGTCTGGGACCTTCCCACAGCAGATCAACCTGCCGCAGTGGCAGGTCTGGGACCTTCCCACAGTAGATCAACCTGCCGCAGTGGCAGGGCTGGGACCTTCCCACAGTAGATCAACCTGCCGCAGTGGCAGGTCTGGGACCTTCCCACAGTAGATCAACCTGCCGCAGTGGCAGGTCTTGGACCTTCCCACAGTAGATCAACCTGCCGCAGTGGCAGGGCTGGGACCTTCCCACAGTAGATCAACCTGCCGCAGTGGCAGGTCTGGGACCTTCCCACAGTAGATCAGCCTGCCGCAGTGGCAGGGCTGGGACCTTCCCACAGTAGATCAACCTGCCGCAGTGGCAGGTCTGGGACCTTCCCACAGTAGATCAACCTGCCGCAGTGGCAGGGCTGGGACCTTCCCACAGTAGATCAACCTGCCGCAGTGGCAGGTCTGGGACCTTCCCACAGTAGATCAACCTGCTGCAGTGGCAGGTCTTGGACCTTCCCACAGTAGATCAACCTGCCGCAGTGGCAGGGCTGGGACCTTCCCACAGTAGATCAACCTGCCGCAGTGGCAGGTCTGGAACCTTCCCACAGTAGATCAGCCTGCCGCAGTGGCAGGGCTGGGACCTTCCCACAGTAGATCAACCTGCCGCAGTGGCAGGTCTGGGACCTTCCCACAGTAGATCAACCTGCCGCAGTGGCAGGGCTGGGACCTTCCCACAGTAGATCAACCTGCCGCAGTGGCAGGTCTGGGACCTTCCCACAGTAGATCAGCCTGCCGCAGTGGCAGGTCTGGGACCTTCCACAGTAGATCAGCCTGCCGCAGTGGCAGGTCTGGGACCTTCCCACAGTAGATCAACCTGCCGCAGTGGCAGGGCTGGGACCTTCCCACAGTAGATCAACCTGCCGCAGTGGCAGGGCTGGGACCTTCCCACAGTAGATCAACCTGCCGCAGTGGCAGGGCTGGGACCTTCCCACAGTAGATCAACCTGCCGCAGTGGCAGGTCTGGGACCTTCCCACAGTAGATCAGCCTGCCGCAGTGGCAGGGCTGGGACCTTCCCACAGTAGATCAACCTGCCGCAGTGGCAGGTCTGGGACCTTCCCACAGTAGATCAACCTGCCGCAGTGGCAGGGCTGGGACCTTCCCACAGTAGATCAACCTGCCGCAGTGGCAGGTCTGGGACCTTCCCACAGTAGATCAGCCTGCCGCAGTGGCAGGGCTGGGACCTTCCCACAGTAGATCAACCTGCCGCAGTGGCAGGTCTGGGACCTTCCCACAGTAGATCAACCTGCCGCAGTGGCAGGGCTGGGACCTTCCCACAGTAGATCAACCTGCCGCAGTGGCAGGGCTGGGACCTTCCCACAGTAGATCAACCTGCCGCAGTGGCAGGGCTGGGACCTTACCACAGTTAGATCAACCTGCCGCAGTGGCAGGGCTGGGACCTTCCCACAGTAGATCAGCCTGCCGCAGTAGCAGGTCTGGGACCTTCCCACAGTAGATCAACCTGCCGCAGTGGCAGGTCTGGGACCTTCCCACAGCAGATCAACCTGCCGCAGTGGCAGGGCTGGGACCTTCCCACAGTAGATCAACCTGCCGCAGTGGCAGGTCTGGGACCTTCCTACAGTAGATCAACCTGCCGCAGTGGCAGGTCTTGGACCTTCCCACAGTAGATCAACCTGCCGCGAGTGCAGGGCTGGGACCTTCCCACAGTAGATCAACCTGCCGCAGTGGCAGGTCTGGGACCTTCCCACAGTAGATCAACCTGCCGCGTGGCAGGTCTGGGACCTTCCCACAGTAGATCAACCTGCCGCAGTAGCAGGTCTGGGACCTTCCCACAGTAGATCAACCTGCCGCAGTGGCAGGTCTGGGACCTTCCCACAGTAGATCAACCTGCCGCAGTGGCAGGGCTGGGACCTTCCCACAGTAGATCAGCCTGCCGCAGTAGCAGGTCTGGGACCTTCCCACAGTAGATCAACCTGCCGCAGTGGCAGGTCTGGGACCTTCCCACAGCAGATCAACCTGCCGCAGTGGCAGGGCTGGGACCTTCCCACAGTAGATCAACCTGCCGCAGTGGCAGGTCTGGGACCTTCCCACAGTAGATCAACCTGCCGCAGTGGCAGGTCTTGGACCTTCCCACAGTAGATCAACCTGCCGCAGTGGCAGGGCTGGGACCTTCCCACAGTAGATCAACCTGCCGCAGTGGCAGGTCTGGGACCTTCCCACAGTAGATCAACCTGCCGCAGTGGCAGGTCTGGGACCTTCCCACAGTAGATCAACCTGCCGCAGTAGCAGGTCTGGGACCTTCCCACAGTAGATCAACCTGCCGCAGTGGCAGGTCTGGGACCTTCCCACAGTAGATCAACCTGCCGCAGTGGCAGGGCTGGGACCTTCCCACAGTAGATCAACCTGCCGCAGTGGCAGGTCTGGGACCTTCCCACAGTAGATCAACCTGCCGCAGTGGCAG
This sequence comes from Cherax quadricarinatus, assembly GCF_026875155.1. NCBI lineage: Eukaryota > Metazoa > Arthropoda > Malacostraca > Decapoda > Parastacidae > Cherax > Cherax quadricarinatus. The sequence continues at coordinate 71,751,700 of NC_069400.1, read as the reverse complement.
GTCTTGGACCTTCCCACAGTAGATCAACCTGCCGCAGTGGCAGGGCTGGGACCTTCCCACAGTAGATCAACCTGCCGCAGTGGCAGGTCTGGGACCTTCCCACAGTAGATCAGCCTGCCGCAGTGGCAGGGCTGGGACCTTCCCACAGTAGATCAAACCTGCCGCAGTGGCAGGTCTGGGACCTTCCCACAGTAGATCAACCTGCCGCAGTGGCAGGGCTGGGACCTTCCCACAGTAGATCAACCTGCCGCAGTGGCAGGTCTGGGACCTTCCCACAGTAGATCAACCTGCTGCAGTGGCAGGTCTTGGACCTTCCCACAGTAGATCAACCTGCCGCAGTGGCAGGGCTGGGACCTTCCCACAGTAGATCAACCTGCCGCAGTGGCAGGTCTGGGACCTTCCCACAGTAGATCAGCCTGCCGCAGTGGCAGGGCTGGGACCTTCCCACAGTAGATCAACCTGCCGCAGTGGCAGGTCTGGGACCTTCCCACAGTAGATCAACCTGCCGCAGTGGCAGGGCTGGGACCTTCCCACAGTAGATCAACCTGCCGCAGTGGCAGGTCTGGGACCTTCCCACAGTAGATCAGCCTGCCGCAGTGGCAGGTCTGGGACCTTCCCACAGTAGATCAGCCTGCCGCAGTGGCAGGTCTGGGACCTTCCCACAGTAGATCAACCTGCCGCAGTGGCAGGGCTGGGACCTTCCACAGTAGATCAACCTGCCGCAGTGGCAGGGCTGGGACCTTCCCACAGTAGATCAACCTGCCGCAGTGGCAGGGCTGGGACCTTCCCACAGTAGATCAACCTGCCGCAGTGGCAGGTCTGGGACCTTCCCACAGTAGATCAGCCTGCCGCAGTGGCAGGGCTGGGACCTTCCCACAGTAGATCAACCTGCCGCAGTGGCAGGTCTGGGACCTTCCCACAGTAGATCAACCTGCCGCAGTGGCAGGGCTGGGACCTTCCCACAGTAGATCAACCTGCCGCAGTGGCAGGTCTGGGACCTTCCCACAGTAGATCAGCCTGCCGCAGTGGCAGGGCTGGGTCCTTCCCACAGTAGATCAACCTGCCGCAGTGGCAGGTCTGGGACCTTCCCACAGTAGATCAACCTGCCGCAGTGGCAGGGCTGGGACCTTCCCACAGTAGATCAACCTGCCGCAGTGGCAGGGCTGGGACCTTCCCACAGTAGATCAACCTGCCGCAGTGGCAGGTCTGGGACCTTCCCACAGTAGATCAACCTGCCGCAGTGGCAGGGCTGGGACCTTCCCACAAGAACGTTTCAAGCATATTTCTCTCTAAACCATATTATCTATGTTCGTCTTGAGGATGAGAAACAGTGAAGGTGTAAGGACTGTCTTCCATATTATTTTTTTTTTACTTTGTTTAGACTGGATTTTGTCTGCGTTCTTGCGTTTATTTTCTAAGAAATTTGAGTAGTAGTGATTTTCCTTAGTTTTATGCCATTTCTTTTTTCATTTTACTCTGGTGGTTTTTCACCTGACTTAAAATTTTTTTCTGAAGTATGTTGGGTGCCCTTTGCTAGTGGAATTTACACAGTTTGTACACAGTTTGGAATTTACACAGTTTGTACACAGTTTGGAATTTATACAGTTTGTACAGCAAGTCGGTTTACGAAATAACTAAGTCATTCTGTCCTCCATCTCAGTAGTCGAGGTGCCCTGAGAAGAAAACCTCTCCATTTCCCCAGGATCTCGTGGTGTGTGTTGCGTTGCACCTGCTAATTATGCAACTCTTGTAACGTGACACTATGCAAATTGACCTGGGTCAGCCTAGAGTTAGCTGGAGCTGCTTGTTTTAAACCAAGTAATATTTCCTTAGGTTTATGCTAGGTGCCGCTAGGTTGATACAATAATGAATATACACCGTGATTGTATTCGTGTGCTTATACACTCAGCATTTATTTAAACCATTGCTTTCTTCCCCTTAAAAGGCGAATGTGTCTTCATTTTTTTATTTCTGGTGTGTGGGGGTTGGGCCACCTTATATATGGTAATTCTCGGGTAATAGTAACTCCAGCTCGGATGGAGCGATATTTTTGTAAGCTACTGTTTATCTACTGACTTTAGTGGGATACTTGACAATATCATCATTGCCTTTGTGAAGCCTCTCAACCCTGGCTGACAGACTTCATGAAATCCACTCTTTGATGGCATATGGTAAGGAAACACAGCTAACTTTTGTTACTTTTATTTTATGGAATAAATGAGTATGCTGTAGATATATCCATTGTTACTTTAAAGTTAAGAAAAAACCTCCCTCCCCACTTGTAGGCCGCATGTTTTCTCCCAACTTTTCCTAATACTCTCGTCCCCTCATTTCCACCTGCTCTTTCCCCCTTTTCACCCTTCATTTTACCTCTCCTCCCCACCTACCCTCATCCCCGTTTCTCATCCATTTCTTCCCACCTCTCTTCTCACCTCGCATCTCCTTAACTCGCCTCCTACCTTCCCATCTTTCATTCCCCTCGCTCTCACCTCCCCTCTTCCCTGCATCATGTCCTTCCTATCTCCTCTCCTTCCCCCACCTCCCCCACACTCACAGAAATCGAGAAGAAAACAAGACTGTCTTGAGTTTAATCAGCAGTTACTGAAAACGTGCAAAACAATCTACTTAAAACTGATGAGCAAGAAACCAGGAACTCTGTAGTTGTTGTTGTTGTTGTTCCCCTCAAGGAAGGTTCCTTGATGTTGGTGAGGGGCTCTTGATTTAGGGAATTGGATCTGAATGCCTTCCACATCCCCCCCCCGGGCGCTGTATAATCCTCTGGGTTTAGCGCTTCCCCTTGATTATAATAATAATGTTGTTTTGTTGTTGTTGTTTGTTGTTGTGTAGTTGTTGTTGTTGTTGTTAGTTGTTGTTGTTGGTGTTGTTGTTGTTGTTGTTGTTGTTGTTGTTGTTGTTGTTGTTGTTGTTGTTGTTGTTGTTGTTGTCCATCTAAGACGAACTAAGTTTATATAGAAATTATCTCAATTTTCTATCTAGGACGAAGTTAAATTTATATAAAATCATTTGAATTTTTCGTCTAGGACGAGCTAAGTATATATCGAAATTATCTTAAATTTTCGAAGAGTAACTACATTTATACAGAACATAAATACTTTTCCCATTTAGCTAGAAATGAACTAGGTGCTAGGACACTAGAAGCGTAAACAGACTTTGTTCAAAAAGGGTTTCTTTACTCCAAAAGGCGAGGATATAACAGTGCATTTAATACGCCGAATGTAACTGTTGTACGCGTTGTTAATTAGCTAATGCTGCACCCCACCCCCCTCTCTTCCATCCTCCCTTCCCGTTCCCCTTTTCATTCCTTTCCCACTGCCTCCCCCTTTCCCACCTTCCCCCAATCCCTCGCTCCCCTCTTTCCTCTCTACGCTTCCCCCACACATCCTCTCTGCCTCCTACTTTCCTCCTCTCTTCCCCTCCCCCGTTCCCCTCCTCCATCCCCCCTTCACCTAAGCACCGTCACCTGTGTGATAATTACCTGACGTCACCCGTCCAGCTCAAAGGGATTTAATTATGTGACAAAACAATTAACTTTTTGCATCCTGATCCGAATGGCTTTAGAGCCTTTCATGGCAGATGAATTATTGATGTCTGGTCGATGCCTTATAGTGTGCGACTAGCTTTGTCTGGCTGACTGTCTGTATGGCTGGTTAGTTGTCTGTGTAACTGTCAGGCTGTCAGTATGTCTGCTTGGTTTCTGAGTCCCTTATGGCTGATGTTTTGAGTGACTTCGGTTGTCTGGCTAACTGGCTGGCTAACTGGTTCTGTCTGGCTGATTGGTTATATGTCTAAATGTCTGGCTGAAATGGCTGATTGGTTATATGTCTAAATGTCTGGCTGAAATGGCTGATTGGTTATATGTCTAAATGTCTGGCTGATTGGTTATGTCTAAATGTCTGTCTGGCTGATTGGTTGTGTCTAAATGTCTGTCTTGTGTGCCTGTATTTATCTGCCTGTCTTGAGGTCTAGAGTTCTCATTATTCCTTGTATTTTTATCCAGTGCATTTGCATTCTACTTTCTTATTAGTTACTGTAAACTGATGGCGTCCTTCAAGGCAGAGAAACCTATCTTGAAGGAGAACCTTCACTGTTTGAATATTTTCATTTAAGCATCCGAGCTACTGCAATTCAAGTCCTTTGAACAGTATTCCTTGGATTGTCGCTTGGTTGGTAGCATCCTCAGCTTACACACACTGAGGGGTCTGGGATCGATCCCCGGCACGGGTGAAATGTTGGGCATGTTACCTTAAACTTTCTTTCCCTGTTCACCTTAGTAGTAAGTAGGTACTTGGGTGTTAACGAACTGTTGTGGGTGGCAGCCTGGGGGACAAGATTACCCTAAGTTGTCTGAAAGACTTTGCATAACCTAGGAACTTTCTGTATAGTACGTCAGTGATGTCGGCTAAGTCTGTAATAGTTGCATTATATTATCTGCACTTGGAAAATTGTGGAGGGATTGGTTTCAAACCTGCACACGCCCGGCTTATCAATCACTTCCTGATAAGTCGAGCTGTGGTGCATACGTAGGAGTGCGTTTGGCTGACACCAACAGCCTGGTCGCTCAAACCAGCAATCAGGGAAAGGGCTGGTATGGTACTGGGCAGCGGGGGCGGTGACCCCCAGAAATTGACTCCAGATAGACTCCTTCTTAACCCATCTTTCTCTCTATTGCTTCTCTCTTCTTATTCTTAACCTCAGGACTCCTGACTCTTACTCTTGAAACTCTTACTCTTCAGCCTCTTCTCTCTCCTTTCCCTAAACCTCCTTTCTCCCTCTTACACCTCATCCTCCCCTTCCTCATTTTCTCTTTTCCTACCCATCCTCCTCACTCGTATCCTCCCCCTTTCTTTTATTCGTCTCTCTACCACACTCCTCTTCTTCCTCCCCTTTCTCACTGACTCTCTTCTGTCTCACCTTCCTCACTCACTCTCTTCTCACTGTCTCATCTTCCTCACTTTCTCATCGTCTTATTTCTGCCTCGCAAGTGATAGCATAGGAACTGCTTTCTACCAGGCAGACACGAACACTTTCACCGGGTTTAACACAACAAGCAAGAAGATCCAGCAAGCACGTCCTCATCGTCTCCACCCATCCCCACTTCTCCCCAACTCCTTTCCCCCTTCCTCAATCCTTCCTCTCCCCTCCCCATCAGTTCCTTGCCTGAAACAATTTTTGTTCCATAAAGTGTGTTTCAATTTGCAAGTTGGGGTTAGATTCTTTTTTTCTCTTAAATGCTGCTGAGGAAATTGTATTTGGAAGTCAGAGACGGTATTGCTATGCTAAGTAATTTTTTTCTTCTGACTTAAGGTTCATTTATTCGATTTATTTTTCTCTGGCGGCCACTGGGTAGCGGGGGTCAAACATCTCTTGTTCTGGCGGCCACTGGGTAGCGGAGGTTCAAACATCTCTTGTTCTGGAGGCCACTGGGTAGCGGAGGTTCAAACATCTCTTGTTCTGGCGGCCACTGGGTAGCGGAGGTTCAAACATCTCTTGTTCTGGAGGCCACTGGGTAGCGGGGGGGTCAAACATTTCTTGTTCTTGCGGCCACTGGGTAGCGGGGGGTCAAACATCTCTTGTTCTGGAGGCCACTGGGTAGCGGGGGGTCAAACATTTCTTGTTCTGGCGGCCACTGGGTAGCGGAGGTTCAAACATCTCTTGTTCTGGAGGCCACTGGGTTTGCGGAGGTTCAAAATCTCTTGTTTTTGGCGGCCACTGGGTAGCGGAGGTTTTAAACTTTTCTTGTTCTGGAGGCCACTGGGTAGCGGGGGGTCAAACATTTCTTGTTTCTGGCGGGGCCCCTGGGTAGCGGGGGGTCAAACATCCTTGTTTTTGGAGGCCACTGGAAAGCGGAGGTTCAAAACATCTCTTGTTCTGGAGGCCACTTGGTACCGGAGGTTCAAACATCTCTTGTTCTGGAGGCCACTGGGTAGCGGGGGGTCAAACATTTCTTGTTCTGGCGGCCACTGGGTAGCGAGGGGTCAAACATCTCTTGTTCTGGAGGCCACTGGGTAGCGGAGGTTCAAACATCTCTTGTTCTGGAGGCCACTGGGTAGCGGAGGTTCAAACATCTCTTGTTCTGGAGGCCACTGGGTACGGGGTCAAACATCTCTTGTTCTGGAGGCCACTGGGTAGCGGGGGTCAAAATCTCTTGTTTGGCGGGCCCCTGGGTAGTGGAGGTTCAAACATTTCTTGTTCTGGCGGCCACTGGGTAAACGGAGGTTCAAACATCTCTTGTTCTGGCGGCCACTGGGTAGCGGAGGTTCAAACATCTCTTGTTCTGGAGGCCACTGGGTAGCGGGGGTCAAACATCTCTTGTTCTGGAGGCCACTGGGTAGCGGGGGGTCAAACATCTCTTGTTCTGGCGGCCACTGGGTAGTGGAGGTTCAAACATTTCTTGTTCTGGCGGCCACTGGGTAGCGGAGGTTCAAACATCTCTTGTTCTGGCGGCCACTGGGTAGTGGAGGTTCAAACATGTCTTGTTCTGGAGGCCACTGGGTAGCGGATGTTCAAACATCTCTTGTTCTGGCAGCCACTGGGTAGTGGAGGTTCAAACATGTCTTGTTCTGGAGGCCACTGGGTAGCGGATGTTCAAACATCTCTTGTTCTGGCGGCCACTGGGTAGTGGAGGTTCAAACATGTCTTGTTCTGGGGCCACTGGGGGGGGGTGTTCAACATCTCTTGTTTCTGGCAGCCACGGGGTAGCGGAGGTTCAAACATCTCTTGTTCTGCGGCCAGGGGTAGGGAGGTTCAAACAGTCTTGTTCTGGAGGCCACTGGGTAGCGGAGGTTTCAAACATCTCTTGTTCTGGCGGCCACTGGGTAGTGGAGGTTCAACATCTCTTGTTCTGGAGGCCACTGGGTAGCGGAGGTTCAAACATCTCTTGTTCTGGCGGCCACTGGGTAGTGGAGGTTCAAACATCTCTTGTTCTGGAGGCCACTGGGTAGCGGAGGTTCAAACATCTCTTGTTCTGGCGGCCACTGGGTAGCGGAGGTTCAAACATCTCTTGTTCTGGCGGCCACTGGCTAACTTTATTTTCAATTTCATTATGCATCAGAGACATCCTGGATCCAAGTGGATCAACTGCAAGCAATATGAAGGACAGACAGTATTGTCAAGTAACGGCTTGATAAAGCTCTACAGAGAGCATAAAAATCCAATTAGAGCTTACAGAAAGCATTAAAGAAGCTCATAATGGATTAAAGGGACAAAGCTTTAGCATTCCACGTTAACTAAGCAAGTTACAGTGATAATCTACAAGCAGAAGTATTCATGGTGGAAATTATGAAATTGGTGACACAAGTCTTATAAGGCAGCGAATTTGTTACTATGCTACACACATGATTAAACTGGTTTAAAAATCGAGAAGTTGAAGACTGAGACACTTGTGCAGCAGTCTGGGAATCTTTATTATGGAAACGTTTGGCCAGACGGTGGCTTCCTCAGTCCGAAAGAGAGAACGGTGGAAGATGAGTTTTGAGGTAATCAGTCCCCCAGCCTGGAGTCGATGTGTTCAGTCTATCAGTTTTGAGAAAAGCAATTAAGATTCCCTCCCCTCCCTCTCAACCATCCCTTTCTAAAAGGAATTCCTTCCAATCCGCCTTCCGTCAAGAAAGGGGCTCCCTATCAACTTCCTCTTCCTTAGAAGGACCTCCTCTCTATCTTCCTTTAAGAATGGGAGCCCCTGTCAATCCCCTCTTCCTAAGAGAGAGCCCCCACATTCAACCTTTGCAGACAGGGACACCCATCTCAACACCCCTTTCTAAGAGGAACCTGCCCTTTCTCATCCTCACCATGAGGGATAAGCTCTCAAATTTCTTTCCTAAGGGAGACCCCTCTCTCTCCACTCCCCTTTCCGTTGAAGGATTCCCTCTTTCAACCACCCTTCTTGCCGGTTAAAGACCTCCTTCCCGTTCATTGACCACCCTCTCAACCTTCAATTCCGGTTGAGGGACCCCTTTTCAACTTCCCTTCTAGTTGATGGACCCCTCTCGACGTCCCTTCCGGTTGATGGGGCCCCCTCCCAACCTCTCTTCTGGTTGATGGACACCCTCTCATCCTTCTGGTTGATGGACATCTATCAACCTTCTTTCCAGTTGATACACCCCTCTTAACTTCCTTTTCTCGACTTTGTCCGTTTATAGATCCCCTTTCAAATTCTCTTACGGTTAATGGACCCCTTTTAGCCTTCCTCCCCGTTTGAGAGACCCCTTTTTTGACCCCATTTCCTTTAAAAAACACCCCTCGCCCGTGCGGTTTATGGATTCCTCTCAACCTCAGCTTTTGATGGACCATGTCCCCCCTTTCAACATCCCTTACCTTATGGACCCCCACCCCCTCTCAATCCCCCCCTCCCTGTTGAGAGAACCCCTCCTCTCTCTACTCCTTGACTCATTGCCTACCCCCTCAACACTCCTGGGGGTCGCTTGGTTTACCAACCTAACGTTCTGGTGGATAGCCCAGAGTGGCTGCTGAGACGGGTGGCTCTCATTTACCCGGTCCAGGTTCAAAAAATCAACAGCCCTGAGTGCCCAGGTGCTGGTCTAGTGGTGTGGTTTCTGGCGTGTCCCTATTAAACCGCTGGTGAGATTTTTTGGGGGGATGGTCTTAGAACGTCGTCAGACGTGGGCCTCTTGTAGCTCAAATATAGAAGCTCTGTGCGGGTGCTAGACACACAAAAGGTGCTCACACTATACCTGGGAGGTTATGGGTGGGAAATCGGAGAACACTTCTTGCCTAATACTGCAAAGCCTAAACCGTTCAGACTGCCAGATCTACTCCTGAGGAGTTTTCTTCCCTACTGTGCTTGTTAATTAAAACCATGTTCGGTCCACCGGCCCTCTAGATCCGGCTTTGCACAGGTGGCATTCTGTAATTCTCCCTTCCACCTCTGTCGAAATCTCGAGTCTTGGAGGACTTGTCTTTTGATCTCCTCCGGTGAGGGGCTTTGTTTGTGCGCTACCGTTCTCAATCTTTGTAAAGGGAGGAGAGGGAGAAGCATACCGAGTCATCAGCCATATCGGATGTGGGAGCCCTCCTAGATGATGGTCTTGAAGTGCCAGCAGGTCAAAGATTCTGGCATCTTCTTTCCTAACCCTAACTTGGACGGTTGCCTAAGGATTCTTTTTCGGCATGGATGTGGAACGATCCTAATGTCCATTCCCAATAATGACCTTGGCTATTTTAAAAAACTAAGTAACATAGAATAATTATAAAGGGATAAAGGTCTTCAAAAATGGGTGACAGACCAAGGTGGTGGGTTGGCATTGTTGGCGACCTCCGATGAAACATCTCGCTGTGTACCATTCTATTAAGAGTTCTCTGTTTTTTTTCTGTGGAGTTCCACACAATCGTCCGTTGATGTTGTTCTGATAGCTTGGCGTACTCTGATTCCCTAAGGACTGCTTCTGGTCCACACCCTGTGATCCAAAAGACAACCTCCCTCAGGATGTTCAGCTTGCCTCCGTGTATAGGCCAAGACCTGGTCACAGACCTGGCCGCGGGGGGTGCTGATCCCCCTTTTTTCCAGGTAAGGACGTGTGAAGTTTTGTTTGTGCCTGGGGTAAATGATGGGCACGAATGAGGAAGATGACAGACAAAGGCTACTGCAAACAAGTTCACACTCTTTCCGTAAACCTTGGTGTGTGTATATTAGTAAATATAATAATATATATATAATAAATATAAATTTATAATGTATAATTATATATATTTATATAGTATATTATATATATTTATATATATATTTATATAATATATATATATATATATTTATATATATCTTTATATATATATTATATAAATATATTAATAATATATATAATATTATATAATATTAATATATATATTATATAAATTAATATAATATATAAATATATATATATATATATATATATCTATATATTTATATATATAGATATATATAAATATATATATATATTTATATATATATATTTATATATATATATAAATTTATATATCTATATATAATAAATAGTTATATATATATATATATATTATATATTTTATATAAAAATAGTTTATATATCTATATATAGATATAATAATATTTAATAAATATTATATTAAATATATATAAATATATATATATTTATAAATATATTATATATATAATATAGTATATATATAATGATATCGTATTTATATATACATATATATTTATATATACATAGATATATATATATTATATAAATATTATATATATATATATTATATATTAAATCATATATATCTATATATTATATATATATATATAAATTCTATATTATAATAAAAAAATATATTATATTATATATATATATATTATATATTATATATATATTATATATAAATTATATATATATATATTATTAATATTATATATATCTATATATATAATTATATATAAATGTATATATATATAATATATATAATAAATATATTATATATATATATAGATCTATAATATATATATATATATGATATCTATATATAGATATATATATTATATATATATATATATATATATATTATATATATATATATATATATTAATATATATATATTATAAATAAAATATTTATATTATATAATATATATATATATATATATATATATATATAAAAATTATATATATAATATATATATATATATATATAATATAAATATATATTATATATATATATATATATATTTTTATACAGTATATATATTATATATAGAAAAATATATATATATATATATATATATATATAAATTAACTATAATATATATTATATAAAATATTATATATATATATAATCAATATAATATAAATAAATTATAGTATATATATAAATATAAATATATATATTCGATATATAAATATTATATATAAATAACTAATATATATATATATATATTCTTATATATATATATATATATATATATATATATATTATATATAAATATAAATCTTATAATATATATATATATATATAATATATATTATAATATATATATAAATAAACATATATAAATATATATAAATAAATATACATAATATAGTATATATATATATACATATATAATTATAATATACTCTAACCCTCTAACCACTATCGTACTTCACTCCTCAGCGTCGCGAGCCCCCCAACACCTGGGGCACCGTCTGATTGCGTATATTAACCCCCCAGGTCCCGTGACAGGGACTGAGTTACAACCTAGCCCCGCCGCAACTCACCGCCGGCGCGCACGGGCACGCAGCATCCCCCGGCGGCTAATGGCCCGTTCTGGGTTGTGAGGGCCCCCGAGATACCGTAGCCCCAACTCCGTTGCCCCCGGGTCAAACGCACCTTCCCCGCGTTCTTTGAGGCCATATCATGCTAAGTGCCCCGTCCACAGCCCGTGAGTCACGTGGGTGCAAATGAGGCCGCTGTTTCGCCGAGACATTAGACGGGCGGACGTTCTGCCCGCCGTGACGCGATAATATAGCCCCACCCCCCCCCCGTACGGCTCGAGCGGCTCCCGAACGCGAATTACTGTCCCCGCCGCGGGAACCAATTTAACCCCGGGTCCCGACGGAGGCCTTCGCCCAGCAGAGTGCAGTCCCCCGTGTTAATGATTCAACTAATTACAAGCTGGGGTGTACTCGCCGTCAATAGCGCGGGGATATTGGCCCGAGGCGAGGCGTTACCCTACACCGCCTCCCCCACAGAGAGGGGAGATGTCACAGCTGCTCTTTGCTGATGACACTGGAGTGCTCCATTGGGAGTATACTGACGAGGCCAGAAGCACGATTGTAGGCTGACTATGGTCGGGAGAGCCCCGTCGCCAGCCCTCCCCGGTGACCTCCCGGCACGTCCGGTACAGCGTCTCCCCCACCGCATTCGGTGCAGCCCGCAATGCCTCACCCGCAAGGCGGGCGCGCTGCATGCGTGCGCGTAGCCAGAAAACCGCTCAACCCAACAAAAGTGGCGAGTCCGATACCCGGTCAGGGACTCAGCCCGCATCGGTGCCCCCACGCCAAGCAGCGGTTCCCCCGCTAGCGAGGATCCCAAACTGCGTCAGAGGCGCCCACGCCCATAGTCCTTGGCGTCCCCGCTGGGGCCTTCATGCGAGTCTAGTTTTACCAACGCAGCTATCATAGGTGTGATGCAGTCGTTGTGAGCTGCCAGTCGCACGCGCTGCGACGGCGGCGGCAGAGGCTCAGACCATGTACAGCGGCCCAGAGAGTGTAAGCCACTCCAGCCGCGCTATCGACCGTTAGAGTGGAAGTAAAAGCGGCGGCGGAGCGGGCATCACCCACCCCCTGAATGGTGCCCGAGGGCTGCGGACGGAGTGTAGCTGTGGAAGCGGGCCCCAGACGTCGCGCCATGCGTCGACCACAGCAAAGACTACCAGCGTGATCCTCAGATCTGTAGAGGAAGGCAGGCGTGGTAGGTACGGCCTCGGCCGTGATTGAGGGCGGTGGTCCCGGGAGGAATAGGTGAAGCGAGGGCATTGGACTACCAAGCAGGCCTTGCGTGAAGCGTGTTTGAATAGGAGTGCATGGACAAACAGTGGTATTTAATACCTTACGAGCAGGTTGGCGAGTGAGGCAAAGTACCATTTCTGAAGGGATTCAGGGATAACCGGAAGGGCGGACTTGAAGTCCTGGGAGATGGGAATCAGTGCCAGCAACTCTGACGGAGGGGTGGTTAATGTTTTCAGTTTAAAAAACCTGTAGTGTAAGCACCTTCTGGCAAGACAGTGATGGAGTGAATGAGATGGTGAAAGAGTTTTTCTTTTTCGGGCCACCCTGCTTGTGGGGAATCGGCCGGTGATGATAATAAAATAAAATATATATATACATATATATATAATATATATATATAATATATATATAATATAATATATTATAAAAATATATATATATATATATATATATATACTATATAAGACATATAATACTATATATATATTATATATTATATATACCTTATATATATATAAATTAATATATAATCATAAATATATATATAATATATATATCTATATATATATATATATAAAATATATCCATATATATATACATTATATATAAATATATATATATATTATATACATTTTTATAAATAATATACATTATATATATATATATATAATACATATATAAATATCCCTTAAATTATATATATATATAATATAATATATATAATATATATATATATATAAATAAAATTATATATAATATTATATATATATAAATATATATATAATAAGATATATCTACTAAAAATATTATATAATATATATAATATAAATAAAAAAAATATAAATGATATTAAATATATATATATATATTATAATATTATATATTATATATTAATATATATAATATATATATAATATATTATATATATATCTCTATATATATATATCTATATTATAATTATAATATATAATATATAATATATAAATATTATATAAATATATATATATATATAATATATATATATTAAATAAATACATATATATATATATAAATATATATATATAATAATATATTTTGTAGTACTATAATATATTCTATTATATCAATATCTCTTATATATATCTAAACATCTATAATATATCTAAATATATATAAACAATATCTCACAATATTGCACCCACAAAGCACAACACACTCTCACTCCTCTCTCACACACACAACACGTCACCACACAAACACAGACACACACACACACACACCCACACACACCACACACCACATACACACACACCCTCATCACTCACACACCACCGCACACACACACACACACAACACACACACACACTCACAGCACACACACACACAACACACATCACACACACTCAACAACACACACACACACCACCCACCCACACACACACAGCACACACACACCCACACACTTCACACACACACAACACTCAGCACACACACACACACACACAACTCACTCACAACACAGACACACACACACCACATCAACACACACACAACAACACACAGAACCACACAACACACACACACACACACAACTCACACACACACACACAACAACACACACACACACACACCCACACACACAACAAACACACGACAAACGACCCACATCAACACACACGACACACCACACACACAAACACCCACATAAAACTCACACACTAAACACACACACACACACGACACGACACACACACCCCCAACACACAACACAACACACACAACTACAACACACAGCACACACACAATAGATATAGAGTACCCACACCTCCCCCCCCCCCCCCCCCCCCCCCCCGCCCCCCCCCCCCCCCCCCCTGCTTAAGCTATGAGCATCGCTACCTACCCAGGCACTGGGGCCCGCACCCCACTACCCCCTGGTTCTAGCTATCGGGCGGGCCGCGGGCGCTAATGTGACCCCCAACCCTACTACCACTACACCACTATCGAAACGAGGGACAGCTTTGCCTGAGGCATGGAAGACAGCAAATGTCGTCCAAAACTTTCAAAATAGGAGCCCGAGACATGAAGCATTAAAAAAAACAAAAACTACCGACCTGTGACACACCATGTATAGTCCTGCAAAATCAATGGAGACGGTGCATTTATAATCAGGAGAAGAGTGGCGGAACACCTAGAAAGAATGATCCATTCTCAACAGCAGCCAACATGGTTTTCAGGGGAAGGAACTCCCTGTGTCACAAAACCGCAACTGAGTTCTATGACCATGGTGACAGGGGGCAGTAAGACAAGAAGAGAGGGGTGGGTGATTGCATAATCATGGACTGCATGAAGAGCGTATGACACAGTTACCGACACAAAGATTGTGGCCAAAACTGGAGACCAAGCAGGGAAAAACATGGAAGGCACTAGAATGGATCAGGGGAATAGCTTGTCAGCAGAGACAGCAGCGAGTATGGTACGTGGCGAGTGTTGTCAGAGTGGGGGCACCGTGACCAGCGGGTTCCCCACAGGGGACATCCTAGACCAGTGCTGTTTTTCTGGTATTTGTGAACGGTACATGACGGAAGGAATGACTCTGAGTGTCCCTGTTTGCTCGATGAAGGTAAGTTGATGAGAAAATCACTCGATCGAAGACCAGGCAGAACTAACAAAGGGATCTGGGGGACCGGCTGGCAGAGCCTGGGTCCACAGGCAATTGGCTCCTGGAGTTCCAATTCCAACCAAGTCAAAGTCTTAGAAGAAGTGGGGAAGGGCAATGAAAGACACGCAGACGAAAGTACAGTCTAAGGGCCAGAGAACTACAAACACACTCAAGAAAAAGACTTGGGGTGAGTATAACAACCAGGCACATCTCCTGAAGCGCACATCATCAAATATCTGCTGCTGCATAGGGGAATAGCTAGGAGGCTTGTAGGCCTAGCAAAACCTCAGAACAGCATTCCCCGACATCTTAATAAGGCATCGTTTCAGGGACCCTGGTACACCGTGTACTTAGGCCCATATTGGAATATGCCAACGCATTAGGAACCCACCACCTAGCCAAGCACGTAAAGAAACTAGAGAAAAGTGCAAAGGTTTGCATACAAGACTAGTCCCAGAGCTAAGAGGTATGTCCTAAATGCGAGGAGTAGGTTAAGGGAAGTAAACCTGAGGACACTGAGGGGACAGAAGAGAGGGGGGCTACATGATAACGACATACAAAAAATACGAGAGGAATTGACAAAAGTGTGGACAAAGACAGGGAAGTTTCTGAGATTGGACACAGTACAAGGGGACTCAAGTTGGAAGTTGAAGACACAGATGAATCACCGGGATTTAGAAGTATTTCTCTTCAGCCACGAGTATGCAGTAGTGGAATAGTTTGGGAAGCGATGGGTAGTGGAGGCAGATCCATACATAGCTTATAAAGCAAAGTAAGATTAAAAGCTCACGGTTCAGAGAGGGTGACCTAGTAGCGATCATGAAGGAGGGCGGGCCAGGAGCCGTACTCGAGAGAGAAACAACCCCCCGCAAAACCTCAACTAGGTGAGTATTAACACAGGGCTCCAGTTGGCCCTATAACCCCTAACCCCATAAACAAGGAGAGACGTGTACAGAGTTCAGCAGGGACGGTAGTATTGGCCATTCCATCCTCTCGCTTGAAGAGGGATCTTCACTATGAGACAATCAATGTCGAGATTGAGAATTGGGCACGAATGTATTCTACCCATAGACACCTGTTTCGCAGGTGCTCCTGTCCTCCCCTCTGTGTAGCAAAGAGACGTGCTGATGACTGTGTAACACATTTTTAGCGATTTGCCCACTGCTTTAAGCCTTTCCCTCCATCGATTTTTTTTAAAATGACGAGGTGTCCTGTTGGACCTCGAGGAAGCTTTAGAGCTTTTGGACATTACTTAAATAATGACGTTTTCAAAATAATATTGTTTTTTTTTTTTATATTTAGAATATTTGCCTGAGCGTTTTATGTTCATAGCTTTTGTTTGATAATTTTATATTTTGTGTGTGTGTGTGGTGTGTTTTAAAAAAACATATTTTTTTAATTGTCAAGGAATAGTGAATGACCTAAACCATTACACTGTTCAGTAAACCCTTCCCATAAATCTGTTTGCTAAACTCATCCTCACATCCGTCGAGGGAATCTCCCTCTCGACCTTCTCTCTTTCCCAATCGTTTAGGAACCACTTCTCGACAACCTCTTATTTTACCCATCGAGGGATCCCATTCACAACCTTATTTTCTCTCATTGATGACCCCCTTCAAACTCCCTGGATCCCTTTCAACTTCCCTTTCCCCCACTGGTGGACCCCTCTCCTTAGGCCTCCCTTACCCACTGGTGGAAGAACCCCCTCTTAGCCCCGCCCTTTCCCACTGGTGGATCCCTCCCGTTTTAAGCCTCCCTCCCCCAATGGTGGACCCCCTCTTAGCCTACCTTCCCCCTGGTGGACCCCCCTCTTAGCCTCCCTTTAAGCTGATTCGCCACTGGTGGACCTCCCTCGTTAAGCCTCCCTGTATCCCACTGGTGACCCCCTCTCACCAACAACAGCAGTCACCCTCCCTCACCTTTCGTTGAGAACTTCCCCTCGGAACGCCCCTTCCCGTTGAAAACTTCCCCCTCGGAACGCCCCTTCCCGTTGAAGATCCTCCCCGCAGTTAACTATCCCTATTCTTCGATCCTCCTGATCGTCTCTCCTTCAGAGAAACTCTCTTCCCCTTGATATCCACCTCCTCCTCACCTCCCTTCAAGGAAACTTTCCCTGTTGAATCTCTTCCCCCTTCAAGGGACTTTTCCCTTGAATCCTCACCTTCCAGAAACTTCCCCTTGAATCCTCCCTTCAACGGAACTCTCCCCCTTGAATCCTTCCTTTCAAGGAACTCCCTCTTCAATCTCCCTTCAAGGAACCTCGCTAACAACCACCTCTACCTTGAACTTCTTTTCAACTAGGGAACCCTTATGTTGTTCACTGTCCCCTTTATCTTGAAACTTTCCCTCTCGCATAATTCCACTAAGACCAGCTGTCCCAGGGTATTCCGCCCCTCCCCTATTTTTTCCACAAAAAAAAACCCGTTTGATAATCCCCATGTCTAACAAACCCCTTGTGTCTGTGAACCCCTCCCCGTCCAATTTCCCTATTGTCTGTAACAGCCTCCCCGTCAAGTTTTCCCTATTGTCTTGAACTTCCCCGTCAAGTTCCCTCTTGTCTGTGAACCTCCCCGTCAAGTTTCCCTATTGTCTGTGAGAACTCCCCGCCAATTTCCCCTATTCTGTAACACTCCCCGTCAAGTTCCCCTATGTCTGATGAACTCCCCGTCAAGTTCCCCATTGTCTGTGAAACTCAGCGTCAAGTTTGTCACCTATTGTCTGGTGAACCTCCCCCGTCAAGTGCGCCCTTATAGGTCTGTGAACAACTCCCCGGCAGGTTTTTCCCCTATTGTCCAGTGAACTTCCCCGTCAGGTTTCGCTATGGTCTGTGGACGCGGTCCCGTCAGGTTTTTCCCTGTTTGTCTGTGAACCTCCCCCCGTCAGGTTTCCCTATTTCTGTGAACTCCCCGGTCAAGGTTCCCCTGTTGTCTGTGAACTCCCCTCAAGTTCCCGCCCTATTGTCTGTGAACCTCCCCGTCAAAGTTCCCCTAATTGTCTGTAGAACTCCCCGTCAAGTTCCCCTATTTTCGTGAACTCCCCGTCAAGTTCCCTTATTGTCTGAGTACCCCCTTCAAGTTTCCCTATTGTCTGTGAAACAAGCACTCCCCCGTCAAGTTTCCCCTATTGTCTGTGAACCCCCCTCTCCCCGTCAAGTTTTCCCTATGTCTGTGAAACCGTCCCCGTCAGGTTTTCCCCGTATTGTCTGTGAACTCCCCGTCCAGGTTTCCCTATTGGCTGTGAACTCCCCGTCCAGTTTCCCTATTTGTCTGTGGAACTCTCCCCGTCAAGTTTACCCAATTGTCTGTGACCTCCCCTTTCAATTTCCCTAATGGTCTGTGAACTCCCCGTCAAGTTTCCCTATTGTCTGTGAACACAGCCCTCTCCCCGTCAAGTTTCCCTATTGTCTGTTGAACACTCCCCGTCAAGTTCCCCTATTGTCTTGAACACTCCCCATCAAGTTCCCTTCCCCTATGTCTGTGAACCTGCACTCACTCCCCGTCAAGTTTCCCTATTGTCTGGAACATACCACCTCCCCGTCAAGTTTCCCTTATTGTCTGTGAACCCTCCCATCAGGTTTCCCCTATTGTCTGTGAACTCCCCGTCAAGATCCCCCTATTGGTCTGTGAAACTCCCCGTCCAAGTTTCCCCTATTGTCTGTGAAACTCCCCGTCAGTCCCCCTAATTGGTCCGTGAACCCCCGTCATGTTTCCCTAGTGTCTGTGAAAACTGCCCCGTCAGGTTTCCCTATTGTCTGGTGAACTCCCCGTCAAGTTCCCCTATTGATCTCGTGAACTCCCCCGTCAAGTTTCCCTATTTGTCTGTAACTCCCGACAGGTTTTTCCCCTATTGTCAGTGAACTCTCCCCGTCAGTTCCCCCCTATTGTCTGTGAACTCCCCGCAATTTCCCTATTTGTCTGTGAACTCCCCTCAAGTCCCTATTGTCTTGAAACTCCCCCGTCAAGTTTCCCTATTGTCTGTGAACCCCCCCGTCAAGTTCCCCTATTGTCTGTGAAACATCCCCGTCAATTTCCCTTTGTCCTGTGAACTACTCCCCGTCAAGTTTCCCTATTGTCAAGTGAACTCCCCGTCAAGTTCCCTTCCCCCCTATTGTCTGGTGAACACCCCGTCAGATTCCCCTATTGTCTGTGAACCTCCCCGTCAAGTTCCCCCTATTGTCTGTGAACTTCCCCGTCAAGGTTTCCTATGTCTGTGAACGTCCCCGTCAAGTTCCCTATTTGTCTGTGAACCATCCCCGTCAAGTTTCCCTTAAAAATTGTCTGTGCAACGTCCCCGTCAAGTTTGCCCTAATTGTCTGTGAAACTCTCCCGTCAAGTTCCCTTATTGTCTGTGAAACCTCCCCGTCAATTTACCCTATTGTCTGTGAACTCCCCTTCCAGTTTCCCCCTAATGTCTGTGAACTCCCCTCGGGTTTCCCTATTGTTCTGTAATGTCCCCGCAGGTCTCCCTATGTCGGTGAACAACTCCCCGTCAGGTTCCCCTATATGTCTGGTGAACCTCTCCCGGTCAAATTCCCCTATTGTCGTGAACCCCGCACCTCCCTCCCCGTCAGTTTCCCCCGCTATTGTCCTTTGAACTCCCCCGTCAAGTTTTCACTATTGTCTGTGAACCTCCCGTCAAGTTTCCCTATTGTCTGGTATCCTCCCCCGTCAAGTTTCCCTATTGTCTGTGGAACTCCATCCCCGTCAAGTTCCCTCTTGTCTGTGAAACGCCCTCCCCGTCAAGTTCACTATTGTCTGGAACCAGCAGTGTACACTAGTGCGCAATTAATTTGGACATTTGATGAAGAAAGACACTTGGAAATTAATGTTAATGTTGAAAAATGATATGAAAGATTATTACTTAGAAATGGAATGACTTTCATAATGAACACGATTTGGCAAAACAAACCTACCACGGGAGGGGTTAGAAACCCGCGGGTCAAGGTTGTCTCTGATCGCGGGTTCTAACCCGCCCGTGGAGTGGGTTTGTTTATAAGCATGTTTTAAATACAAAAAACGCTTCGCGGGCACAGAATCAGTGTTGGAAACCATTGTGGTAAGTTTCTCTTCGTCGTGTATCAGATCCTAATAAAACAGCAACACAGCTACTCCAACAGCTGGACAGTAGGATCGTCGACTGTTTAGCGTGATAATCAATCAGGATCGTATGTTTTTGAAGCTCACGATACTTTTTGCGCTTCCTAGGTGTAATCATCGATTGTAAAATTTCATCACAGGTGGTATGAAACCGAAGGGGAGAATTTGGTGAACCCACTGGGGAAAATGTGTGTTAAACATTTGGTAAAGGAAAAGTTAACCATATGGAATGTTTTTATAAACATATTATGAAAGAGGTTTGTAAAAAGACTATGCATTTTCTTTTTTTGTAAATGGTAAATCTGTTAATCACGGGTAATAAATGACACCTAGAGTTTCGCCAACACTGCGAAGGCGAAACGTTGTGGTTAATGAAGGTATATCATTAGATGGCGCTGTTTCCCCACGTCAATCCGACTCTGAAGTCTGAGTGACCATCCAAGTCGCAAGGAATCGTGAAGGCTCGATCCTCCGCCGATAATCGCAGTGTTTCACCGTATATAAATGTAGAAAAAATACACAGGTTAAGTAACTGAAGGACTGCAGAAAAATAAATACCTGAATAAAAAAAAGATACTGACGAAAATAAGGCTAAAGTGGTGGAGCGACCGTAGAGGTAAAATAAAGAGAAAAAATTGAAGATGAATTGGAGAGAAAGCCAATGGAGTAGATGGATTTATCTGTAAAGAATGGAAGTGGATGAGGACGGGGGATTGGGAGGGGATAGGGAGGGTGGGAGGGAGGGAGATAGATATTGAAGAGAACGAAGGAATATTTTGAGAAATCGTCGAATGTACATTATGAAAATGAGGCGCTAGTTTGACGCATGGGTCGAGGAGGAAGAGTGAGATTATTAGAACGAGTGAAAATCCTGAAGTGTGAAGCGAGGTGAAGCGGTGAGGAGGTTGAGAGTGGGATAAACACCATGCGATGGATGGGATTACGAGTGAAAGAGTGAAAGCAGAGTGCTCTGTATATACGAAAAAGAGCAATATTAGTGTAAAAATCATAGGTGACACCACCTGTTCAGGATACCAAGTAAACTGTATGGCAGGAGAGGGATACTGTGATAACAGGAGACAATAGTCAATGTTAAAAGGTGAACGAACAGTATTTGATAGAGAAAGCAGTTGTCTGTTAAATTTAAGGATTTGGAAAAAGCATTTACGGGGTAGACCAAAGTATTTCAACAACTGTTAGGAAGCCTGACACAGGTTAACACAGGAAAGACGAAGAATATTTTCCAGGGTACGTAGATCTTAGTGATTTGTATGTTACTATAAATGTTTGTTTGTAAACATTAGTGTCGTAAGAAAAACGAGTGTAAGAGTGTTATGGACAGGTGTTGTCTTAACTACAAAAAATTCAGAGATACACAGGATATCGGTATGAGTGTGTTTCTCCCGCTATTAGCAGGAGTATCGAACCTCCAACAGCCGTTGCGCTGAATGACCCGAACTGGTTTAGCTTATCGTTTCACATAAAATAATAATGCAAAAAGTTTAGTTTGAGGGGGGTTCTAGTATTTTAGGCATTTTTTAAATGGACAGTAAAAGATCTCCAGATTTACCATCTCAACAGTCTCAGATGTGACTGTGCGCTTCTATGTACCAGTATAAAGGGTAAAAATTCCTTCAGAATATAATCGTTGGCTTGGTTACATCTGTTATCCAGCCTATCATTTTTTTTCTTCCAGTTGTGTTGATAACGTCGTTATAATCCTTAAACATAAGATATTACTACAGTGTTACTGCTAAATCCCTTACATTCTTTTGCTCTATTAAGTGACTTGAGTGTGTTGTTCCTTTTTTCAAATTTCAACCAAAATTTAAATTTTATCCCGTTCATATACAGCGTATTTTGGGCACTAAATACGGGTTTTGTGTAAGCGGGAGTTTTGGGCTGCTCTTCGTGGATGCCACTCCATCAAATTTAAGTATAATTGCAAATTATAATACAGTGGGTGGATTTGTGGTAAAATATAGAGTTTCAGCCTTGATAAAAAGGGTTTTTTTTTCTCTTGAACCTTTCTGTTGCTACTTGCAGGAGTCTTGAGGAAATCTGCAGAAAAAAAAATTCACAGTATTTGCACATTGAGAAGCATCATGTCGAAAAAAAAATTTTAAGTGTGAGGCATGAGGGGGCCCAGTCTGAAAATCCATTGTTGTGATTATGCTAATAAGGAACTGTTGAACTGGAAGACACTTGCGTAGAAAATGGAAGGAAAAATTTGAACAGCAGAAAGAGGTTTGCTAAAAATAATTGGTAATGTAAACAATGAGGCAAGAAATTTCTTAGAGTGTGTTTTAAACAAAGTGGATTGGAAAGGGGTTGAGGAGTTTTGAGAGAAAATTTGGATGTTTATGTATTGTATATTAGAGGAGTGGAGAAAAGTGGTTTTTGGGAAATTTAGCAAGATAACCCCTTGAAGAATTCATACGATCAGTTAGCCGTTTTGAATTTGTAAGAAGTCACAATTATTATAATATATATATATTAATATATATATAAATTATATATATTATATAATTATATATAATATAATTTTATATATATTTATAAAGGGCAATGGATCACAGTAAACAGGTGATTTCAGAATATGGCAAAACAACCACTGTGAAAAAAATTGAGAAATTCCAAGCAAAATTTCGTGCTACCAATATTCAAGGAGCAATCATTTTTCCCTTTGATGATGTGTAAGTAGTCACAAAGGTTTGGAATTTTCTATTTTTCACAGTAGTGTTTTGCAATAATATATAAAATTATATATATATATATATATAAAAATATATATATATATTTATATATATAAAATTAAATAAGTTATATATATAAAATATAGGGGGTGGTAGAGAAAACAATTTAAAAACAGCTTCGGGGAAAACCTTGTTTTTTCCCTGAAGCAATTTATTCTTTTATCCAAAGGAAGGGTCCCCAGGCGTTCTAGAGGTAGTACCTCCCTATATTTATATTAAAATATAAAATTATATTATATATAATATATATATATATATATTTTTAAAATATATATATATATATATATATATATATAAAATAATTTATTGTGTAATTTCCGTGGCCTTTCATAGAATCCAGCTAGTGAGTAATTTAGATGAATGGTTCAGAGAACCGACAAATTGATAAATTAGACACATGTGCAACACTTGGTTATCTTTATTGAGGAAACGTTTCGCCAGTGACTTCATCAATCTTATACAAAGGAGAAGGGGGAAGAACAGGAGGAGCTTGAGGTAATCAGTCCCTCAGCCTTGAGTCGATGTTGTCAGTCCATCAATCTTGAAAAAAAAAACAGCATATGTGCGAAGTAGCAGCTTATATACCCTTGGGCACGACCTACTTCCACAATGGATAAATGTGATACCACCTTCGACTGTTGCACCTCTCCTGTCTACAGTATATAAGCCGCCACTTCGCAGATATGCTGTATTCTTTTCAAGATTGATGGACTGACCACATCGACTCAAGGCGATGTGTGGCGAAACGTTTCCTCTGGTTTGTCACCTGCCTGTTGACTTACCTGAGGAAGAGAAACATTAGTCAACATTCACACAGTTTTTCCAGTGGCACAGACATAACACTTCATTGACATTCCACCAGATCGCCACATTCTGACAACGGTTCCAAGCCCAGTCTGCCAAGCAGCAGCGGTTTGAAACCCCCTTCTGTGGACTCGATTGCGATTCGAAGCCCATTCTGTCAACCCAGTTACTGTTCCAAGCCCCAGTCTGTCAAACCCAGCTTCAGTTCCAATCCCTTTTTGAAAACCCAGCCAAGGTTTCGGGTCCACCAGGCATACCATTATTGGTTTCAGCTTATTACTGTCACAACGCCAGCAGTTCCATCTCTCTCTCGTCAACACAGCAGAGGATCCAACCCCCCAACCCCTCTCCCGCCATACAGTCAGCTGTTCCAACCCTCCTCCGTCACTAACAGCATAAAGTGCTTCATTTGCTCTCCTCCAACCGCCACTTTCCGCTTATCATTAACGAGTTTATTCAATCTCGACGGTTTGATTTGATGCGGTACGAGCAATTTTCGAACGATTAAAGACTGCGTGAGAGTTTGAGTAGGGACTATTGAAAGCTCGTGGACAGATGTTGCATGTCAGGGGTGAATTGCTAGGCGAGTTGGTGTCATTACATTGTTAGCTGGTAAGGATGATAACCTGTAATGCACACTCTTGTCAGCTGGATGAGGCGATGACCTCTCCGTGCCTCTCCTTCCGTTAGATAACGACGGTGATCTGTTCTTTCAGTTCCTCTCAGCTGGAAATAAATGGTATAAAATACGGACACAATGGAAATATAAACACACATGCAGTATAATGTGATCCTTTATTGACAACGTTTCGCCCCCACAGTGGGCTTTTTCAAGTCACAAACAGATCTATTTGTGACTTGAAAAAGCCCACTGTGTGGGCGAAACTTTGTCAATAAAGGATCACATTACACTGCATATGTGTTTATATTTCCTCTCAGCTGGTGAGGGATGACGACCAGCGCATTCCTCTCCCGTCAGCTGAGGATCATAGTGAGCCGTTTTGCCCTCTTCTCCTGTCAGCTGGTGAGGGTGATAACCTCTTCTTCCCACTTCTGGCAGGAGTGTTTGCTAGTGCAGTTATATTGTTCATGCCGTATTTGTTACTTTACCCCCCCCCGCATTACTACTGATAATTATATATACTGTACAGTAATGTTATGTATGCATGTATGTATATATGTACGTATGTATGTGTTTATATACCGTTGGGGCTGCTTTTACTTCTGTAGTCTCTGCTGTTGATATTCCTGAGGCTGCTGCTCTGCTGATGAGGATAAGGATGATGCTGTTTCTGGCGCTGCTGTTCGTCTTGCTGCTGATTTTGCTGAAGGTGAGTTTAGTGCTCCCGCTTCTGCTATTCTTGTTGGTGCTGTGTGTATCTTATCACCGACAGCGTCGCTACTGCTGCTGTTGCTACTAGCTTGTATTGATCATAATGTTGATATTGCATTTGCTGATATCAGTCATGATACTACTGATTCTGATATTGCTGTTGGTTTTACTTCTGCTGCTGTTGTTATTGCTGTTTCTGCTGTTGCTGCTGTTGTTGCTGTTCCTGATGTTGATGTTCCTGCCGTTGCTGTTGCTGTTCCTGCTGCTGTTACAGCTGTTGCTGCTGATGTTCCTGCTGGTGGTGTTCGTGCAGCTGTAGAACTGGCAGTCATCTCAGCAGGCTCAGGCAGCTGTCTAGTGTTTAATTAAACCCTTGTGTTATCATTAATCACAAGCCTTCTGTTGCTCCCTTATGAAAATTTGATGGTAATATGTAATTCAGAAGACCATTCCCTCCCTCACGAGGGAGCTGGAAGGGAAGGGTAGGAGGGAGGAGCAGGGGAGAAAGAACAGGAGAGAAAATCAGGGAGGAAGAGCAAGAAGGAACAGAAGGAAGGAGCAGGACTGTGGATGAAGAGGAAGTATAATATGAAGAAATGGTAGGGGAGGGATGGAGGTTATTGAGGAATGGAGAGGAGGAATGGAAGGATGGAGGTTATTGAGGGGAGGAATGGAAGGATGGAGGTTATTGAGGATTTGAAAGATGGAGGAAAATGGAGGGATGCGAGGGTTGGATGTTACTGAGATGAAGGTTATAAGGAGGAAAATACCCCTCCTCTTCCTCCTTCTCTTCCTCCTCTTCTGTTACTTCTCTTCCACCTCCTGCTGCTACTTCTGTTCTCACTGCTCCTCATTTTCTCTTTTTTCTTTTTCCCTTTTTCTTTTTTTTCTTTTTTATTTTCTTTAATTTTTCTTCTTCCTTTTTCGAGTTTTTAATTACTACTTTTCTTTTTCCTCAGGCTTCTCAATCTCTATCTTCTAAGAACATAAGAACATAAGAATGGAGGAACACTGACAGAAGGCCTACTGGCCCATGCAAGGCAGATCCTTATCAAAACGACCTCTGGAAATATAAACACACACATGCAGTTTAATGTGATCCTTTATTGACAACGTTTCGCCCACACAGTGGATTTTTTAAAGTCACAAACAGATCTGTTTGTGACTTGAAAAAATCCACTGTGTGGGCGAAACATTGTCAATAAAGGATCACATTAAACTGCATGTGTGTTTATATTTCCATTGTGTCGGTATTTTATGCCATTTCCGAAACGACTTCTACCCAAAGCTACCCAAGAATTAACTCCCATACCCAATGACACCAGTCAATCCCAGCCCCTCCCACTCATATATTTGTCCAATCTCTCTTTAAAGCTACCCAAGGTCCTAGCCTCTATCACCCAACTGGGAAGACTGTTCCACACAACCACAACTCTGTTAGAGAACCAGTACTTACCTATGTCCTTTCTAAATCTAAATTTATCCAACTTAAATCCATTATTTCTGGTTCTTACCTGGTTCGACACCCTCAGTACTTTATTAATATCTCCTTTTTTTATGCCCGTCATCCACTTATACACTTCAATGATATCTCCCCTCTTCTACGTCTTTCCATTGAGTGGAGATTTAAGGCTTTAAGTCTATCTTCATACGGGAGATTCCTTACACGGTTAATCATTTTAGTCATTCTTCTCTGTATGTTCTCCAATGAATCTATATTCATCCTGTAGTAAGGAGACCAAAACTGAGCGGCATAATCTAAATGAGGCCTCACTAGTGATGTATACCTGGAGTTTACCTGGAGAGAGTTCCGGGGGTCAACGCCCCCGCGGCCCGGTCTGAGACCAGAACTGTAAAATAACTTTTGGACTTCTGTTACTTATACTTCTTGAGATAAATCCAAGTAATCTGTTGGCCTTGTTGCGCACACTAAGGCACTGCTGTCTTGGCTTTAGATTTCGGCTTACCATGACTCCCAAGTCTTTTTCACATTCTGTATGACCAAGCTCTACTTCACCTAGTTTATAGCTTCGAGGGTTATTTTCATTACCAAGGACTAGTACCTTACACTTATCCACATTGAACTTTATCTGCCATTTTTCAGACCAAGACATTAATTTGTCCAAATCCTCTTGGAGATCATTGCTATCCTCCTCAGAATGAATCATACGGCCTATCTTTGTATCATCAGCAAATTTGCTCATGTCACTCATAATCCCTTCATCAAGGTCATCAATGTAAATTATGAACAAGAGAGGGCCTAAAACTGATCCTTGTGGAATGCCACTAGTGACTAATCCCCATTTAGATTTGACCCCATTAATCGAAACACTCTAATTTCTGTTGGTAAGCCATGCCTCTATCCATGCTAGAACTTTACCTCCTATGAGCTGCTACTTTTCTTAAGAGTCTCCTGTGAGATACTCTATCGAAGGCTTTACTAAAATCCAAATAAACAATATCATATTCTTTATCACTGTCAACTGCCTCAAATGTTCTACTGAAGAACGTCAGTAAATTTGTCAGGCAGGAACGACCTCTCGTGAACCCATGCTGAGATTCATTTATCAAGTTATGCTCTTCAAGGTGACTTCTAATAATGTCAGCTATAGTTGATTCTAGTAACTTGCCCACTATAGATGTCAGGCTTATTGGACGATAATTTGAAGGAACGGACTTAGCCGCCTCTTCTATTTCTCTTCTATTTTCTCTTATACTCGTATTTTTTTCTTTCTTATTCCTGTGTTTCTTTTACATTTTATTTTGCTGCTGCTGCTGCTACTAATACTGCTACTAATACTGCTACTACTAATACTACTACTACTAATACTACTACTACTAATACTAATACTACTACTAATACTACTAATACTACTACTACTAATACTACTACTACTAATACTACTACTACTAATACTACTACTACTACTACTACTACTACTACTACTACTACTAATACTACTACTACTACTACTACTACTACTACTACTACTACTACTACTGCTGCTGCTGCTGCACCCTTCAATGGAAGATCCTTGATGCTAGTTGGGACTCTTGATCCAAGGAATTAAATCTGCTCTTCCTTGGATCGAACCTGACTGCCTGACGTTCCTCCAGGCGCTGTATGAATTCTACGGGTAGAGCTTCCCCAAGAATGTTACCACCAGCAGCACTACCTGTACCATCATGTGTAGGTAGTGGTGGTAGTAGCACTAGTAGTGACACTAGTAGTAGCAGTAGCACTGGTAGTAGTAGTGTATCTCATTCTGCTGCTTATGTTAAGTAAATACATCAGTAATATTAATCTTAGTTTCCCCGAAATGCTCTGCATGATCACTGAATTTCCAATAATCTTCAGACCTAGAGTATGCAACCTATTTTTTCATTTTTTGGGGGGCTAAAGATTTGTAAAGTGGCCCAGCCTGCCCATACCCTGGACCCACGAGAACACAAGATATATCAGATGTCTAGTTGTGCTTCGTCATTGTGATAAACCACTACTGTTGCCACAATAGTGGTAGTCACTTCCTTAAGCTGGTGGGTAAATTGGACCTGCCTCGCATGGGCCAGTAGGACTGATGCAGTGTTCCTTATGTTCTTATTCTTACCACAAACAACGTTTTACACATTACACGCCCTCACACGGGATTCATTGTAAGGTTTAATTGACATGCTCTTCAAGCATGCCATTTTGTAATGACAGTCATGAAAGTCATATTAATTGCTAAATTCACCACGTGTGAAATTTTAGCTTGTTTTGACAGGAATTTTGGGAGATATAAACAATACCTGGCATTGGGAATTACATAAACGTAATTTGGGAATGAGTCAATGCTGATCACACTCCACTGAGAACTATTTCCAGTTGTTTAATATTCAGCAGTTTAGTCCTCCATGACTCCCTCTCTAACTTTCACTTAATTATGAAATTTTAGTATACATATTTTCACCAATATATTCATGAACAAATATTCCGAAGTTTTAAAGCAGCATAATAATTGAATAACAATTTCTAGGTTGCCTTAATTATCTGTGTAAAAGTCTGAGGGTTGTATTTCTCAAGTGATCGACACCATGCCTAACCCTTCTAGGGTAGGGTAGGTACCTGAGCCCGAGCTTACAGCTCACAAGACTGTCATTCCCATTAGCCCCTTTGGGGCGGGGATGGCAGACCAGAGAGGCCTAGCTTGTGGCTAGGCCTGGGGACAGTTGGTCCCAAAGATGAGGAGGTATTTGTGCCTCCTCCCATGGGAGACTTAGGTCTCAGACACTCCCAAAAGAGGGAGCCATAGCCGGGCCACCACTTGGAAAAGACCCTGGCCGGGAGAATACCGGCGAATCTTTAATAATAATAAATTTCTCGAGCGTTAATATCTGAGAGTTATCGTTAATCTCTGTTTAAGGGTTAAATGTATTCTTGTCTGGTGGTAAACACGTTACCGTGCAGCCTTAATAACTCGTGTGTTGTCAGTAGCCCTTAAAACCCTGTTAAGCAACCAATCAGTGGTTGGGCCATGATTCACGACTGGAGTTTTACGACTCGCTTGCCACGAGTTCAGTCTCCTCCCGTACCTGGTTTGTCTGCAATCGTGTCATTGCGATTTCCTGAGTCGAAATAAGAGCCGAGGCTTTCCTCGTAAACTTTCACTGTAACAGTAGAACTATACGTACGAAATTAATATAAGTAACATGAAATAAAAATCCACATGTGTAGATAATGGAATAACTGATATAAAGTAACTATATTTATGTTAATTTCTAGGATAAACGAGTCTAAAAAAATCGTCTAAGAAGGTGCAACTATTTGTCCACAGATGAATTATCCCTGGTTAGTAGGTTGGTAGACGACAACCACCCAGGGAGGTACTACCGTCCTGCCAAATGATTGTAAAACGAGAGCCTGTGATTGTTTTACATGATGGTAGGATTCCTTGTGTCTTTTGTCTGTCTCATAAATATGCAAGATTACAGGTACGTCTTGCTACTTCTACTTACACTTAGGTCACACTACACATACTTATACACGTTTATTTATACACACTCATCTGAGTTTTCCTTAATTTTATCTTAATAGTTCTTGTTCTTATTACTTTTCCTTTTATATCCATGGGGAAGTGGAATAAGAATCTTTCCTCCGTAAGCCATGCATGTTGTAAAAGTCAACTAAAATGCCGGGAACAATGAGCTAGTAACCCTATTTCCTGTAATAATTACCAAAAAGAATAATAAGAAAATTGTGAAAGTGGGAAGTCTGAATGTGCGTGGATGTTGTGCGGATGATAAGAAAGAGATGATTGTGGATGTTATGAATGAGAAGCTGGATGTCCTGGCTTTAAGTGAAACAAAGCTGAAGGGGGTGGGAGAGTTTCAGTGGAGAGGAGTAAATGGGATTAGGTCAGAGGTTTCAAATAGTTAGAGCTAAAGAAGGAGTAGCAATGATGTTGAAGGATAAGTTATGGCAGGAAAAGAGGGACTATAAATGTATTAATTCAAGGATTATGTGGAGTAACATAAAGGTTGGATGTGAAAAGTGGGTTATAGTAAGCGTATATGCACCTGGGGAAGAGAGAAGTGTAGAGGAGAGAGAAAGATTTGGGGAAATGTTGAGTGAATGCGTAGGGAGTTTTGAACCAAGTGTGAGAGTACTTGTGGTTGGGGATTTCAATACTAAAGTGAGTAAAAATGTTGTGGAGGGACTAGTAGGTAAATTTGAGGTGCCAGGGGTAAATGAAAATGGGGTGCCTTTAATTGAGCTATGTGTAGAAAGAGGTTTGGTAATAAGTAATACATATTTTATGAAGAAGAGGATAAATAAATATAAGAGGTATGATATAGCACGTAATGAAAGTAGATTGTGTATTGGTGGAAAAAAAGGTTGACGGGTAGGCTCCAGGATGTACACGTTTATAGAGGGGCAACTGATATATCGGATCATTATTTAGTTGTAACTACAGTTATAGTAAAAGGGAGATGGGATATGAGGAAAATGAGAACAACAAGTAAGAGGGAGGTGAAAGTGTATAAACTAAGGGAGGAGGGAGTTCGGGTGAGATATAAGCAACTATTGGCAGAAAAGTGGGTTAGTGCAAGTATGAGTAGTGGGGGAGGGGGGTTGAATAAGGTTGGAATAGTTTTAAAATTGCAATATTAGAATGTGGGGCAGAAGTTTGTGGTTATAGGAAGGTGGGTGCAGGAGGGAAGAGGAGTGATTGGTGGAATGATGAAGTAAAGGGTGTGATAAAAGAGAGAAAGGTAGCTTATGAGAGGTTTTTACAAAGCAGAAGTGTTATAAGAAGAGTAGAGTATATAGAGAGTAAAAGAAAGGTGAAGAGAGTGGTGAGAGAGTGCAAAAGGAGAGCAGATGATAGTGGGAGAGGCACTGTCAAGAAATTTTAATGAAAATAAGAAAAAATTTTTGAGCGAGTTAAACAAGTTAAGAAAGCCTAGAGAACGAATGGATTTGTCAGTTAAAAACAGAGTAAAGGAGTTAGTAGATGGGGAGATGGAGGTATTGGATAGATGGCGAGAATATTTTAAGGAACTTTTAAATGTCAACGAAGAAAGGGAGGCGGTAATTTCATGCACTGCCCAGTGAGGTATACCATCTTTTAGGAGTGAAGAAGAACAAGACGTGAGTGTGGGGGAGGTGCGTGAGGCATTACGTAGAATGAAAGGGGGCAAAGCAGCTGGAACTGACGGGATCATGACAGTAATGTTAAAAGCAGGGGGGGATATAGTGTTGGAGTGGTTGGTATTTTTGTTTAATAAATGTATGAAAGAGGGGAAGGTACCTAGGGATTGGCGGAGAGCATGTATAGTCCCTTTATGTAAAGGGAAGGGGGACAAAAGAGATTGTAAAAATTATAGAGGAATCAGTTTACCGAGTATACCAGGAAAAGTGTACGGTAGGGTTATTATTGAAAGAATTAGAGGCAAGACAGAATGTAGGATTGCGGATGAGCAAGGAGGTTTTAGTGGGTAGGATATGTGTAGATCAAGTGTTTACATTGAAGCATATATGTGAACAGTATTTAGATAAAGATAGGGAAGTTTTTATTGCATTTATGGATTTAAAAAAGGCACATGATAGAGTGCATAGGTTACCTATGTGGCAGATGTTGCAAGTATATGAAATAGGTGGTAAGTTACTAAATGCTGTAGAGAGTTTTTATGAGGATAGTGAGACTCAGGTTAGGGCGTGTATAAGAGAGGGAGACTACTTCCCGGTAAAAGTAGGTCTTAGACAGAGATGTGTAATGTCACCAAGGTTGTTTAATATATTTATAGATGGGGTTGTAAAAGAAGTAAATGCTAGGGTGTTTGGGAGAGGGGTGGGATTAAATTATGGAGAATCAAATACAAAATGGTAATTGACAGTTACTTTTTGCTAATGATACTGTGCTTATGGGAGATTCTAAAGAAAAACTACAGAGGTTAGTGGACGAGTTTGGGAGTGTGTGTAAAGTTGAAAGTGATCATAGAAAAGAGTAAGGTGATGAGGGTATTAAATGATTTAGATAAAGAAAAATTGGATATCAAATTGGGAAGGAGGAGTATGGAAGAAGTGAATGTTTTCAGATATTTGGGAGTTGACGTGTCAGCAGATGGATTTATGAAGGATGAGGTTAATCATAGAATTGATGAAGGAAAAAAGGCGAGTGGTGCATTGAGGTATATGTGGAGACAAAAAAACGTTATCTATGGAGGCAAAGAAGGGAATGTATGAAAGTATAGTAGTACCAACTTATATGGGTGTGAAGCTTGGGTTGTAAATGCTGCAGCGAGGAGGCTGTTGGAGGCAGTGGAGATGTCTTGTCTAAGGGCAATGTGTGGTGTAAATATTATGCAGAAAATTCGGAGTGTGGAAATTAGAAGGTGTGGAGTTAATAAGAGTATCACTCAGAGGGCTGAAGAGGGGTTGTTAAGGTGGTTTGGTCATTTAGAGAGAATGGATCAAAGTAGAATGACATGGAGAGCGTATAAATCTGTAGGGGAAGGAAGGCTGGGTAGGGGTCGTCCTCGAAAAGGTTGGAGGGAGGGGGTGAAGGAGGTGTGGGCGAGGGGTTTGGACTTCCAGCAAGCGTGCGTGAGCGTGTTAGATAGGAGTGAATGGAGACGAATGGTATTTGGGACCTGTCGATCTGTTGGAGTGTGAGCAGGGTAATATTTAGTGAAGGGATTCAGGGAAACCGGTTATTTTTAGGTAGCCGGACTTGAGTCCTGGAAATGGGAAGTACAATGCCTGCACTTTAAAGGAGGGGTTCGGGATATTAGCAGTTTGGAGGGATATATTGTGTATCTTTATACGTATATGCTTCTAAAAGTTGTGTTCTGAGTACCTCTGCAGAAACAGTGATTATATGCGAGTGAGGTGAAAGTGTTGAATGATGAA
>NC_069400.1:71710712-71713212 GCF_026875155.1 Cherax quadricarinatus | reverse complement strand
TTCGGAGAACCGACACGTTGTTAAATTAGACACATGTGCAACTCTTGTGTATCTTTATTGAGGAAACGTTTCGCCACACAGTGGCTTCATCAGTCCATACAGGAGGGGAATGAGGTAATCAGTCCCTCAACCTTGAGTCGATGTGGTCAGTCCATCAATCTTGAATAGAATACGGCATATGAGCGGAGAAGCAACTTATAAACCGTAGGCAGGAGAGGTGCAGCAGACGTAGGTGGTGTCAGCATTAGAAATCTTCCTTATGAAGAAAGATTGAAGACTCTTAAATTACATTCACTTGTTAGACGAAGAATGAGGGAGACCTGATTATGTCTCCCCTCATTCTTCGTCTAACAAGTGAATGTAATTTATTTGTTATGCAAGTGAAAGTGCTTTTTCCCTTTAAATCTCCTCTTTCTCTTAGTTTCTTCCTATTATCTTTTTTCAACTCTTACTCCTCTCTGCATCCTTCAGCCTTTTTACCATTTTATTTATCACTTACGGTGTCTTTCTAATTCCGGTTTTGCTCTTTTCCTCTTTAATTAATTAATTTTTTTGATCTATTTCACTAGGCTATGTATTTTGAGTTCTATGCACATTGCATATCTGGTCCTTCATTTACCTCTATCATATAATGAACCTTCATGGCCCCTCCCCTCCTATTAACTCCATCTCTCTGTTTGGTTTTATTCTCCCTCCTCCTATAGGGATTGTCAGGAAACAGGACAAGTGTTTCCTGATGCTGGTCTTAGTCACATGATGACCCACCACTGGAGCTTTTGGTCATCTGACCGAGGCCTTCAGCTGGCTTACCCCTCCACCCCTTTAAAAAATTATAATTATTGGTAGACAGAGCAGTGTGGTGGTACTTATTGGTGACAGGGTTGTCAGTAGGTGGTGATGTTGATCAGCCGGGCTGTGGTGAGTACGTTAGACTACGTGCTGCCAGTGCCAACAGCCTGACACGTGAGGCCATCAACCAGGAGGCCTGGTCAGGATCTGGACGAGAAGACTATGACCTTCCAGAATCAATAACTGACAGGTAGTGTGTAATTTGAGAGTAGCGTGGAGGTGTGGCAGTAGCGTCCGTGGACGTTCCTGCGAATTTCTCTCACAGATCAGAGATACTATGTGTCTGTGATCAAGGATGGTCTGGGGAGTAGGAGTTGCTAGCACAAAAACCTCAATGAGCAGGCAGCAGCCAATTAGGAAGCCCCGTCAGGGACCTGGCCACGAGCGTACTGAAACCTCCGCAAATAACGCGAAAAAGACTGTAAAAAGGTGAAAAGGACATATGTACAAGGAGCTTTGTTAAGCAGTTACGGCTTAACAAAGCTCCTGGAGAGCGAAACGTTGCCACAGTAAAATGTGGCATTAGTTGAACATGTTTTACCTAACATATTTTTGGCAGTTCCACCAACATTACCAAAAAATCAGTAAGGTACAGAGAGAAATAGGAAAAACTAAGAAAAGCAACAAGAACGAGAAATGAACTGCAAATTTTGAATACAAATATGTAGAAACAACACAAACACACACACACAACAAGAAGCGAGAGAAGAGAGAGCGAGAGAGAGCGAGAGAGAGCGAGAGAGAGAGAGCGAGAGGAGAGGAGAGAGAGAGCGAGAGAGAAGAGAGAGAGAGCAGAAGAGCGAGAAGGAGGAGAGAGCGCGAGAGAGCGAGAGCGAGGAGAGAGAGAGCGAGGAGAGAGAGAGAGAGCGCGAGAGAGAGAGCGAGGAGAGCGGTGTTTCGAGAGAGAGTGTGGACCAGGGCTCTTGCAAAACTGAAGCACTGGGAATTGCGAGAGGCTAATTAGTTTCAGTGATTACATCATGGAGATCTCAGAGGGAGTTGTCCAATAGGATGTCAGCAAGAATCTATTAGGCAAGTGCTCCACAAGGAAGATGTGCTGGGACCATGTTATGGAATGTTATTCAAGACTTCTTCATCGATCCAGAATCTTTGCATATGAGACAGACGAGCACGGTGCATTCGAGCTTCCAGGCAAGGCTTTGCAAAGAGCCTGGAATGCGACCTCACAGTTCGGAGCTGATACTCGGGTAATCCATGGCAGGGCTCAACATTGTACTAGAAATCCTATAGGGCAAATGTCACGATTGGTTCTCTGGCACCATTTGATGGATATGCTCAGAGCGTAGTTAAGTATGAATGGGCTTTGTTGTGCATCTGAGAATGATATCCTGAGAGAAATGACTACTAAGCCATGAACAACCACGTTGTAATTGCAAACAAGGCAGCACAGGAAGTTACAGGACTTCGATTAGTAGCAATTGCTTGACTGTCTGGTACATGATGTAATGCCAGAAGTAATTGAAGGATGTGTTGGCATCTGGGGAAGAAGTTGATATCCTTGGTGAATCTGACACAAACTGACCATGAACAACACGTTGGTAATCTTGCAACAAGCAGCCAGGAAGCTTACAGGATTCGGACGTATGTCGCATTTGTGACAGTTACTGTTTGTAAGGCACCCCCCCCCCCC
>NC_069400.1:71685764-71710212 GCF_026875155.1 Cherax quadricarinatus | reverse complement strand
AATAAATGCCAAAAAACCCCCACTACTTGTTTTTTTGTAGTTTTACTACTGAAGGCCTCTCTCGGTTTTTATTTTTAAAGGGGAACGATGAACAGTCAAATACAACTACCCCCAAAACCGGGAAGAAAATCATTTGTTTCCCGTTTGGATCGAGATTCCCCTGATGGAACAGACTTTTTCCCGCCGGATTTGCTCCATGCCACATTTCCCCCAAAAAAAAATGCAGACATTCCTCGAAGGAGGGGGCTAATGTTCCAAATTGGCCTGGAAACTCCCCCGGTTTAAAAACCCAACGAGAA
Organism: Cherax quadricarinatus; assembly: GCF_026875155.1. NCBI lineage: Eukaryota > Metazoa > Arthropoda > Malacostraca > Decapoda > Parastacidae > Cherax > Cherax quadricarinatus. The sequence continues at coordinate 71,709,913 of NC_069400.1, read as the reverse complement.
TCTATGGACATAACCCAACCGGGATCGCGTAACAGGGCTTTTCATCAAAGGGAGAAATTTGCGTTGTTATTAGCATCGGGCCCCGACGAAAAATTTTAAAAGTGTTCAACATTGGTCGATTTTTGCCTTTGGTGTTGCAATGCTTATAAAAGCAAAGGTATATATATCTTGTTAAATCAATTATCGCATATCATTGCCATGTAAATATAAATATCTTATTTCATCACTGTCCCAATTAATATGCACACTACTGTATGTGTGTATGTATGTATATGTACTTTGGTACAAAATAATTATTTTTTACATGAACATAAATGAAAAAAAAAATTTTTAAACATATAAGCGAAAATTTTAGAAAGGACTTAATTTTAAATAACCAATGCTAATGGATCAATTTTACCTATTCGGCACGACATTATATATATTTGGTAAAGAATGTATTTCTCACAGTAACAAAGTCCATTTGCATGATGGGGTCTTTCATATTTGTTGCTATTAAACTATTTCTGTTTATCAACAAAATTGACTTTGATGTTTCCCTTTTGATCTTCTATTGCACTCTTGTGTTTTTTTTAACATCCATCTTCTGCATTATTTTTATTTTATATCTTATTGTTTGCTTGTCTCCTTGTGTGTCATGTGTCCTTGTTTGTCTCCTTGTGTGTCATGTGTCCTTGTTTGTCTCCTTGTTTGCTTACTTACCTTTTTGTCTGTCTCTCTGTGGCCTTGTCTGCCTTTGTTTCCGTGTATTTTTTGCCTTTTTTTGCCTCTTGTCTTTACGAGTGCCTGATTATCATACTTTATATTACTATTTTACTTTTAATTTTGTATTTTCCTCTACGAATTTCATTTTTCGACCCAAGTTTCATCTTCCAGTCTTGATTTGCCTTGAAGTATTCATCTCCGTCCTCTTCTCTGCCCATCATAACTCTCTACCCTCTTGTATCACTCTTCTTACACCAATTCTCCCTAACACCCTTTCTTGTATTTCTAAACTCTCTCACCTCTTAGTCCTTCTCACCTCCTCACCTGTCTCTCTAGTTTCTCACAGTCTCTCCTTTAACCTCGCTACCTCTCTTCTCCCCACCACTGCTCTCGAAGCTGTCAGACGAGGGTGTCCAGTACTGGTAAGCCAACACTTACTGCTGTCCTGACCCTCAGTAGTCACGGTACAGCTGACCTACCTAACTGAAGGGAGTTCCTGACGCCCCTACGGCCCGGTCCATGACCAGGCCTCACGGTGGATGAGGGCCTGATCAACCAGTCTGTTAGTTCTGGCCACACGTAATCCAATGTACGAACCAAAGCCCGTCTGCTCAGGCAGTGACTCTAGGTATCTGTCAAGTTCTCTCTTGAAGATAGTCAAGGGTCTATTGGTAAGTCCCCGTGTATGATGGGAGGCTGTTGAATAGTTGTGAACTTGTTCTTTATCTCAGTGAACTTACGGCATCCTGCTATTCAATGGGGCTATGTTGCATCGTCTGTTGAGTCCTTTTCTTTCAAGAGTGTGTTGTGTATGCAGACGCGAGACCAATTCCTCTAGGACTTGTCAGACGTAAATTATGTTTTTCTTGCGCTCCGGAGAGTACAGGTCAAGGAACTTCAAATGGTCCCATTACTTGAGGTACTCTACTGAATGTGCAGTGAGGGTCCTCTACACATTCTCCAGATCTGTTATGAAGGTTCTCATTATCCATCCTATCAATTTCCTCAGAATTGTGATAATGACACTGTTGTAGTGGCAGCCTCTGGTTTAACTCTGTTTACTGTTACTCTTTGTATTCTCTTGGACAGAAAGTTGAAGATCCATCTCTCCATTTTCCAGTTATTTCCTTGATTCGCATTTTGTGCGCTAGTGAACCATGATCGTACTTGAGGGCTTTCGTAAAGTCTGTGCACACTACAACTGCATTCTGTTTGTCCTCCAGTGCATCCAAGGCCATGTCAGTGGTTCAATAGTTCCTGAGGGGCGGGAGCGACCTGCTCTAAATCCATGCTGCCCTGCATTGTGCGACTGTTGGGAATTCAAGTGGTTGGTGATCTTGCTTCTTAAGTCTTTCAACGATTTTTAAGATGTGGGATGTTAGAACTATTAGCCTGTAATTCATTGTTGTTGCTTTATTGCCACTTTTGTGGATTGATGCAATATCTGTTGATTTTTAGCAACTGTGGGCTCCCTCTCCATAGTAAACATAAGACACACGAAAGAGGTTTCTGCAGTTCTTGATGAACCCTGAGTTTCACGAGTCTGGGCCTGGGTCTGAGTAAATGGCCATGTTGTCAATGACCTTTTCGAAGTCCAGTGGAGTTAGGGTAATGTCAAAAATTTTGATGTTAAAAATTTGAGGCTGGTTCATAAAAAAATTATTAGGGTTGTCGGATTTTTTTGTGCATTGTTCCAGTCACTGTATTGTGCCTTTTTGTTCTTTTCTATATATTACTTTAGTTTATAAAAACATTGAAAGCACGTTTATTTTCGCCACAAATAAATTAAAAAAAAAACCTTTAGGTACACCAGGCAGCGAGGCGCCTGGGAGAGGTTGTGTTGTCAGAGCAGCCAGTCCTCTCAACCACAGTAAATCGGAGCCTTTGAACAGTCGAATTATCACTGTCTTACACCGGTTGATGCCCGTTTCCAGTCCATACTGCAGACTTCTTTTTTATCGTGTTTGAAAAATTATAAAAATCAATAATCCATGGGATATGAGAGAGAGAGAGAGAGGTGGGAGCTACAATGTCAGCCGAGAGAAACATATACATGTACTAGACACAGGACTACAATGTCAGCTGAGTGAACCAGAAAAAATGCCAAATTGCCAACCCTCCCCCACCCCATCTCTACTACCACAGAACCTGCCAGTCCTCACCCCCCCCCAACCACCACCACCACCACCACGCATCACCATCACCACTACCACACCTACCAGTCCCCATAACTATTTAGTGGTTGGCTGGAGCCATCGGTGGTCAGCAAAATAGTCAGAGCTCAACTTGCTGACATTACGAGCTCGGGTCGAGCTGACGTTTGGTGTTGTCAGGGATTGGCAATGATTTGTCTCCCAGAGTGAGAGGTCTGTGAGAGAGGGCAGGAAGGGAAGAGGGGAAAGATTTTTTTTTATTTATCCAAAGTGATTGGATATCAGCAGTGTGCTGCTACACTGTTCTATGTGATAGTTACACAGTGGGAACAAAATCTAACTTTGTCTCCCTGTCATATTCCGTCACACAGGATGGGGTACATAGCACATGGTGTTGAAATCTGTCAGCCTGAGCTAGGAGACTTCAGTATGCTATGTTCCTCTCAGCTGACGTTGCAACACTCTCTGGTATGCTATGTTTCTCCCCGCTGACGTTACAGAACTGTGTCTAGTATGCTATGCTTCTCTCAGCTGACGTTGCAACACTGTCTCTGGTATTATTCAGAAATGGTTTACCAGCTAAGGTTAAAGTTTAAATATAGAGGGAACTTATCTTGGTAAGACAGCTCATCGCCTGCACAGCCGCCCCTGCAGGCAAGGTCTTGAGAAACTGTCGTATCCGCTTCGCAACGGGCTGTAAAGTAAATACATTATGTATGATTATAAATTACCCCTAGGGGGTGTTATGTCAGCATATATCAGACACTGATTGCTGACAACACTTGCTTGTGTGGACTCAAAGGCCCATTATCCCGGGGTTTAGAAAATGAAAATTTCGCAACTTTATCTAACTGGCGTCAATAGTGAAAACATCACAGTTGTACACTTACCGGGGTATACTTTATCTACCCATAGTTACGCTCGGATATCCAGTCTTGATTGAAAAATAGTGTTCTTTTAAAATGTCGCACTATACTCTGTTGGATCGCAACACTCGTTGTTACACTGTTCATCAATAATTTTTCACCCATAAAGCACTAAAAAGCTGTCCAAATTCTCTGAAGTTTTATTGAAATTCTTTTGTGCAAAACTCGCGGGAACATTGTTTTTTGTTTGGTTTTCCCGCACATCAATGTGTCTCTCAGTTGATCAAAAGTAATCTGACCTCACGCCCCCTCCCGCACAAAGCCCCTCGAACATAAAGGAAAAGCTTTCCTAGTACTTTTTGCTTCCTTTCCAAACTTCCTCAATGAACAAAGCAGAATGCTTTATTTTTGCTGTCTTAACTGAAAAATTACACTATCTTTACCTGGGAATAAGTGGGGCAGATTTAACTTTAAATTTTCCTGCTAAAGGGAAAGATGGATTTTTCTTTTTAAAAATAAATTTGCAAAAACTGGACTTTTTTAAGGAGCGGCAGTCGCTTGACCACGTCACATACTCGTATTGCATCTAGGATCAATTACTTGCTGTATCAGTAAACAAGATGTTTGCCCCTTCTGAGAGGGCTGGGCCCCTCAGGGCTGAAAGGGGCTGAAGGGGGCTGATACCCCCCTCCTGGAGAAAATTTCTCCACAGGTATGCTATGTTCCTCTCGGCTGACGTTGCAACACTGGTATGCTATGTTCCTCTCAGGTGATGTTGCAACACTGTTTCTGGTATGCTATGTTCCTCTCAGCTGACATTCTCACTCTGTCTGCTTTAACATGACTGCACTCTCCTGCTGCTTCTGACTGTTGTTGCTGTTGCTGCTGCTGCTGCTGCTGCTGTTTCATCTGCTTCGGCTGTTCTTCTTCCCACTCCGTACATATCTTCCGCACCTGTTATCTTCTCTCTTTCCTCTTCCTCTTTATAAGATCGAACCTCCGTCACTCCTTCCTTGCACTGAAAGACCCACATGGGTTTAGCGTTTAATGCAAACAATATATCCTCATAAAGTTCCCTTCTCTTGCCACCGCCCCTGTTCCTCTTGCCACCGCCCCTGTTCCTCTTGCCACCGCCCCTGTTCCTCTTGCCACCGCCCCTGTTCCTCCAACAATGGCTACTGTATTTTCTTACTGCTACTGTTCCTCCTCTTCTCACTTCTACTCTTCAGTTTTCCAGCTGTTCTGCCTTGCAGACTGTTCCATCTTGACTGGTTGTTTACGAGAGTAAATTGTTGGTAATGTTCATTATGTTCTGCTAGCAGTGTTTTCTACTCCTTTCTACTGTTCCATTCTCCTCTTCCATCCCCCCTCTTCTATTACCAATACTTGATAAAAACAAGAGAGAAAACTGGGGAGGGGGGGGGTCTTGTTTTTTTCATTCCGTTGAACTTACAGACGCAGAGTTATCCTACCTCAGATGCTTCCAAAGTCTTGCTCTCTCTATAAGATGTACTGCTGTGTCCCAGAGTAACACCCAGGAACTTGCTTACTGCTAGGAGAAGAGGGGCAGCAGATGTAGACACTTGACCCTATATTCTACTCCGCCTGAGGAATGAAGGGAGGGATAATAAAGAAGGAAAGGCTGGAGATGAAAGTAAGGTTTGGAATGAAGGGAGGGCTGGGAATAAATAAAGACTGGCTTAGACGAGAGAGCTGGGGACAATAGATAAACTGGGGAAGTGTTGAGAGGGGAAAAAAATTCTCCATGTTTCAATTCATCCCTAAAAGGAAGATGCTGTTGAGTGCCATTACCTTGACCCAGGAGTCCTGATGACACACCTCTAGTGACAAGTTATGAAGCTTGACTTGCAAGTTATTACACTGGTCAACACTCTTTTTCAGGTCAATGATATTACACTGATTTTACGGTAAGTTTCTGATGCTGATTCCGAATATATCATCGGTTTTGCTTAACTGGCTCTAGTTTTTGAGAAATTTGGTAATTCACTGAAAAACATGATGATGCAAGCAAGCAAGCATGAAGCTTACCATCTTCAGATCAAATAAACATCGTGTGGTCATGACAGAAAAGCTTCTGCTAGACCATTTTGATACTTTCGTATTTTTTAAGTTTTGTTGAGTGAGCAATTGGAAGAGATGCATATTGGTTACCATTGTTCAATAAGACACAATTCAAGCTTGTAATAGAGCTGTCTATAACCAGCCGTCAATATTCTGGTTGATATTCAGATCCCATTGGAAGAAGTCCAGAGATATTGTTATAGTATACAAGTTCTTCATCTTGGCTGAATTAAGGTAGAAGTTCAACCTGTCTTGTCTGAAAAGCTGTTATTTTAGGTATCTGAACTTCGTCTGGAGGCTAAAACTTCAGAAGGTTCCTTTGGCAGACTGAGGTCATGCATCAGATCACTGAGATCTTGGGAGAATTGTTGGGCTCTTGAAATACTTACTTCATATTCACTGCCACTGCTATCATCTGTGTTACATCCTAAACCCTGAGTTTCTTCAACATCTGACTACGGAAGGTCACAGCAGTGTTGTAAACACTGGTATGGGAACATCTCTGTGTGGCACAGAACTCCTAACTGATTCCAAATCAGGATATTCCTACTTGACTTTCAGATTGTATAGACTGAAATCTTCCTCATTCACCATACAAAATAACAATGGTCGTGGTGGTAGTTTTCCGGCACTCCACACCATAGGCATAACCAGGTTTAAACTTTTTCTTTGCCTACTTTTCCACTGTCCTAAGTTTTCTACACGGGTTTTGCAAACTCTATGGGGAGTCCAAGACTTGTTGTCCAAATGCCACTCCAAAATAAGCAAGATAAGTTTGTTTTACAAAATCTTTTTTTTTTTTTTTCCGAAGAGTATTCGCCACAAATGTAGCAAAATGCATTGGGATTGTTTAAGCAGACTGTTAGTGAAGAACTCTTGTTTATCTGGAAAAAAGTAAATTAAAGGTTACAATATTGTCACGTTTTTGGTAAAACTTTTAGTTATATATGAAATAATTTAAAAATAAAATTCAGACACATACAGACACACACACACACACACACACACATACACACACACACACACACACACACACACACACACACACACACACACAAGACAGACACGCAGACACACACCAGTGGAAATAAGTCACTTTGACATTTTTGGGTTATCGTGGCTAATTTACACATATATTACTAGGAATGATAATTATTGAGAAATGGTTTACCAGCTAAGGTTAGTTTAAATATAGGGGGAAATTAGCTTGGTAAGAATGCTGTCGCCCACACAGCCGCCCCTGCAGGAAAGGTCTTGAGAAGCTGTCATAGCTTATTCACAACGGGCTGGAATGGAAATGTATTGATAATAAATTACCCCTAGGGGGTATTATGTCAGCATATTTCATTCACTGATTGCTGATAAAACTTACGTGTGTGGACTCAAAAGTCCGCACCTCACTGCCGACTATAAGTTGATTACAAACTCCTTGCAACACAAGAACTGCAGAGTCCCCTGTATTACAAGATAATTCGTAACCTTCCTTGCTCTTGTAGCGTGAGCTATGGTGTTCTTTACACCCTCGACAGGTATCGGTGACTTGATAGAAGCTGAAGTGTCCTTGGATGTCCACGTCTTCCATAGTCTAGGAATACGCACACTGGTACACTATGTTCCACAAGATTTGTCTTTATTGTTCACAATCTTATCACTAAAGCTGATCACTCTTCTCTGTAAGAGTTTATTGTGTTTTGTGAGACACTTTGTTCACACTAACGCACGGATCAGTGTTCTTTGTTAATTATCCTGGCGTCAGTGCGACTCCCTGGCCTCACAGCGTCCTACGCCACTGCAATGCCCCTAGAACATAAAGGAAAAGCTGACCTAGTATTTTTTTTGCTACTTGCCAAATTTCCACTACAAAGCAAAGCAGAATGCTTGAATCTTGCTGTCTTAACATATACAACAATTTCCACTATCTTTACCATGGTAGTAAAGTGGGAGCAGGATTTTCCTTAATTGTCCTGCTAAGGTAAGAGATGGACTCCTCTCATAACTACACTTTGCAACACTGGTCTCTTGCAAGGAGCTGCGGCCGCATGGCCACCTCACATACTCGTACTGCATCTGGGATTACTTGCTGTACCAGTAAGCAAGATGCTTGCCCCTTCTGAGAGGGCTGGGCCCCTCAGGGCTGAAAGGGGCTGAAGGGGGCTGATAACCCCCTCCTTGAGAAAATTTCGCCACAATAAATATACTTACGTGCACGTGTACCCAAATAAACTTACAGGACCACGTGCCTGAGGCACACATCAACCTAACAATCCCCTCAGCAACCTCGAGACTGGTAAATTTAGAGACGGCATTCAGAAACCTTAACGAGGAAGCATGCATGACCCTATACACTCTTAAGGGCCACGAGGAGAGACTGAAGGAGCTAAACCTGACAACGGTCGAGGACATCCACTTCCCTTACCTAATCTTCTGCTTCCCCTCTCCTTTTCCTTCACTCCCCTCACCCATTCCTCCTCTTCCCTCAAAACATTTGCATTTGATGTATGAAACAAGGAAAACCGACTGAGCAACCGTAGAATGTTATTAACTTTGATTAATGATCGAAGTATCGATCATTTAGCTAGGTTGTGTGGGGGTGGGGAGGTTGTGTGGGGTTGGGAAGGTTGTGTGGGGTTGGGGAGGTTGTGTGGGGGTGGGGAGGTTGTGTAGGGGTGGGGAGGTTGTGTGGGGGTGGGGAGGTTGTGTGGGGGAGGGGAGGTTGTGTGGGGGTGGGGAGGTTGTGTGGGGGTGGGGAAGTTGCGTAGGGGTGGGGAGGTTGCGTGGGGTGGGGAGGTTGTGTGGGGGTGGGGAGGTTGTGTAGGGGTGGGGAGGTTGTGTGAGGGTGAGGAGGTTGTGTAGGGGTGGGGGGTTGTGTGGGGTGAGGAGGTTGTGTGGGGGTGGGAGTTGTGTGGGGTGGGGAGGTTGTGTGGGGTGGGGAGGTTGTGTGGGGTGGGGACGTTTGTGTAGGGGTGGGGAGGTTGTGTGGGGTAGGGAGGTTGGTGGGGGTGGGGAGGTTTGTGGGGGGTGGGGAGGTTGTGAGGGGATGGGGAGATTTTGAGGGATGAGGTGGTTGTGTGGGGTTGGGGAGGTTGTGTGGGGGTTGGGAGGTTGTGTGGGGGTTGGGAGGTTGTGTGCGGGTGGAGAAGTTGCGTAGGGGTGGGGAGGTTGTGTGGGGGTGGGGAGGTTGTGTGGGGTTGGGGAGGTTGTGTGGGGTGGGGAGGATGTATGGGGGTGGGGAGGTTGTGTGGGGTGGGGAGGTTGTGTGGGGGTGGTGAGGTTGTGTGGGGGTGGGGAGGTTGTGTGGGGGTGGGGGTTTGTGTGGGGAGGGAGGTTGGTAGGGGGGGGGGTTGGGTGGGGAGTGAGGAGTTGGAGGGGGTGGGGAGATTATGAGGGGGGGGGAGGTTTTGAGGGATGGGGTGGTTGTGTGTAGGTGGGGAGGTTTGTGGGGTGGGGAGGTTGTGTGGGGGTGGGGAGGTTCATGGAGGATGGGAGGTTGTATGGGGGGGTGAGGTTGTGTGGGGGGTGGGGGGGATGTGTGGGGTAGGGAGGTTGTATGGGGAGGGGAGTTGTGTGGGGTGGGGAGGTTGTGTGGGGTAGGGAGGTTGTAGGGGAGGGGAGGTTGTGTGGGGGTGGGGAGGATTGTGTGGGGTAGGAGGTTGTATGGGGAGGGGAGGTTGTGTGGGGGTGGGGGAGGAGTGTGTGAGGTTGGGGAGGTTGGTAGGGGAGGGGAGGTTGTGTGGGGGTGGGAGGATGTGTGGGTTGGAGGGGAGGTTGTGTGGAGAGGAGGTTGTGTGGGGTGGGGAGGTTTGGGGGGTAGAAGGGTTTGGGTATGGGGGGGGAGTTGTGTGGGGGTGGGGGGGATGTGTGGGGTAGGGAGGTTGTATGGGAGAGGAGGTTTGTGTGGGGGTGGGGGGATGTGTGGGGTAGGAGGTTGTATGGGGAGGGGAGGTTGTGTGGGGTGGGGAGGTGTGGGGGTGGGGAGGTTGTTGGGGAGGGGGGGTTTTGTGTGGGGTGGGAGATGTGTGGGGGTGGGGAGGTTTGCATGGAGGGGGGGGGGGAGGTTGTATGGGGAAGTGAGGTTGTGTGGGGGTGGGGAGGATGTGTGGGGTAGGGAGGTTTTATGGAGGGGGAGGGTTGGTGGGGGTGGGAGGTTGTAATAGGAGGGGAGGTTGTATGGGGAAATGGGGGATTTGTGGGGTGTGGAGGTTGTGGGGGGTGGGAGGTTTTATGGGGGGAGGGGGGTTGTTTGGGGTTTGGGGAGGTTGTGTGGGTCGGGAGGTTGTATGGGGGTGGGGGGTTGTGTGGGGTGGGGAGGTTGCATGGAGGGGGGAGGTTGTATGGGGAGGGGGAGGTTGTGTGGGGGTGGGGAGGTGTGTGGGTAGGGAGGTTGTATGGGGAGGGGGAGGTTTGTGTGGGGTGGGGAGGGAGGTGGGGGGTGGGGAGGTTGCATGGAGGAGGGGAGGTTGTAGGGGGAGGTGAGGTTGTGTGGGGGTGGGGAGGATGTGTGGGGTAGGGAGGTTGTATGGGAGGGGAGGTTGTGTGTGGGTGGGGAGGTTGTGGGGGGGTGGGGAGGTTGCATGGGGAGGGGAGGTTGTATGGGGAGGTGAGGCTGTGTGGGGGTGGGGAGATTGTATGGGGAGGGGAGGTTGTGGGGGGGTGGGAGGATGTGTGGGGTGGGAGGTTGTATGGGAGGGGAGGTTGTGTGGGGGTGGGGAGGATGTGTGGGGTAGGGAGGTTGTATGGGGAGGGGAGGTTGTGTGGGGTGGGGAGGATGTGTGGGGGTAGGGAGGTTGTATGGGTAGGGGAGGTTGTGTGGGGTTGGGAGGATGTGTAAGTAGGGAGGTTGTATGGGGAGGGAGGTTGTAGGGGGGGGGATTTTTAGGTAAGACACATATGCAACAGTTAGGTATCTTTATTCGAAACGTTTCGCTACACAGTGGGTTTCTTCAGTCGGTACAGAAAGTTATAAAAGCAGAAGATACTTGAAGGACGAGTAATCAGCCATCACCTTAAAGTTTTGAGGTGGCAGTCCTCAGTTGGAGAAGAGCATTGTTCCGTTGTCTGAAAGGGGAGGGCTGTTAACATCGCTTAAGTATTTTGCTTCTATCAACTTTTCTGACTGGGACTGAAGAAGCCTCTGTGTAGGCGAACGTTTCGAAATAAGATACCAACGTTGCATATGGGGTTTAAACCAAACAATCTGTGGTATTTTTATACCATTTTAATGTTCATGGGGAGGGGAGGCTGTGTGGGGTGGGGAGGATGTGTGGGGTAGGAGGTTTGTATGGGGAGGGGAGGTTGTGTGGGGGTGGGGAGGATTTGTGGGGTAGGGAAGTTGTATGGGGAGGGGAGGTTGTGTGGGGGTGGGGAGGTGTGTGGGGGTGGGGGAGGTTGTATGGGGGAGGTGAGGTTGTGTGGGGTGGGGGGGATGTGTGGGGTAGGGGGGTTGTATGGAGAGGGGAGGTTGTGGGGGGGTGGGGAGGTTGTATATGGGAGGGGAGGTTTTGTGATGGGGATGGGAGGTTGTGTGGGGGTGTGGAGGTTGGGGGGGTGGGGAGGTTTTATGCGGAGGGGAGGTTGTTTGGGGAGGGGAGGTTTGTGGGCGGGAGGTTGAAGGGGGGTGAGGTTGTATGGGGGAGGGGAGGTTTTATGGGGGGGGGGAGGCTGTGTGGGGGGGGGGGTTTTTGGGGAAGGGAGGTTGTGTGGGGTGGGGGGTTGGGGGGAGGGGAGGTTGTGTGGGGCGGGGAGGTTGCGTGGGGTGGGGAGGCTGTGCGGGGTGGGGAGGTTGTGTGGGTAGTGTAGGAGGGGTAGTTGTGGTGTGTTGTGTATAATGAGGTGGGTTATGTAGGGGGAGATGGGTTGTTTGGGTTGGGTTATATCGAGTGGGAAATGAAAATGGAGGGGAGTGTAGCAAGGAGGGTAGTGGGGAGAGAGGGAAGGTTGTGGGAGCTGCTGGGTAGGGAGGGGCTAGTTGTAGTATGGAGGGATTTTGAAGGGACAGGAAGGAGGGAAAGGGATGGAAGAAGGTAATATAGTGAGGAGGGAGGTTAGAATGGTGATTGAGGGATGGAGTGATACAGTGATGGAGGGATATAGTGATGGAGGGATATAGTGATGGAGGGATATAGTGATGGAGGGATATAGTGATGGAGGGATGGAGTGGTCTAGTGATGGATGGAGTGATCTAGTGATGGAGGGATGGAGTGGTCTAGTGATGGAGGGATGGAGTGGTCTAGTGATGGAGGGATGGAGTGGTCTAGTGATGGAGGGATGGAGTGGTCTAGTGATGAAGGGATGGAGTGGTCTAGTGATGGAGGGATGGAGTGGTCTAGTGATGGAGGGATGGAGTGAAGGATACACAAATAACCTACACACACACACACACACACACACACACACACACACACACACATACACACAGAGAGAAGCTTGTGACAACGTTTCGGTCCGACCTGGACCATTTACAAGTCACACTAACACACGAGAGTGAGGGAGCCAATATATATATATATATATATAGACGAGCTGGGACAAAGAAAGAAAATGAAAGCGAAATGGTGGTAGAGGGAACGCTGGTAGTGGAAGTGAAAGTGTTAGTAGAATGTAGGGGGAGTAGTTTTAGTGGCATGAGAAACACAAATGGGAGGAAAGGGAGGAAATAGTTGCTGTAGTATTGTAAATAGTAGTGGAGTGGTAGTAGTAGTAGTGGAGTGGTCGTAGTAGTGGAGTGGTCGTAGTTGTAGTGGAGCGGTAGTCGTAGTAGTAATGGAGCGGTAGTCGTAGTAGTAATTGAGTGGTAGTCGTAGTAGTAATGGACTGGTAGTCGTAGTAGTAATGGAGTGGTAGTTGTAGTAGTCGTAATGGAGTGGTAGCCGTAAAGTAGTAGCCGTGGTAGTAATAATGGTAGTCGTAGTAGTAATGGAGTGGTAGTCGTAGTAGTAATGGAGTGGTAGTCGTAGTAGTAATGGAGTGGTAGTTGTAGTAGTAGTAATGGAGTGGTAGCCGTAAAGTAGTAGCCGTGGTAGTAATAGTGGTAGTCGTAGTAGTAATGGAGTGGTAGTCGTAGTAGTAATGGAGTGGTAGCCGTAAAGTAGTAGCCGTGGTAGTAATAGTGGTAGTCGTAGTAGTAATGGAGTGGTAGTTGTAGTAGTAGTAATGGAGTGGTAGCCGTAAAGTAGTAGCCGTGGTAGTAATAGTGGTAGTCGTAGTAGTAATGGAGTGGTAGTCGTAGTAGTAATGGAGTGGTAGCCGTAAAGTAGTAGCCGTGGTAGTAATAGTGGTAGTCGTAGTAGTAATGGAGTGGTAGTTGTAGTAGTAGTAATGGAGTGGTAGCCGTAAAGTAGTAGCCGTGGTAGTAATAGTGGTAGTCGTAGTAGTAATGGAGTGGTAGTCGTAGTAAAAGTAGAGTAAATCTAAAGACAAAAAAAGAGCATTGAACTGCTCCCTTTTTCTTGATATTCTGGCTCCCTCACTTTCTTGTGTTAGTGTGCCATTGTAAATGGTCCAAGTCGGACCGAAACCTCGTCGTAAGCTTCTCTCTCTCCTATGTGCGGGTTATTTGTGTATTCCAACCACGGTACTGGGCCTTTTTGTTCTGTATGGAGTGAAGGAGAGAGCTAGTGAACAAAGTTTGAGATGACTGTACTCCTCAAACTCTGCAGTTGCTAGCGAATATTATTTTTCCTGGCATTAATAGTGTGGTAACAAAAACAACTGAGCTGTGAGACCTAAAATAATGGTGCTCGGCAAGTCTGAAGACAGTCTTAGTCAAAGCCTGGTTCCCTGACGTTTCCTGGTTCCCTGATGTAGGGTGTATGCCAGACTGTTTAGGGGTTAAGTTGTCTCGTGCAGGAGAGAGACGATATCATTAACATATTCATGTTTTTGTTACTTTGTATCAATTTGTGAATCGGATCAGTTCCTAGTTACTCCATGAAGAGGTACGCAAATACAGCACTAAGTGGTGAACCCATAGCCATTCCATACAACTGTTTGTTAGAATGTGTTCATGGAGTTCCTGGAAACTAATCGCCTCCACAACTCGATACAAAATAACATAACCTGAATGAGATAAGTCGATAATATCTTGATTTTCATAGCCTGGACTGCAATTTCATTGACTCTTGTATGTGTACAGTTTCTTGTAGTTGTGACCATCACTTTATGCATTCCAGCCTCAGCAAACAAATTTCATCAACCTGAGAGTATAACAAGTTATGACCCAGCTGGTTCACTTTGTGTACCAGCTCCATATTTCCTGTCAGAGATTTCACAGTTAAGAGCGGGATAATGTCCTTCATTGGCTTTGTCTTACCACAGCTGATGACATAAATCAAGTTCTGGCGAAAAGATTCGGTAAGTCGTTATACACTGATGTAGGCTGGCATAAGTGGTCGTTTCTGTCAGCAGTGTGCGACTATCTGGGTCTCTGAAACAAGGATGCCGTTTCTCCTGTGCTCTGATAGGTGGCAATGCGTGACTGTCAACTTCTCTCATCAGTGCTGCCTTACCTATACTGTCCTCAGTTCCGGCTGATTTTATAATCTCTGGTTTTGCTTCAAGTGCAAGATATACTTCTAGAAGTTCACACACACATGTAGGTTAAGATAAAAAAATTCTTTGTGCTTCTTTGTTGAGGCTTTGACCTGGATGACACTGAAGGTATTCATACCCATCAACAGTCTAAGTGTGAGATCAGTCACTAGATGACTGTCTCTCTGCAGCGTTATTTTTTCTCTTCATCATCTGCACTGATAGCTGCGGCAACATCTGTAACATTTGTATGTAGACGGTAGCAAGACATGTGGCAGTAACCTTCAATAGATATCAGTTCTCCAGTTCTCTGCCGACGGTAGCAAGCATTCTCTTGTCTAGTTCCCTAACTGGAACTTCCTGATTCTCTCGCTTACTCTTAACCAGTGCTACATTTAAAAGCCTTTCCTTTGTTCTGGCTTCTCAAAAAAATGATTTGTTTTCCGGTTAAAGTATAGATAGCGTAGCCGACAAGTGGTAAAAAACAGTAAAAGAAAATCTTTGCTATTACTACGTTGTACCTACACGAGGCTTTACCAAAAATTTATTAAGACTCGTGCATGTGTATTGTAAGAGTCTCCTTGTGCTGTATGTCTTACACCATTTGTTTTTTTTTTCACGGAAGATACATTGCTAGATAAACTAGTGAATGAGTGGCCTCGCCTCAGTGTTTAGAAACATCTGATGCAGCTGCATCTGTGGGATTTTCTTTGTAAATAATACCATGACCTGGTCACAGACCAGGCCGCTGGGCCGTCGATCCCTGAAACCCTCTCTAGGTATCTCCAGGTATCAAGTAGCTTATTCCTATCAAAGATTCTTCGATATCTATGATAAATCGCCTGTGATATCTCCCTGTCAAGCTATCTCTAACATTGCAGCATATTATGAGTCCATTAGCTGTCAGCAGGGCATTTCTGAAGATTCCTCCCCTTAAGGAAGGTTCCTTGATGTTGGTGAGGGGCTCTTGATTTAGGGAATTGGATCTGTGCTCCAGTTCCCCAAATTAAGCCTGAATGCCTTCCACATCCCCCCCCAGGCGCTGTATAATCCTCCGGGTTTAGCGCTTCCCCTTGATTGTAATAATAATAATAATCTGAAGATTCCTTATCTTTTAAATAAAGTCTCCCAGACCTATAAATGAAGAATCAAAGAATTAATGAAGGATTATGATTGTGTGATTATTATGTTTGAAATCATACGAATATTAATGTCATAATATAATCGATTTGCACAATGTAGGCATTACTGGTGTGTTCACAGCTGAACTGACACCACATGTATAATATATAGTGTCGGTACATAGAATAATATGCAGTTCTTCGATTAGGATTCAGAAAATGAGAAATCTTAAATCTGGAACTTCGAAATTATTTTATTTACCCTTTAACTAATCTGTATTAAATAATCTTAGGAACAGATGCATGCTTCAGTATATTATAAAATCTCAAAAAGAGGAAAAAAAAGCTGAGAGTAAAATCCCAATGGGTAAATAGTTAAATGAATCCTGAGAAATTTACACCTGGAGGGTGTGGATGATATCCATTGGTCGGAAAGTGGTGTTTATTAGTGTTGAATATAAGGTGCTCGAGTGGTTGTGTGAAACGAAATTAGGTGTCCCGTGGCTTGGTAGGCAACGCACTCGCTTCACACACTGAGTGCCCATGGTTCAATCCCCCGGCAGGAGTGGAAAATTTTGGGCATGTTTCCTTACACCTGTTGTTCCTGTTCACCTAGCAGTAAGTACGTACCTGGGTGTTAGTCGACTGGTGTGGATGGCATCCTGGGGGACAAGACTGAAGGACCCATTTGAAAATATGACACGGGTTAAAAATCTCAAAATATATTATAAACTCCAACAATTTACATCATTAAAAGCTAGAAACCGCTCTTTATTGGTTCACAAATTTAGGGAAACCCGCTTTTCTTGTTTTCTTGATCTTTAGATCAAGAAAACAAGAGAAACCAGTGACTGGAAAAAGATTTTGAACAAATACGTGAAATATCCGAACCTAAATAAATTCAACACCTGAAACAACAGTAAAGAACGAAGATTTTTTCCCAAAAAAAAATATACCAGGAGCAAAAATATTAAGCTGGATTTAAGCCAGGAGAGACATGAAAAGAAATATGGATGAGCTTAAAAAATGAACAAAAAATTTAGCTAGAGAGGGAAAAAAGATAGTTGGAAGCAGTAAGGGAACTGGAACAAGCTGTATAGAAACAACGCCCAATAAAGCTTACAATATAAATTCCCATAAGGGTGATGTATTCACGCAAAAGCCAGACAGACAAGAACTATGTGGCCAGTCGGCTTACTGCAGTGTTCCTCCAGTCTTATGTTCTTATGAATGCGGCCAGGCATAGCACAGAATTACAAAATTAAGTAGATCAGGTAACATAGACAACTATCTTGATACACGATCAACAAAACTAAATAAAAGCTGGTCAAGGACTAAGCCGCGGGGGCGTAGACCCCCGGAACACACTCCAGGTAGGTGGACTCCAGGTAGGTAGGTCGCTTCGTGATTCGATGTACATGTTTTGAACCTTTGAAGCCACACCAGAGAGAGTTTTAGATGTTATCAGGATCATTCAAGGACGTTAGGAATGGGTTTAACATCTTTGATTAGGTAAAAAGACACAAGTGTAACTAATGGGACGTTTTACCGTGGCAAAGTTTCGGTCTCCAGGAGCTTTATCAAGCTGTTACGGCATGACAAAGCAAAAACGTAAATGTAGTGGGTGTGGGTGGGGGTGAGTTTAACCTGCTTAGCAAGGACCAGTTGGTCTGCTGCAGTGTTCCTTCGTTCGTAAAAGAAATTATGAAAAGCAGTATTGGTTCAGGCCACACATAAGAACTGCTAAAAGAAGTTAATTCTGTGTTAAACCTTGAGACAAGAGCTGTCGATGAATCGAAAGATAAAAATTATTGAAGATTGAGACACTTGTGCAACTTACGGGAATCTTTATTAAGGGAACTTTTCACCACACAGTGGCTTCATCAGTCCAATATGAAGCAGAAATGGGTAAGGGGAGGAGGAGTTTGAAGTAATCAGTCCCTCAGCCTGAAGGACTGATCAAATATTGGAAATAACAGTAGAATCAAACAGGGTATCATACTGGGTTACAATATTCGGAAAAAAGTAAACTTCATTCTCTGGGATTTTGTAGGGATTTTATTACATAAAGATAAACAAAAGGCGCAAACATTACATCAGTAAACAAAACAGGAGTGACAAGACTCTTCTTAAACACAGCTTGTCTCTGGAACAGCTGTAATGTGGTACAAAAACGGAAGATGTAGTTTGAGAATGCTGATTAAAACACATGGAGACCACAAATCTGTTAACGGATTTATTTACAACGGGCAAAATCCTGCGTATCATCTACTAAGCTGCAGTAATCCTTGTATGAATTATTCAAGAAAGAATCTCGGTTTTGGGATTAAAAAGATGAAGGATGTGCAACATCTGGGTATCTTTATTCTGTAGATATCTACAGATTAAAGATACCCAGATGTCTACAGAATAAAGATATTTGGCATATTGTATAACACTGATATACACAGGAATTTAAATATATCAGAATATACCAGAGTAAATATCTAATGAAAAGTGTTTATTGTTAAATTGTGTTTGTTTATTATTAAATTATCGTAAATTTATCTAAAATATATTTAGTTGAATTAGGCTAAATTAAATTGCGCTTGTTATAATAAGGTTAGGTAAGTTTTCTAAGGTTCTTTTGGTACAAAATTATTAATTTTTACATTAACATAGATGAAAAAGATGTACTATATCTTTAAACATATAAGAGAAAACTTTAGAAAGGATTTAACTGTAAACGAGCCTTTGCTAACTGATAAATTTTACATATTCGGCACGATTATAATCGTGAGTAGCCACGAAAGCGCTTGGAATTTCTCTATTCTTTCACAGTGGTTGTTTTGCCATATATATATATATATATAAAATATAATATATATATATATTATATAATATATATAATATATATATATATATTTAATCTCAACAGAAGGACTAAAATCATCTTGGCGCTCGTGTTCATGTGGATTGTGTCATTTGTGCTTAATGATCCTCGGTCTTAATGGCCCTCGTGTCAGCAGTAGGTCATTAGCGTACTGAAGCGCTAGCCGAGAATACACGCACAGAACCTGCTAAAATCTAATTCCCGAAAATGCAGAATTAGGTAACGTCCGGACTCGTTTTACGTTACATTTGGTAAAGATAACGTTCGTATTGTTGTCAGTAGAGAGAAGATTTACACTATATTCACTGAGGTAATCTTTTTTTACACACTTTTAGGTTGATTCTTCACACGTGGTCAGTAAGGAGATCCGTCACACGTGTTCAGTAATAAGATCATTTACACGCACATTCACTGAGGAAATTATTTACACATTCGCCGTGATCAGTTACACGCAGGATATATTTTACACATTCCTAACACACAGGAGATCATTTACAAACATTCAGTAAGATGTTACACCACACACACACACACACACACACACACACACACACACACACACACACACCAGACACACACACACACACACACACACACATCCACACACACACACACACATCCACACACACACACATCCACACACATCCACACACACACATCCACACACACATACACACACACACACATCCACACACACACACACACACACACACACACACACACACACACACACACACACACACAGTAAATTCTTTTCACTCAGTAAGGAGAGCCATTTAAATACAAAGATTTACTCGTTCAAATTTGATCCAAATTTTCATAATTAATTACGAATCATTTGCGTATTAATGTCACTAGTAAAACCATAAATCATTTAATGGCACATTTTTTTTAAAAGTCTGGGAAAATGTCTCTGAATTTACAAAATGTAAAAGTGATTTATCGAAATTTCACACATTAATTTATTGCTCATGAACAATAAGAACGGGTGAACAAGGGATCGAGTCAATGAAGTTAGTGCAATAAAAGGGCGTTAAATACCCCTGTCCACAAATGGCTTCGGTGGTTACCCGGTGTGAGTGAAGTGTTGCTAGGGATGAGGTGAGGGGAGATGAGGTGAGGGGAGATGAGGGATTAAGTAGGGAGGGAGAGGGAAGACACGACAATGGAAGAAATAATTAGTGAAATTAAAGAGAATCTTGATTCGCGCGATTGGAGTCAACCCTCACCCACCTTGAACCCCACCAATGCGGGTTTGCCTCTCCATAGTGGTAAGGTTCTAGAGGCTCTAAGAACCCAAAATCTCCATTATTTGATAAATCAGACACATGTGCAGCATTTGGGTATCATTAAAGATACCCAAATGTTGCACATGTGTCTAATTTATCAACTTTTTGGTTCCCTGAACCATTCATCTAAATGGGGAAAAATCAGAATGGGGGCACGTCACAAGCGGTGTTCCGCAGGAGTCAGTGTTGGGCCTTTTGTTGTTCACAATTTACATAAATGACATAGATGAGGGAATAAATAGCGACATAAGCAAATTTGCTGATGACGCCAAAATAGGCCGTCCAATTCATTCTAATGAGAACCATAGAGCACTTCAGGATGATTTGAATAGACTGATGCAATGGTCGGAGAAGTGGCAGATGCGGTTTAATATAGACGAACGCAAAGTTTTAAATGTTGGACAGGAAAGTAACCATGCCACATATAAACTAATGTAGATCTTAATACTACTGATTGCGAAAAGGATTTAGGAGTTCTGGTTAGCAGTAATCTAAAACCAAGACAACAGTGCATTAGTGTTCGCAATAAAGCTAACAGAATTCTTTGCTTCATATCTAGAAGTGTAAATAATAGAAGTCCTCAGGTTGTTCTTCAACTCTATATATCCTTGGTTAGGCCTCATTTAGACTATGCTGCTCAGTCTGGTCACCGTATTACAGAATGGATATAAATGCTCTGGAAAACGTACAAAGGAGGATGACAAAGTTGATCCTATGTATCAGAAATCTTCCCTAAGAGGGTAGACTGAGGGCCCTGAATCTGCACTCTCTCGAAAGGCGTAGAATTAGGGGGGATATGATCAAGGTGTATAAATGGAAAACAGGAATAAATAAAGGGGATTTAAATAGCGTGCTGAAAATTTCCGGCCAAGACAGGACTCGCAGCAATGGTTTCAAGTTGGAAAAATTCAGGTTCAGGAAGGATATAAGAAAGCACTGGTTTGGTAATAGAGTTGTGGATGAGTGGAACAAACTTCCGAGTACAGTTATAGAGGGCAAAACGTTGTGTAGTTTTAAAAATAGGTTAGATAAATACATGAGTGGGTGTGGGTGGGTGTGAGTTGGACCTGACTAGCTTGTGCTACTTGGTCTGACGCGGTGCTCCTCCCTTAAGTGGAAGTGACCTGATTAGGTGGGTCATTGGGCTAATCCGGCTGGGGGACACGGACCTGCTTCGCATGGGTCAGTAGACCTGCTGCAGTGTTCCTTCTTTCATATGTTCTTATCTCCATTATTTATTTATTTTTTGCAGTGTATCTGGTTGATAACTTTCCCCTTTCCTCAGTATTTAGTCTGACTTATAACATCATAGTGAAATGCATCTTAGATCAAATGTCAACAAACTGACGAACAAACATGGTATCAACACATTCGTATTTTTAAATGTGATACGAGCGTCAGCACATCAGACTTTTCCTCAGAGTGACGGTGGAGCCTTTTGGCATAAACCTTGGCATTAGATACCCAAAAATTGGTTTAAAAAGACACTTAAGAAAAGGTTCATCGTTACCATGCCTAATCCTTCTAGGATAGGGTAGGTGCCTGAGCCCGAGCCTTTAGCTCATAAGACTGTCATTCCCATTTGCCCCCTTGGGGCGGGGATGGCAGACCAGAGAGGCCTAGCCTGTGGCTAGGCCTGGGGACAGTTGGTCCCAAAGATGAGGAGGTACTTGTGCCTCCTCCCATGGGAGACTTAGGTCTCAGACACACTCTAAAGAGGGAGCCAAGGCCGGGCCACCACTTGGACAAGGCCCGGGCCGGGAGAATACCGGCTAATCTTTAATAATAATAATAACTTAAGAAAACACTAGGACATATTTAGAAATTTTTAAGCGATCAAGGTCCCAGGACCGAAATTTTTCTAATAAATATGTCCTAGTGTTTAAGTGCCTTTTCAAACGTAAATTTTTAAATTGGAATAAGCTAAACTGGTGTGATGCAGCAGTTGAAGGCGTGGTCAAATGTGGGCAGGACCCACTAGTGTAAGTAGATTCATCTACAAGAAAATAAACATATATATATATATATATATATATATATATATATAATATATATATATATATATATATATATATATATTATAATATATATATATATATATAATTTATATATAAATATTTTTTTATATATATAAAAATATATATATTAAGACGACACTGGACATGTGGCCAGTAACTGGCTTCTCGAATTCAATCCAGCCAAATGCAAAGTCATGAAGTTTTGGGGGGGGGGCAAAAAAGACCGTAGACAAGTATGGGCAGGGGGCAAAGACTCAGCCTCACTCAGGGGAAAGACCGGGGGTGCCCAAACCCGGCACATCACCGGGGCACAATCAACAAAAACCGCTGCACATACGGGCGCCGGGAAAAACCTGAAAATTTCTTCCTTTCCTTAATAAGGAATCGTTCAGACATGTACACTGTGTATGTTAGGCCCATACTGGAGTATGCACACCAGTCTGGAACCCACACCTGGCCCAAGCACGTCAAGAAGTTAGAGAAAGTAACAAAGGTTTGCAACAAGGCTAGTCCCAGAGCTCAAGGGAATGTCGTACGGGGAAAGGGTTAAGGGAAATCGACTGACGACACTGGAGGACAAAAAGGTCAGGGGAGACATGATAACGACATACAAATCCCTGCGGAGATTAGACAAGGTGGACAGAGATAGGATGTTCCAGAGAGGGGACACAGGGACAAGGGGTCACAACTGGAAGCTGAAGACTCAGACGAGTCACAGGGACGTAGGAAGTTTTCTTCGTCATAGAGTTGTCAGCAAGTGGAATAGCCTACAAGTAAAGTAGTGGGGGGCAGAACCTTTACATAGTTTTAAGAAGAGGTATTGACAAAGCTCGGGAGCAGAGAGAGAGAGGATAAAGTAAGCGATCATGTGAAGAGCGGGGCAGGAGTGAGTCTCAAACCCTGCAACCACAATTAGGTGAGTACAATTGGGGGAAAACTTTCACACCACACACATCCACACACATCCACACACAAAACACACACACACATCAACACACACACACATCACACAAAACACACATCACACAAAACACACAAAACACACACATCCACACAACACAACACATCCACACATACACACATACCACACACCACACACATAAAACACACCCAAACACAACACACACACATCCAACACACCACACACACACCACACACACAACACATCCACACACCCCACAACACACAACACACATACAACCACACATATTTCCACACACACACACACCACACACACATCCACACATCCACACACAAACACACACACACACAAAACACACACCCCAACACACACACCACACACCACACACCAACACAACAGTAAATTCTTTTTAAACTCAGTAAGGAAGCCTTTTAAAAATACAAAGATTTACTCGTTCAAATTTGATCCAAATTTTCATAATTAATTACGAATCATTTGCATATTAATGTCACTAGTAAAACCATAAATCATTTAATGGCACATTTTTTTTTAAAAGTCTGGGAAAATGTCTCTGAATTTACAAAATGTAAAAGTGATTTATCGAAATTTCACACATTAATTTATTGCTCATGAACAATAAGAACGGGTGAACAAGGGATCGAGTCAATGAAGTTAGTGCAAATTATTCTCAAATGTTTCACCAAAGGACATGAAGGCAATAAAAGGGCGTTAAATACCCCTGTCCACAAATGGCTTCGGTGGTTACCCGGTGTGAGTGAAGTGTTGCTAGGGATGAGGTGAGGGGAGATGAGGTGAGGGGAGATGAGGTGAGGGGAGATGAGGTGAGGGGAGATGAGGTGAGGGGAGATGGGGGATTAAGTAGGGAGGGAGAGGGAAGACACGACAATGGAAGAAATAATTAGTGAAATTAAAGAGAATCTTGATTCGCGCGATTGGAGTCAACCCTCACCCACCTTGAACCCCACCAATGCGGGTTTGCCTCTCCATAGTGGTAAGGTTCTAGAGGCTCTAAGAACCCAAAATCTCCATTATTTGATAAATCAGACACATGTGCAGCATTTGGGTATCATTAAAGATACCCAAATGTTGCACATGTGTCTAATTTATCAACTTTTTGGTTTCCCCTGAACCATTCATCTAAAGGGGGAAAAATCAGAATGGGGGCCCCGTACAAGCGGTTTTTCCGCAGGGGTCGTTTTGGGGCCTTTTGTTGTTACATTTTACATAAATGACATAGAAAAGGGGAATAAATAGCGACATAAGAAAATTTGCTGATGACCCCAAAATAGGCCGTCCAATTCATTCAAATGAAAACCATAGAGCACTTCAGGATGATTTAAAATAGACTGATGCAATGGTCGGAGAAGTGGCAGATGCGGTTTAATATAGACGAACGCAAAGTTTTAAATGTTGGACAGGAAAGTAACCATGCCACATAAAACTAATGTAGATCTTAATACTACTGTTTTGCGAAAAGGGTTTAGGAGTTCTGGTTAGCATTTAATCTAAAACCAAGACAACAGTGCATTAGTGTTCGCAATAAAGCTAACAAAATTCTTTGCTTCATATCTAAA
>NC_069400.1:71630764-71680764 GCF_026875155.1 Cherax quadricarinatus | reverse complement strand
GGTTTAATACCATTGGAGATCTTGCGGCCATCAAAAAAATCTGACCTCAATCAGATGGTAACCAGGATCAGCGAGACTGATAACCATGATGCCTTCTGTTGTCTCAAAACATGCCCGTCCCTCCCTAAGTTAACTTAGTATTTTACGATGATCTCCATCCTCTGTCAGTCCCAAGCTGGGAGAGTATGACTCCCAACGACCAAGCTAGAGAGTTCTAAACCTTTCCCTGGATGAGTTAGTGGGAGCAAGCCACTTTAGTCAGATTACGTAGGTGGACCGGGCATACGTACAACCTCTGATTGCCTTGTCGGTCTTTTTATTCTTTTCCAATGGATCCAACGAGGTGGTAAAAGGAGATTCTAGCAGAGCGTATACGCAGTGTGACGGGGTGATGACCTCAGCTACACCACTGGCACCAGATTGGAAAAAACAGCCTTTCATCACAAACAAGAACTGAAACGTTCGCACACAAACAGTCCAGTCGGAACAGCCCCGTTATGAAAAAGACTCCTGTAGCTGTGTTAGTGGGTGCAATCTCAGAGAGAGGGAGCTTTCTCCTTTTAATTATTCCTATATTTTCGAAGCGTCTGCGACCCGAAGACATTTCAAGTTGAATTCACTCTCCGCCTTGCTGCCCCTGTTTACACTGAGTACAAGTGTATTGACAGCAAAGGAGTAGTTGACTAGTAGTGTATGCATACTGTGAATTGTCCAAGTTGCAAAGGTTGGCAAACGGGATCAAGAGAAACCTTGCTACAGCCCTGTGTTCAGCCGAGAGAGAAGCTTGATTTCTAACTCTCCCGTCAGCCATCTTATCAGAATTACATTATAGTCTTTGAAGAACTTCAGACTGCTGGTGTGGGACAAGACATGTGTATCTACCCTGGCCAACACCTACAACCTATTTAGTTCTGGTCGTCAGGGTGGTGTTGCTGATGACAGTGACGATCACACATTGAACAGGTAATGGACTTGGCCCAAGAGCACCACTTTGTCCCTACTGGTTAGGAGAATCTTGCATCGTGTGGAAAACATACCTTGGGTTACCTCAAGGCGCTGGCTTCCAGGCACATGGGAACAACTAGAGACCAGAGGGTTTCCACCTTTCTCTTCCAACACTTCATTGTGGTGACCCAGAGGAGAAATTTATTGAGGATATACTTCAGCACAAGTGTCTTTTTCTCAGTCCTAAAACAGAAAGGAATGCCTGCTACATCCTGGCTTCTCATCAGTGTTCCACAACTTAGTTTCCATTTTTTGCAGTTCTTCATGCATGCTTATTCCTAAACCACTATAATAACTTAATATCTTTATTTATTACAAGTACATATACAAGGTATACAAGCCTGGCTGACATCAGTGAAATACTATTGTATGGAAAACATGACTCACGAAATCGTAATGACACGATTGCAAATAAACCATACCACGGGCGGGGTTAGAACCCGCGATCAGTGTGTCTCAAAACTCCAGTGGCTAACGCGACGGTCTGGAGTTTTGAGAGACTGATCGTGGGTTCTAACCCCACCCGTGGTATGGTTTGCTGTATAGAAAGCCGCTTGTTATGCAGAGCATTTCGGGCAAATTAGGTCAATTTTGTCCCAGGATGCGACCCACACCAGTCTACTAACACCCAGGTACCCATTTTAAACCGATGGGTGGACAGGGACAGCAGGTGTCTTACGAAAACACGTCCCTAATGGTTTCCAGCCGTACCGGAGGAGATTCGAACTCCGGACCTCAGTGTGTGAGCCGAATGCGCTAGCGATCGAGCTACGGGACACCAAAAAAATACGATCCATTGTATCACTCAAATGAAGACATTAAAAATATTCATATGAACATATATATGAAATGGTAGAGCAAGAAAATACTCAAACAGCTTCGGGGAGAACTCGATAGTCATCCCTGACGTACGTTTATTCTTTTTTTTGAAGATGAGGGTCCCAGTTAATACCAGGGATGGTACTTCGGTACTTCCCTTTGTGTGTGTGTGTGTGTGTGTGTGTGTGTGTGTGTGTGGGTGGGAATGGGTGTGTGTGTGTGTGTGTGTGTGTATGCGAATATACGTAAATATATATTATACACACAATCATCAAGTGTATATCTTTCATTGTAAATAAATCGTATATATTTGTATATTTTCTAGAGTGTACATACACAGAGTTTAAACTCTACTTTTGGCAGTAGAGGTTTCATGACATCAATGTACACTGTCAAATGCTCTAAGCTTCCGAACACTGGCGACTTCACCCGACCTTTGCTTCCTCTTGTCACCTCTTTTCTTATCCTGTTATTTCATGACTTTCCTTCCTTCTGCCTTGGTGGGTTCTGTCCTATGGGGCTCTTGTCACTCAGGGATTTTTTTTGGTCCAACATTCGTGGACTAGAAGCTTTCATACAGTGCTCTTCTGTTCTTTCCTTGACAGCTTTGGTATATAATCTGGCCTTCACTTCTCTCTTCAGTGTGCTTGTTAATTGTCCAAGACGGATCGCAACGCCGAAACAAGTTCCTTCTCCGAAGTGCGAGTTATTTGCTTGTTATTCCGGCCACGGTGTTGTGATTGTTTACTCTTTAAAGGCGTCACCATAACATGTGCAGGAGTCAGCATAGTAAGTACTGCAGATGCAGGAATCAGTATAGTGAGTCACTGTACATGCAGGAAACAGTTAAGTAAGTCACCACGGGTGTAGAAGTCACCATGGTACTGACCACAATCACTGAGTTCACATTTATATATACTGGTAAGTGCCGACATTGAAAGAGGTAATTTACTTCCAGTTATACAAATTCTCGCCCACTAACTCCCCATTGAGAAGGTTACTGACCTTTAAAGTCTGCTTACAAACACTTAACTCTCTTGGCTATAAGACAGTTTCTCCTATAACTGGATGGTTCTCAAGGCTGGAAGATGGTACGAAGCTCCTCGTCTTACACTTACCAATTGCAGAGTTTCACCATAATTGACAGAGTATTGATCTCTTGAATGTGGAGCTGTAATTGGCTGGTATTAAGCTAACAAACCGGCCATAACAATAATAAGGCACTTGTCAAACGATCGTTGAGACTGTAATTGGTCGTTTCAATCGATGTTGGTCGTCTCGCCGAGCGGGCGCGAGAGAGGAATCCAATCATGGGAGACTTGTGGTTGTGGAAGCCAATCAGGGAAAGGCTTCAGTAATGTAAGCTAGTCAATAAAGACCTATAGTAATGTAAGCCAATCAAGGAAAGGCTTCAGTAATGTAAGCCAATCAAGGAAAGGCTTCAGTAATGTAAGCCAATCAAGAAAGGCCTATAGTAATGTAACCCAATCAGGGAAAAGATATGGAAATGTAAGCCAATCAGGAGAGAGCTGTGATATTGGAAACCCGTGACGAATGTGCTTTTCCTTTTGTTACTTTTTGTTTCCTCCTGTAATGCCACTTCAGAAGCAGATTGTAAGAGCCATTTTAAGGACCAGGTGTTCAGTCATCTTTCCATCACTGAACAAGAATAAGAAAAGAAGATGATTAAAAAGGTATATAAATGCAAGGCGGCAGGAAGGAATAAGGATTGTTCCAGGAAGGTTTGGAAGGAAAAGGGAAGGGGGAAAATAAGGTTTTAGGTGCTAGGGGCTTGGACATGCAGCAGGATTGTGTGAGCCAGTTATATTACAGTGGATGCAAGTAGTTTTTTTTATGATTAGACGTGCTGCTGAAGTGTGAGCAAAAATTTATGAAGAGATTCAGTAAAACCGGTTGGCCAGACTTGATTTCTGGAGGTGGGGATGTACAGTGCCTGCACTCTGAAGATGGGTCGAAAATGCTGCAGTTCAGAGGTCATCTAAATTGTGACGACTGTTCACTTTTGACAAAACAGCGATTAAGCGATTTTTTATTTTAGGAGGAGGAGGGTGGTCACCTTACTTCGATAGGAGACAGCGAGTGTGTTAAAAAATGAGTCATCATATCAAACACACCTCTTATTAATTACTCGTCTACTGACATGCAGACTTAAACGCTTAGAGAACTGTTAGAGAACTGTTTGAATATATTTTGTCCCGTATTGGTCCCATTTTGCTATTTTTCACAAACTGGAAAAAATTTCAATACTGCTTTTCAAGCGAAAAGTTCTGAGTGTTTCATTTAATTGTCTTCTCCTTTCAGCGCTGACAGACTGATAATTCAAATTCTGATAGGCTTCAGACTTGATGTGCTTGTGTATTTTATGATATTGGTCACTGAAATGATAATCAGATTTTCTCTTGAAGTTGGCTACAAAGTTGGTTTTTCTTAGTGGAAGGTTTGACTTTCTTTAGGTCTTTACATGTCGT
Source organism: Cherax quadricarinatus (assembly GCF_026875155.1). Taxonomy (NCBI): domain Eukaryota; kingdom Metazoa; phylum Arthropoda; class Malacostraca; order Decapoda; family Parastacidae; genus Cherax; species Cherax quadricarinatus. Next base: position 71,676,451 of record NC_069400.1, on the reverse strand, counting down.
AATTTGCCAATTTAATTAACATTTAGATATTAGTGTCTATGTGACAACTTAAGAGTATCAAACCTGATTAGCTTCAAATCTTCAACGCCAAGATTTAGCGGCATTGTACATTTATGCCGCACTCTTTTCGCCTGCAGGAGACTGCAGGGGATTGAGGTCATGCAATACGAGAATACCTTGCTCGGATCATGCAGCTACCGAAATGCATCTAGTTGGGCCTTGCATTGTTGGAGACTATTTACTATCTACTGTTATTGACGTGATAGCTAATCATGGAGGTGTTGACCCCCATGACTCGCTATCACGGAGGGTATTCGCGGGGCCGTTGACCCCCGGAACACCCAACAGGTAGTAAGTGGCAGAGACTGTTATGAGTAATGCTGCTTTAAACAACCTGAGACAAGGTCTTATCGCACCAGACCTAAAGGATCCATGGAAAACTCTGAATTTTGATTGTCGTCTGCTTTCTGGGATGACCTACTGTGACCCAGCATGAGTCTATAGTGACCAAAGATACGATTTCACGTGGAAATGAACTGCTTTCCTTAAATGCTTGCATACCTATAATAACATACCTAAAATAACTTAGACTCAAAACAGCAAACCTTCAGTTTGAGCGGATCATATGTGCTTAAATCCATTATCAATCCTCTTTTTTTTTTTTTTACACAGGGTTTGACAAGGTTAGGTCAAGGATCCCCAATTTTATTGACAAGCTATTTACAGGTTAAGGAATCCTAACTTTATTGACAAGCTAAGAGCTGTTACCTACATCAGCTCATTTGAAAGCATTTTTATTGTTATGAGACATACAAGTAGGGAACAGGATGAAGTTGGAGCCATCTGTGGGCCAGCATTTTCATCTGCTCAACTGACTTTATCTCGTTGACATCATAATGCTGTACGAATGTGTTCCATACTTGAGTCATCCTGGGGATAAATCATCTCAGATGAAGTGATGTTTGTCTATCTGTCTATCTTTCTGTCTGTATCTCTCTCTCTCTCTCTCTCTCTCTCTCTCTCTCTCTCTCTCTCTCTCTCTCTTTCTCTTTCTCTCTTTCTAAGTCCTTCCTCTCTCTCCTCATTAATCCCCCTGATTAAAGGATCAACTCAAATCCCTGTCATAATATTGGACAAACTTGTGATGAAGCGACTGCCAACAAGCTCAGTATTGATGACACGTGTGTCAGTCTTGGGTTGCTGGAGTTATGGTAGGTCACTCCCTGGGTCACAGTTTAGTGTCGGTACACTCTGTGGAGATGAGCTCACTGACACGGTCGTGTTCTTCAGTGGGCACATCGTAAACAAATCACTGTCTTTGTTGTGTAAAAACAGTTTGAATAAGTCTGGTGAATTCTGGGTCACTTTACTGTAATAAAGTTCTTGTTGTCTGCCTTTCCCATGCTACTTTCACTTAGCCCTTGTACCGGTACTGACGTGATAAACTACTTTAACCTTCGCCAGTTTCACTTGTGGTGTGTCATGTGTAATGGTTTAGAAAACCGACAAGTTGAAAAAGACATGCAACATTTAGAAATCTTCACTGAGGACACTTTTCGTCAACCAATGGCTTCCTCAGTTACTGGTTGGCCAAACATTTCCTTAGTAAAGACTTTCCTCAGTAAAGACTTCCAAATGTTACACAAGTGTATCTCTCGTGTCTATAATGTAAGGTGCTTCTATTCCTGCCTACGAGAGCCTTATTTTCAGAATCACCTTCCTCATTCCTGTCTTCATTTTTTAGTCGCATCTCTTACAGACACTGTTATTTCTCCTGGCAGTTCGAGTGTTCCTGAGAGCATTCTTATTTGCAATCCTGAGTACTTGTATGAGGAGACTACCAGAATCTTTGAGATTGCAATGAGGTTTCGATTCCGAGTCTGTCGAAAAACCATGATGAAAAGAAGAAAAACCCACTGCAGGATTGACTCACGGGTGACACCACCAAGGAAGAACCTGTTATTACTCCCATGAAATCAGAACGTAGCAATCATACCTAATGCCCGTATGAGATTTAACATACAGGTAGTATTTAAGAACACACGGCGAGTCAAAAACATACTGATTAAGAATTCCCCTACAAACAAAGCGGGAGGTGTATATAGAGGAGCCATGCAGTGGATAAGTTTATATATATAATGTATATATATAATGTATATATATAATGTATATATATAATGTATATATATATATATATATATATATATATATATATAATATATATATATAATATATATATATATATTACTATTATTATATTCTCTACTGCCATATTCTCTGCTGGAGCAAAGCCTGACTAAACCTACCACCACCATCTCGGGATTCCAGTAAGGGTCGTCGATTCTTCTCACCGTAGGGGGTCGCCCTGTATTGGGTGTCCAGACTGGGGGACGCTAAGGGAGGCTGTCCTAACTGGGGATGCTGGGGGACACTGGGGAAGGGAACCATGGCTGAGGGATGCTATGGAAGCAACCATTATTAAGGGACAGTAGGTAAGGGAACAATAATTGAAGGACTCTAGAATAGACCATGATTGAAGGACGCTAGGAAAAACCATGGTTGAAGGACGCTAGGAAAGACCATGGTTGAAGGACGCTAGGGAAACCCATGGTTGAAGGACGCTAGGAAAGACCATGGTTGAAGGACGCTAGGGAAACCCATGGTTGAAGGACGCTAGGAAAACCCATGGTTGAAGGACGCTAGGGAAGACCATGGTTGAATGACGCTAGGAAAGACCCTGGTTGAAGGACGCTAGGAAAGACCATGGTTGAAGGACGCTAGGAAAGACCATGGTTGAAGGACGCTAGGGAAGACCATGGTTGAAGGACGCTAGGGAAGACCATGGTTGAAGGACGCTAGGGAAGACCATGGTTGAAGGACGCTAGGGAAACCCATGGTTGAAGGACGCTAGGAAAACCCATGGTTGAAGGACGCTAGGGAAGACCATGGTTGAATGACGCTAGGAAAGACCCTGGTTGAAGGACGCTAGGAAAGACCATGGTTGAAGGACGCTAGGAAAGACCATGGTTGAAGGACGCTAGGGAAGACCATGGTTGAAGGACGCTAGGGAAGACCATGGTTGAAGGACGCTAGGGAAGACCATGGTTGAAGGACGCTAGGGAAGACCATGGTTGAAGGACGCTAGGGAAGACCATGGTTGAAGGACGCTAGGGAAACCCATGGTTGAAGGACGCTAGGAAAGACCATGGTTGAAGGACGCTAGGGAAGACCATGGTTGAAGGACGCTAGGGAAGACCATGGTTGAAGGACGCTAGGGAAGACCATGGTTGAAGGACGCTAGGGAAGACCATGGTTGAAGGACGCTAGGAAAGACCATGGTTGAAGGACGCTAGGAAAGACCATGGTTGAAGGACGCTAGGAAAGACCATGGTTGAAGGACGCTAGGAAAGACCATGGTTGAAGGACGCTAGGAAAGACCATGGTTGAAGGACGCTATGGAAGACCATGGTTGAAGGACGCTAGGGAAGACCATGGTTGAAGGACGCTAGGGAAGACCATGGTTGAAGGACGCTAGGAAGGGGACCATATGACTGAGGTAAATACATTAAAAATAATATTGCTCTCTATTTCAGGGTGATCCCTGGAGACAGGGGTCCACGTCCACGCCCCTGGAGACAGAGGTCCACGCCGCGCTACTAGGGACAGAGATCCCCAGGGGCGTGAATCCCCACCCACGTGGGCCTATGCCAGGTAAGGTCCTTTGTCCTGTATACAATTTTCTACAACTACGTGTGTACAGATAGTTTCCTCTCAGAGGATGAACAATGTGGCTAGCAGCCAGGTCTGAGAGTCAACTTCTCCTGGAAGACTGAGGGAGCCAAACCCAGATTCCCAACATGTTCCTCTGCTGGAACATCTGGAGGACGTCCGCTATAGTATGTAGAAAGTATGTAATAGCAACACTGAAGTGGGGTCAGGTATCCGTGAGGACAGTGGCTTTGAGTCAGATTTTATTTAACGGGAAAATAAAATAAATGTACGTGTCCTAGTCCTCGCCTTCGTCTCTTGATCTTCACAACCCACCTGCCAGTGGGTTGTGAAGATCATGTGATGAAGAAATGGTCTGAATAGAGGATCAGGCTTATGTCATTTGTTGTGCTAAATGACTCAGACGGATCTGGTACTTTCTTGTTTGTATAATAATTATTTTTAATATTAATACTATTAAAAATACAGTGTCAGCCTTCCTAAGGTTGTCAAGATTCTGCCCAAGGGTTAGGCAAGCGAAGAATTCACAAGTATTAAAATCCCAAGAAGTTGCAGTGTCTGACAGGATTGTAGATCAATGGTTCAGAGAACCGACATGTTGATAAATTAGACACATGTGAAACTCTTGGGTATCTTTATTGAGGAAACGTTTCGCCACACAGTGGCTTCATCAGTCTATACAAAGGAGAATCTTGAACAGGAGGAGAATGAGGTAATCAGTCCCTCAGCCATTAGTCGATGTGGTCCTTCTCCGCACTTATGCCGTATTCTATTCAAGATTGATGGACTGACCACATCGACTAAAGGCTGAGGGACTGATTACCTCATTCTCCTCCTGTTCAAGATTCTCCTTTGTATGGACTGATGAAGCCACTGTGTGGCGAAACGTTTCCTCAATAAAGATACCCAAGAGTTGCACATGTGTCTAATTTATCAATATGTCAGTTCTCTGAACCATTGATCTACAATCCTGTCAGACACTGCAACTTTTTGGGTTTAATACTTGGGAATTCTTCGCTTGCCTAACCCTTGGGCACGACCTACTTCCACATTGAACAAATGTGACACCAACTTGTCAGGATTCGCTTGATTTAAGCCTTTTGTAAAACTCTTTTTCTATTATTTACTGGTATGTTCTTATTGGTAGATGCTGAAAGATGGTACAAATCCAGTATGTTGTCATCACTACCCTGAGGGTCAGCATTTTTTATAAGCTGTGAACGACACGGACTTCAAAACTACCCACTAGTATCTAAACCCTCCAACGAGAGTGAAATAAAATCCTCCCTTTTTTTTCTTCTTCATTGACGCGCTGCCGAGGACCAGAGACAGGTACTCTCCCTGTATTATGACTGCTGGCTCGCTATGCTGCTGTTTTTTCGATCAACTCTGCTTTCAACGATCTGCTGTGATTCCCCTACATTATCACTACCTTCATCCTGCTCCTGGTTCTTTATTTTCCTCTCGGATCTCGGTTTTTATGTCTGCCTCTTCTTTCTTATCGATGTGTCTTTCGTACAGAGATGTTTTACGGAAACCAGCATTTTAACGAGTATCCTTCAAAGGCTTCCTTTGGGGCTTCTCGGGGTGCTTCAAGAGCCTACTCTGGTAGGCACACAGATTAAAGATTGAGACACTTATGCAGCACATGAGAATCTTTACTGAGGAAACGTTTCGCCACACAGTGGCTTCATCAGTCCAATACAAAGTAGAAAGGTGTAAGGAGAAGAGGAGTTGAGGTAATCAGTCCCTCAGCCTGGAGTCGATGTGTTCAGTCCATTAATCTTGTATAATGTACAGCATAGGGCCGTAGACTTGGCTTATATACTGTAGTCAGGTGAGGCGAAGCAGGAAGAGGCGGGGTCATAGTGGTACCATCCACTAGTCGAAGTAGGTCTTCGTCCGAAGGTTGGACAAGATTGAAGAAATCTTTGTATCAAGATCCCTTTCATGACAACTGTCAGACACTGCATCATGGGGTCTTGATACAAAGATTTCTTCAACCTTGTCCAACCTTCGGACGAGACTTACTTCGACTAGTGGATGATACCACTATAACCCCGCCTCCTCCTGCTTCGCCTCACCTGACTACAGGTGAGGCCCTATACAGTACATTCTACAAGACGGATGGACTGAGCACATCGACTCCAGGCTGAGGGACTGATTACCTCAACTCCTTTCCTTACACCTGCTTTGTATTGGACTGATGAAGCCACTGTGTGGCGAAACGTTTCCTCAAAGATTCCCATATGTCGCATAAGTGTCTCAACCTTCAACTTGTCGATTTTTAAAACCATTCATCACAGGCACACAGATGAAGAAACGCTGCTGTGTCCCGCCAAGAGTATTAAACCTGGATCACGAAGGCAGAAGAATCTTCTAAAATTCCCAGGCTTCCAAGGGTACCGGTTAGCTTTTGGTTTATATTGCGTAATTAGGTGAACTACTAAGGCCAGCCATTTTTATTTCGTCTCGCAGGACCACGATGTTAGCTTTTCTAATTCTGAATGTTAGGAAAATTGAAAAATGCGACATTTTTGTTGCTACTGATGTAAATATTTTTCTGGTTATACTCTCTCCTTTGATAAATGACAAGCGCTTAGCTCAGTATTAAAAAGTCTTAAATATAATTGATATATTTTGCAATTATATTTGAAATATCTACTGTTATATACGTGTTTAAACGTTCGATGAAGAGATTTGAAAGTCTTAACAGGAAAAATTATTGTAAAAGTTTGGTGTTTTTCAATTGTCAAAAAAAAAGTCTTTATACCTCATTAATATTATGTCATGGAAAGGTATTCTTGCGTCAGATGCTGCATTTTAATTTTAATAATTCTCCAGTCCCCAACACTGAAATCTAAAATAATTGCCTGTGAAACATTAAGTTACAAAGGAACTTGGACTAAGGGTTAACCTGTAACCTCTTCTGGAAAGGTACCTGGGAAGGGCCCTTTCAAAGGCTATTTACTCCAGGTAAAATTCCACTCTTGTCTGCAGTGTTAACTGTCTTTGAATATGACCGCACTGAGATGAGCTTCCGTTTTTCTTCAGTGTATTTTCCCCGGTGTATATTTAACTACAAGACACAATCAGTCTCGCTCTGATCAACCATGTTAATTTTTTTATTGCCCAATTAAGTCCCTTCTCCATTTTGTTTCTGTGCATCTTCACTGATTAGCACCATTTGCGATATTCCTCTTAAGTGTTTGTTTACATCGCTCTTGGCTTATATTTGCTGGCCTGAGGAGCAGCCATTATTCGTGGGGAAATAAGACGTTGCCTCTATACGTGATCATTTTCCCATCTATATTTTAAACAATGGTGCCCGTCCATTTTCATACTGAGACAAGCCATTGTGCTTGCGTTCCATGGCTTGTTTCCAGTGCTTGTCCATACCAACTGCTTTTCTGCTCTTATTTAGAAGCATAAAACCTTGATATTTGAAGCTGGATTATTGAGATGCATTCATCTACGACCCTAGGCACATGTGTATATTTCGGATTCCCTGCAGAATGTTGCATTCGTTCATCCACAGGGAATTTCCGTGTTGTAATTCTTTTTCTCTTGTTGAATACTGGGGAGCTGCCACTGGATTTGATATCTCAGTTGCTGGTTGAGAGACCGCAACGGCGGCCATCTTGGTGGTACTGTTTAAAAAAATCATACCACGGACGGGGATAGAACCTGCGATCAGAGAGTCATAAAACACCAGACCGACGCGCTAGCCACTGGGCCAGCTGGCCCAGTGGCTAGCGCGTCGGTCTCGAGTTTTATGGCTTTCTGATCGCGGGTTCTATCTCCACCCGTGATACGGTTTGTTTGCAATCGTGTCATTACGATTTCGTGAGTCTTAGTACTGTTTACTTTTATCTGTTACTTGTGCGGCACAACGATGTGGAGTTCTGCGAGTACCCAGGTTATATTGGTGTTCTGGAAAATGAACAGGCGAATGCCGAGGCAAAGGTTACTGTAGCTAGCTTGCAGAGACTTCATGGGCCATATTCTCAGAATTGTTTTTGGGAGGCAGTGAGCCTAGTGGGCCATGCAGACTCGGAACAAGGTATTCAGGGTTCGGTCGATGTAGATATTTACCCCAACTCCTTCAACAGGAATAGTCTCTTTGAGACGAATTTTTCTAGAATGAGGATAGGGAAACCCACCTATAGACACCTGTTCCCAGGTGCTCCTGTTTTCCAGTGTTCCTGTTCCCCAGTGTTCCTGTTCCCCAGTGTTCCTGTCTCCCTCTGTGTAGCTTGTGACGTGCCGCTGACTACACCACATTGCAGCTGTTTACCCTCGGCTCAGACCTTTCCGCCTTCATCATGGATTTTATAATTACCGAGGTACCTTTAGGCACCTCTGGGAAACTTTTAACAAAGTATTTTGACATTACTAATTTAATGGAGCTAGTGACTGATGCTGACATGTAAAATCGGAACGATTGTGTTTGTGTTGAGTGTTTACTTTCGTTACTTTTATTATTTGTTGACATTATTGCTTTTATTTATTTTGTGTATACTTTGAATTCGTGTGGGCGCTGAGTGATCTGCAAGGTCAAAGTACACTGTAAACGTCACATCTGCGGCTGCTGCAAGGCTACTGCTGCAAGGCGCTGCTGCAAGGCTGCTTCTGCAAGGCTGCTGCTGCAAGGCTGCTGCTGCAAGGCTGCTGCAGCTCTCCAGTATCTCCTCACGCTTGTCTTTAATCAGTTTTTCCACACTTGTTATGATCTCCAGCCAGGTTCCCTACCCATTTATTTTTCATGTAAATGTCGTTTTGGATTGCTTTATCTTTCTATTCCACTTTTTCCTAAGTTAGTTTTTGAAAGAGATTTCTTGAGAGTTGCTTTTGGTTCTTCACTTATTGTGGCGACTTAGCTGGTGCTAAGTCAGTAGCTCCTGGTTATTTTTCTTTTAGTCAATTTTCTACCAGTTCTCCTTTTATTAAGGCGTTTTTTCCCTTTAGACCGTTTATCCCTTTATTGGGTCTTTGTATTAAGCTGCAGCTCTCTGCATTGGGTCTTCCTGTTTGAACGCTTTCTCCTTTTATATGGTCTTATCTACTGCTTCTGATGCCTCTTTATTCGACTGAAGAAGTCTACTGTGTAGGCGAAACGTTTCGGAATAAAGATACCTAACTGTTGCACATGTGTCTTAATTACCTGCTCTTCTTTCCACTGGGTTTCTTCTCTTTGGACTCCTCCTCCTCCTCCTTTCATTGTAGCATTCTTCCTATTTATATGGTTCTTTCCTTAATTGTGGCTCTATTCCTTACTTTTTCCTGACGACTGTAAGTTTGCTATATACATATACAATTTATATATACATATTGAATTTATATATATCGTCCATGCGGCTGTGGTAGTCCTTGTTACAACAGAACTTTCTATCAGTCTTATTGTCAATGTTTTCTCTGGAATTTTTGCATTTCTCTATATTTAGTGAATCCAGGAGGGTTCACATTCTGGAAGTCTTTAACTTTTTTGAACTCTCTGTTGTTTTGCGGCTTAGTGTCTGTTAATACAACGACTTTGTAGGGATATTACTTTTGTTAGATGCCATCAAACGAGAGATCCAATACTCTAGTCACGTCACAGTGAGCTCTGTACAGTTGCACTATCTCCTGTTTGGCGATATTCTCCCGGAAATTCCGTCTACCGTCTTTGGGTGTTATCAGCATAGTTGGGATGCTGATAATGGACTCTGTGTTTCGTGAAACTGGAAGACTTCACACAATCAATGATGCCATGAAGCTATGAGACAGTGCTCACTAGTTTGAAGATAGGTTACACTCCCCTTATTCAGTTGCCCTATAGTTTGTGGTCAGCCTTTTATCTCTGACAGTTCTGGGAATCTCTTGACTGTCCTGAGTGTCATGCTTGGGGTGGGGAAGCGAGGACATTACAGTACCAAGAACTCAATGATCGTTGTTTGATATTTTAGCATAGAAGAAGCGTATATTTAAACAAAGTTTCACCCACTAAGGACCTGGAAAAAAAATCCGTTTATCACCTACTTAATAAAGAACATTGGCCAAAAATTGAAGCATTTTATCAAATGCTTAATAAGGTATTTAGGAGATAAAGCATAAACACAGTAAATGGCTCTTCTTTGTCAGTGTTTTTCTCTCAGCATTTGTTGGCTATGATTGTCTGTGATTTGTTGGCTATGATTGTCTGTGATTTGTTGGCTATGATTGTCTGTGATTTGTTGACTATGATTGTTGGCTATGATTGTCTGTGATTTGTTGACTATGATTGTTGGCTATGATTGTCTGTGATTTGTTGACTATGATTGTTGGCTATGATTGTCTGTGATTTGTTGACTATGATTGTTGGCTATGATTGTCTGTGATTTGTTGACTATGATTGTTGGCTATGATTGTCTGTGATTTGTTGACTATGATTGTTGGCTATGATTGTGATTTGTTGACTATGATTGTTGGCTATGATTGTCTGTGATTTGTTGACTATGTATGTTGGCTATGATTGTCTGTGATTTGTTGACTATGATTGTTGGCTATGATTGTCTGTGATTTGTTGACTATGATTGTTGGCTATGATTGTCTGTGATTTGTTGACTATGATTGTTGGCTATGATTGTCTGTGATTTGTTGACTATGATTGTTGGCTATGATTGTCTGTGATTTGTTGACTATGATTGTTGGCTATGACTGCCGAGGCCACGGTGGGAGCTACCTATTCTCTCATCCTCGGGGTCGGTGTACTTCTTTCATTGCCTTCATTTTATAAAGATTTTTTTTAAATACATCTTTTTTAGACTTTTTTTTTTAGATTTATTGGGTTTTATCTGGTTAATTGAACTGGAAGTTGTGCCAGATATGTTCTTGTATTAGTCAGCCCCTGAACTGGTGGGTTGTGTGTGTGGCAGCTGAGCTGTACTGGGTTATGTAGCAGCTGACTTTGGTGGGTTGTGTAGCAGTTGACTTTGGTGGGTTGTGTAGCAACTGACTTTGGTGGGTTGTGTAGCAGTTGACTTTGGTGGGTTATGTAGCAGCTGACTTTGGTGGGTTGTGTAGCAGCTGACTTTGGTGGGTTGTGTAGCAACTGACTTTGGTGGGTTGTATAGCAGCTGACTTTGGTGGGTTGTATAGCAGCTGACTTTGGTGGGTTGTATAGTAGCTGACTTTGGTGGGTTGTATAGCAGTTGGCTTTGGTGGGTTGTGTAGCAGCTGACTTTGGTGGGTTGTGTAGCAGCTGACTTTGGTGGGTTGTATAGCAGCTGACTTTGGTGGGTTGTATAGCAGCTGACTTCGGTGGGTTGTATAGCAGCTGACTTTGGTGGGTTGTATATCAGCTGACTTTGGTGGGTTGTTTAGCAGCTGACTTTGGTGGGTTGTGTAGCAGTTGACTTCGGTGGGTTGTGTAGCAGTTGACTTTGGTGGGTTGTGTAGCAGCTGACTTTGGTGGGTTGTGTAGCAGCTGACTTTTGGTGGGTAGTATAGCAGCTGACTTTGATGGGTTGTATAGCAGCTGACTTTGGTGGGTTGTATAGCAGCTGACTTTGGTGGGTTGTATAGCAGCTGACTTTGGCGAGTTGTATAGCAGCTGACTTCGGTGGGTTGTATAGCAGCTGAATTTGGTGGGTTGTATAGCAGCTGAATTTGATGGGTTGTATAGCAGCTGAATTTGGTGGGTTATGTAGCAGCTGACTTTGGTGGGTTGTATAGCAGCTGACTTTGGTGGGTTGTATAGCAGCCGACTTTGGTGGGTTGTATAGCAGCCGACTTTGGTGGTTGTATAGCACTGACTTTGGTGGGTTGTATAGCAGCTGACTTTGGTGGTTGTATAGCAGCTGACTTTGGTGGGTTGTATAGCAGCTGACTTTGGTGGGTTGTATAGCAGCTGACTTTGGTGGGTTGTATAGCAGCTGACTTTGGTGGGTTGTATAGCAGCTGACTTTGGTGGGTTGTATAGCAGCTGACTTTGGTGGGTTGTATAGCAACTGACTTTGGTGGGTTGTATAGCAGCTGACTTTGGTGGGTTGTATAGCAGCTGACTTTGGTGGGTTGTATGGCAGCTGACTTTGGTGGGTCGTATAGCAGCTGACTTTGGTGGGTTGTGTAACAGCTGAATTGACTATTGTGGGCTGTCTACACTAGTAAAGCATTGGACGCGGTGCATTTCTGGCCGGGTTGATGGTAGTTAAGGCAGATCAGTTTGTCTCCGTCGGTACCGTTGGCTAGGGTAAAGAATCTGCTCTCCTGACCTTAGGTCCAGACAGATCTGAAGAAATATCAGTGTTCCTTTCAGGTGGTCTCGGTACAGGGTCATCTTATTCTTGTTTAGCCTCTGTACTCTCTCATTTTATTCTCTCTCTCTGTCTCTCTCTTTCCTGTCCCCTCTTTCCCTCTCCCACACAGCTGACGAACGACCCAAAAGCACACACACAAATGTTTGTTGATCTAACGAAGTTCTCCATTTCAAAAATAGCGAAATCTTTCAGCCTCCGTTTTCTTAAAATGTTTTCTAGATACTTCGTACAAAAAAATGACTGTGCCATCCACCAGCCAGTTGGGTCGTTAACTCACGACAAACAAGCCCCACGCATGCGCACTTCCGAGCTTTAAGGCTCGTTAGGGTGGCATCAACTAGGTCCCTAACGACCTGGAGCCAGTCAAGCCATAAGAAAGGAGCAAGCATAGCATGACAGACTCTCAGAACAGAGCTAAAAATTTCCTCTCTCGTCAGGACGACGATTTTGGATTATTTTCTCTCTGGCTGCAAAACACATATAATACCACAGCCTTTTTGTCCTTGAGACTCTGGACGTCCGTTGGTCCGTAAGTCCGTCGGTTCCTTTATCCATCGGTTCGTACCTAACTACCTCTGTCGTTCCGTACGTCCGTCCGTCTGTAGTCGAGACAATGTCGTGGGGTTTAACTCTAGTTCCTGGACTCACCGTATATTCACTTGACCGTTGTCCCAAAAAATTCTCTATGGATCTATAATACCTAACTTAAAGCCGTGTATACGCCAGCCCCCGCTGCTCCTCTAGTTACCTGACGAAAACTCCAACACACCTTTCACTCCAGTATCACCTGAGTGTAAATCTTTCTGTATCCCCTCTTCTCTCCCCATCCCGGGGCACCCGGGGTACAACTTTCTTTTACACAATAAAACGAAACCCGTCATAGAAATTTACGGCTTTTGGGTCCGAATTGTCAAACCCCCGTGTCGGCCCCCGGGTTTCAGACCGACCTCCTCCCGGGAAAGTTCCTTCCCTGTTACCACCTACTTTTCTATCTGTTTTTTTTTTTAAGTATTTTTTTGAGGGGGGGGGGAACTTTTATTGATCCAATATTGTCTGTTTTTTAGTTTTTCATTTTTCCAGTTTCAGTTTTCAATCGTATTTTTTTTCCATATTTCTTTTTTTTTTTGTCCAATCTTTTCCTTTTCGCCTGTTTTTTTTTTTCCAGTTTTGTAATTCTGCCCAAACCATCCATTTGATTATTAACGATGTAAAGTCATGGATTTTTTTTTGACCCACAAACTATTGTTTCATATTAACTTCCCATGAAATGTTTCAATTTTTTCATACTGAGTATGTGCGTGTTTCTGTGCGTGCGTGTGCTTACCAGTATCCACTCACCTATAAAATTATGGTTGCAAGGGTTTTTTTTTAATCCCGCAAACCTGGGCCCGCCCCTTCGCTGATTACTAACAGATTCACTCTCCCCGGTTCGCATTATATATAATATATATAATTATATAAAAAATTTTAATATATAAATATTTATATTATATTAATATATATATATTTAAATATTTATATATATATATTTATATTAAATATTAAATTTATTAATGTGTGTTCCACACCTTGAGGGGTTTAAACTCTAAAAGCTCTTGAATAAAGTACTTTTCCTGTGATTATACTATACACTTTGGGGAATTTATTTTGTAAATTCTATGTGGATTGATTAAGCTCTACAGAGTGAAAAAATATTCTACTAAAGTTCATGTGCACCGCCATTTAATCCTTAAAGCTCACGCTTAAATAGTTATTTTTAAAGTGTGGAAACATTTAACGAATGACGTACGATTTTTAATGGAGGACTTAGGGGTTTTTCTATTTTTTTACGCTGATAGTGCACTGTTATTTGCAAGGAAATTTCGAAGGAAACATTGCGTACTACCACTGCTACCAATACCACACCCCACGTGCTCACTATTATACCCCACCACTACTACCAACCACCACCACTACCACCCCCACCCCACCACCACTACCACCACCACCACTACTACACACCACCACACTACTACAACACTACAACACCACCACACCCTCTACACCACCACACTACTACACACCCCCAAACACACAACCCCTCCCACTCCCAACCACCACCCAACAACACCCATAACTACCCCTACACACTACCAACACACTACACTAACCACCAACTACTAACCACCACCACACTACTACCACACCACCAACACTATCTCTACACCACCACCACACTATCACTACCACACACAACACTACCACCACCACTACAACACTAACTACCACTACCACCACCACACTACTACTACACTACCACCACCAACACTACCACACCACTACACACCCACCACTACTACCCTACACTAACCACTACCACCCAACACTACCACTACACCACTACACAACACTACACACACACACACTACTAACACACCACCACCACTACTACTACACTACCACCACATACTACACACTACACCACCACTACTATACTACCTACCACCACCAAACACTACTACCACCACACCACACACCACACCACTATACTACACACTACACCACCACTACTAACATACCACCACCACACACTACACACACTACACTACCAACCAACACTACTACACCACTACCACCACCACTACAAACACCACACCACCACACACTACTAACACTACCACCACACTACTACCTACCACACTAACACTAACATACTACCTACCACCACAACACTACTACCACACACTACACACAAACCACTACTACCACACACACTACTAACCACCAACCCACTACTACTAACTACCACCACTACCACTCACCACACTACTAACTACACTACCACCACCAACACTACTACACTACACCACCACTACTACAACCTACACCACCACTACTTCTTTCTACACATTCCTACCACCTCTCCTCCCCCCTCACCCTTCACTCCCCCTAACTCCCCCTAATCCCCACCCACCCACTACTACACCACCACCTACACACTACAAATTAACACACCCTACTAACATCCCACCACCTACACCCTACTAATCCTTTACACCACCCAATAACATACCACACAAACATACAACATACACTCCACCCCCCTCTCCTAAAACTTTCCCACCATCTTTCAATCATCGAACCAAACCCTCTCCCTTTTTAAACATTTACTCCCATATGCTTATACTACACACCACCAACCTACTACCCTACCACCACCACAACACTCACCCCCAACACCCTACAACACACCACACACACTACCACACCACCCACACACACTACACCACCAACACACTACCACTACACCCCACCACACTACTACCCTACACCACCACACTACTACACTACACCACCAACCTACTAACCTACACCACCAACACTACTACACCCTACTCAACCACAACACTACTACACCTACACCACCACACACTACCTCTACCACCCACACTACACCCACACAAACAACACTACTACACAACCCACCACTACTACTACCCACACACCACACTACACCCTACACCACCACACTACTAACCTACACCACCACACTACACACTAACCCTACACACACACAAACACCCTACCACCACCACACTACACACACAACACCACACACTACCACCACACACACACCAACACTACAACCCAACACCACCAACTACTACACCCCACCACCTAACACTACCACCACAACTCTACCTACACACCACACACACCAACCCACCACTACTACCTAACCCACCAACACTACCCAACCACCACCAACTACACACACACACTACTACTACACACACACACTACTACACTACCACTACACCACACACACTACACACACTACTACCACAACCACTACTACCTACAACCCACCACCACCAACACTACTACCACACACCACCACACTACTCTAAACCACTACACCACCACCACTACTACTCAACTACTACCACCCCCAACACTACTACTACTACCACTACCACCCCCAAACCACTCCCCACCACCAACACACTCCCAAAACCCACCACACTCACCACCACCAACATACTCCCACCCCCAAACACTACACCACCACCAACACTAAACTACTACCACTACCCCCACCAACACTACTACCACCACCAACACTACAACCACCAAACACACTACTACTACCCACCACCACCCAACACACTACCCCCACCAACAACTACCACCACCAACACTACTAAACTACTGTCACCCCAAAACCTCAATTTTTTTTTTTTCTAATAAAAACTTACCAGTCGTTCAACTTTTCAGAAAATAAAGAAAACCGGGGGTGAGAACCCGTATTGGGGGCTCCCCCTGAACAACAACAAAAACAACAACAACAAAAAACAACAAAAAAAAATCGAACAGGGGTTCGAAAAAGTGTTCGGAACCCTCGCTTCGTTTCCCCCTCGCTCGCCCGGGTCAAAATTATATTCAACCTTTCATCAATAAAAACCCTTCGGGGGTTTACTTCTAATTTTCCCCCCTTTTTCGGGGTTTCCTGTTCTGAGGGAAAGCGGGGGGGAAAAAAAAGGGGGCGAGGGCAACAGTAAGTCTAAAAAGGACAAAAAAGGGGAATTGTGTGTAGTTTTATGTGTATTGAAAAATATGGAACGGCAGAAAGGGTTGATCAAAGTTTTTTGTGTGTGATTTCACGGGGAAGAGGGAAAAATCACTAGGGAAGTTTGGTAAATAATTGATCGTGGCCCCTCCTACCTGTCTCTTTTTCATTTCTGTCTCTACCGTTCCCCCCTCTGCCTTCCCCCCTTTTCCGTTCCCCCCTCCGCCCCCCCTTTTCCTTCCTCTCCCTGCCTTTCCCCCCTTTCCCTTCCTCCCTCCCGCCTTCCCCTTTTCCCTTCCTCCCTCCTGCCTTCCCCTTTTTCCCTTCCCTCTCCTGCCTTCCCCCTTTTTCCCTTCCCCCTCCTGCCTTCCCCTTTCCCTTCCTCCCTCCGCCTTTCCCCCCCTTTCCCTTCCCCCCTCCTGCCCTTTCCCCTTTCCCCCCTCCTCCTTCCTTTTTCCGTTTTCCCCCCTCCGGCCTTCCCCTTTTCCCTTCCTCCCTCCTGCCCCTTCCCCCTTTCCCTTCCTCCGTCCTGCCTTCCCCCTTTTCCCTTCCCCCCTCCGCCTTCCCCTTTTCCCTTCCTCCCCCGGCCTCCCCTTTTCCTTTCCCCCCTCCTGCCTTTCCCCCCTTTTCCCTTCCTCCCTCCGCTTTTTCCCCCCCCTTTCCGTTCCCCTCCTCCTTCCCCCTTTTCCTTCTCCCCCCTGCCTTTCCCCCTTTTCCCTTTTTCCCCCCCTGCTTCCCCCCTTTCCCTTCCCCCTCCGCCTTCCCCTTTTCCCTTCCCCCTCCTGCCTTCCCCTTTCCGTTTCCTCCCTCCCCGCCCTTTCCCCCTTTCCCCCCCCTCCCCCCTGCCCCTTTCCCCCTTTTCCCTTCCTCCCTCCTGCCTTCCTCATTTTTGATCTTTTCCCCTTTCCCCATTTTTTTTTTTACTCTCCCGCCTTCACCATTTCCCGGGCATCCCCGCATTTTTCCCCTTTTTCTGCCCTCCCGTCCCTGCCCCCCCTTCACCCCTTCCCAATGATGCTCGTTTTTCCCCATCCCTGACGAAAGCATTTGGCCAGGGGACCCGAAGGGCAAGTTACCCTACATCCCCGATTTTCTTTCCCCAAGCAGTAAAAATAGGTACCTGTGTGTTTTCAGAATTTAGGGGGGAAAAAAAAATCGTCAAGTTTTAAGATAATTAAAACTTAAGGGTCTTTAAAAATGCCTAGAGGAGGTAGGAAATCACGGAATTAATTGAACTCTTTCCTTTACCTCTCTCTCTTTTTTCTTTATTCCCTCTCTCTTTTTTTCCCCGAATCCCCTCTCAAAAAAAATTCAAATTAAAGGAAACCCCCCCTTTCTAAAAATTTTTTAAAAAAATTTAAAGGCTTGGGGCCGCTGGTTTGAAAAAAAAAAAAATTAAGAGACACCCGACCTCGGTAAAAAACAGATAACTTTTACAGAAGGAAAACAGAAACCAGATGAAAAAGGGAAAAACCGTTTTTCAAATGAAGGGGGCCAAAAGGCTGGGAAGGGAAATGAAACCCAATGATTAAAAAATTTTAAAAAATTTTTTTCTTTAAGAGCAAGAAAAGTTTGTAAAAGAAATGAATTATGATTTATAAGGAGAACTTTGTGACATTTGTAAACGTGAGCGGTAATTAAATTATTAGATACACAATGAGTCCAGAGACGAAGGTCACATTATTTTGTTACCCGAGTTACTGCAGAAATGAACAGTGTACAAAGATAATATTGATGAGTTTTTTAATACAAATCAATTTTACAGGCAATGAGCAAGCAGATTCTGCTGCACGGTCTGCAATACATCACCTTCTAGTCCCATTCTCCGACTATTTTGCTATAATCTCCACACACACCTTCACAACCGTTGGCAACGGCGTTGGTCTGATATGACTCATAACAAATTACATTCTGTCAAACCAAGTTCAAGTTCCTGGCCTTGTCATCGATGCCGAGGTTGGGAAACTACGCTCTTCTGTCTTCGTATCGGGCACACACTTCTCACTAACGGGTATCTCATGGAGAGGCGCCCTGTTGAACTCTGAGAATTGTCTGGTTCCATTTTCAATTTCCCCTATTCTATTGGACTGTCCAGTCCTTCAACGAGCACGCACAATTTTCCTCCGAAGTCGTGACCGCTCTAACGTCCTTTATCTTTCCTCCTCGCTGACGGCCCCACCTTTTGACATAAACTCCCTCTTTGACTTTTTGACAACTGATTTATTCCACAAACTTTGATAATTCTTCCTTTAGCACTCCTCCCAGCCCTTTCTAACTCTCCTCTGTTATCCTCTCCACCCTTGATTCTCTATGATCCTGCTGTATCCTCTGCCTTGCTGCGTTCTATGACCCTCGTAGCTTTAAGCGATTCTTTTGATTATAATATAATCTAAAAGTTAAACAGCTGATAAGTTATAATGTGAACGTTAGAGCATATTCATTACGTTACAGACACTGGGAGTTACTTTTGCTATGATATAAGCGAATATCAGTGCAGATAACTGTAATAATTCGCGCCAGAAACTCAGAAGAGGTGGCCTAGGAGATGGAAATACCCCCTCAAATTTAGCCAGGTAAATACACAGACACAACTGGTATACAGAAGTGCAAATTATGATGAAAATTGAGAATTTCCATCAGGTGTATAGTGGAGATACTGGTCTCAGCTGGAAAATCACACAAGTTATAATGGGCTACGTCACTAAAATATTACTGGGAGCATACAATATATCCGTCTCTATCCAAAGACCAGGAAACGAAAAATAGAGATAGTTGCTGGTAAGCAGCGCAGGAAAGCGAAGCTCATAAACACTGGCACACGGAAATAGCACAGAACACAAGTAACACAGAAAAGATACACGAGACCCAAAAATGAATACCATTCATTGAGAATAGAAGCTACGAGGGAGTTGGCAAAT
This sequence comes from Cherax quadricarinatus, assembly GCF_026875155.1. Classification (NCBI taxonomy): domain Eukaryota; kingdom Metazoa; phylum Arthropoda; class Malacostraca; order Decapoda; family Parastacidae; genus Cherax; species Cherax quadricarinatus. The sequence continues at coordinate 71,656,979 of NC_069400.1, read as the reverse complement.
GATGAAACACACAGAAAAGATCAGGCAACCCAAACTACCCCAGAGTTATATCAGAAAATAAGTGTAAAGGAGGTAAGAGACTGGGGACAGATAAGGACGTATTCACGGAAAAGTAGAAATTCTGCGAAATGGCTGCAAGAAACCCTGCCAGAAGCTTTGCAAGAAACCCTGCCAGAAGCTTTGCAAGAAAACCTGCCAGAAGCTTTGCAAGAAAACCTGCCAGAAGCTTTGCAAGAAAACCTGCCAGAAGCTTTGCAAGAAACCCTGCCAGAAGCTTTGCAAGAACCCTGCCAGAAGCTTTGCAACAAACCCTGTAAGCTTTGCAAGAAACCCTGCAAGGAACTTTGCAAGAAACCCTGCAAGGAGCTTTGCAAGAAACCCTGTAAGAAGCTTTGCAAGAAACCATGCAAGAAGCTTTGCAAGAAACCCTGCAAGAAGCTTCGTAAGAAACCATGCAAGAAATCATGCAAGAAACCCTGCAAGAAGCTTATAGATCTGATGAAGGCGCAAATAAACACCTGATTAAATTGGATACAACAAAGTCAATGGGACCGGATAAGAGTGCACAATGGATACTAAAAGGAGCTGAAGCCTCTGTGCTCCATTTAAAGATACATATAACCAGTCAGTGGATACCGAGGGACGGTGAAATATTTTAATGACAGTCAACATCGCACAAATATACAAAGAGGTAGACACGTGACGCTAATAAACTTAATATTTTATGAAAGAAAGAATGAAGTCAGGGAGGGTAGACTACCTGAACAGCACAGGTTGTATACATGTAGACTGCCTGAACAGCACAGGTTGTGTACATGTAGACTGCCTGAACAGCACAGGTTGTGTACATGTAGACTGCCTGAAGAGCACAGGTTGTGTACATGTAGACTGCCTGAACAGCACAGGTTGTGTACATGTAGACTGCCTGAACAGCACAGGTTGTGTACATGTAGACTGCCTGAACAGCACAGGTTGTGTACATGTAGACTGCCTGAACAGCACAAACTGTGTACATGTAGACTGCCTGAACAGCACAAACTGTGTACATGTAGACTGCCTGAACAGCACAAACTGTGTACATGTAGACTGCCTGAACAGCACAGTAAAGGAATGCTTGAGTAAACAAACCGTACCACGGGTGGGGTTTGAACCCGCGGTCAGAGTGTCTCAGAACTCCAGACCGTCGCTTTAGCCGCTGGGCCAGCTATGATTTGTTTGCAATGGTGTCATTACGATTTCGTGAGTCATGTTAATACTTGAGTAATAAGGGAAGAACCATTGCCATGAGAAGTGACTTTATATAGTCTGACATGACTCACTACCTGAAATAGTCTTATTCCTGTTATAACTAATAGCACCAAGTGCAAAACTGCAAACTGCAATGTATGTAAATATACAGAGCAGAGAATTAATTCACAGAAACATGTTTAGACTCTAATGAATTTTTACACTCCATTTCAACACATTGCTACTAAAGAAGCGTTTGCAATTGCAACTGCCAGGCTTCCTACTTTTTCTTTTGTCCCTTTAAACACTATTTCCTTCCCATATAATCTTTTAGTCTTCTAGTCTTCCGTTGTCTTTTTCATTACATTTCTCAACATTTACAATTTTCTCGCTTATACACAAGTTTATACAAGGTTAGAGTAAGGGTTTATTTCCTTATTTACAAGCTAAGAACTCTTACCTACCTTCATTCATTTGAAATCCTTTTAATGAAACAAATAAATGGGGAAAAGGATGAAGATGGAGCCATCTGTGCGCCAGCTATTTTATTTACTCAAGTGACTTTATCAATTTCATTAAACTGGATGAGGAATAAATGACCTCAGGTAAAGTAATATTCTTGATAAGAATACAAGCAAAGTGTAGTTGCTGTTTGTTGCCCGTCTTGTTGTATACAAGCTATCCTCTTGCTGTCTACGAAGTGGAGCCAAGTATGGTACCTTGAAAATATTGGTCTTCTACATAACAGTAAGGTCATCCACATCACTTTGGTGTTGAAGGCTCTGTTGAAATGTCAGGTCTGTCCAGGCTGGGTCCAGGGGAGAAAGGAGTCGTCTTGCTCTGTTCTGTTCTGTCAAGTCGTAGAAGAGGATGGGGGGGGGGGAAGAAGGCCAAGAAAGTGGAGCATACTTAAGGTGAGAGAGCACTTGTGCCTAGTGCAGGGTCTTGCAGCCTCTACTGTCGAAAAGTATGCGATACGCCTTAGTCCTCTAAAACACACACACACACGGCCAGTGAAGAGGCGGGGCCAGGAGCCGTGAATCGACCCCTGCATCACAGCTAGGTGAGCACACACACACACACACACACGCCAGGAGCTCGGACTCGACCCCCGCAACCTCAACTAGGTGAGTACACACACACACACACACACACACACACACACACACACACACACACACACAAACACACACACACACACACACACATATCTCTTCCCATATCTTTCTTCACCCTTGACCCTTTTTCATTCTCAATATTTTATACTCTCCCGTTCCTGTCTATCCTTTCCCATGCCCTCCCACCTACTCTTTTATTCTCCCTTTCGCCTGCCTTTTCCCCTCCCCTCAGGGCTGATAAAAAATGAAAGAAAACCAGTGCAACAGGAGAGATGGAAGGTGAGGCAGGAGTAGGCTCATTGTTTTACTTAATATATTCCAGCCTACTCAAAGGTCCCTGAAATATTAGGCCAAAATTTCCATGTGAATCACTTTTGGGGACATTAAGCGGACACAAAATTAATCCTCTTTCGTCAAGACGATGGAGAAGAGGGGAAGCCGGTGAGGGGAGATCCAGGGAGGGGGAGGACTGGAAAGGGGAAGGGAGGAGAGGGCGGGGAGGAGAACTAGAATGGGAAGATAGGGAAAGAATAAGGGGAAGCCTAAAGAGAGATCGAATGGGAAAGGAAGATGGATGAAGATTTCTTCAAATGGAAGAGGGGAAGGAGCGTGAGAGAAGAGGAGGAGGAAGGGGGTGTAAAGAGAGGTACAGAAAAACGTAAGAGAAAATTGGAAGAAAGCGAGGGAAAAGAAAAATACAGAGAGAGAGAGAGAGAAAGAAAGAAAAGAAAAGTAATAATAAAGACACTGCAGTTACATTTGGAAAGTGAGGAACAGATGGAACTGTCAGATGATGACTGGGGGAATTAGTGAAGGAATGAGTAAAGGAGAAACAGACGAAGAAGCAGCAGCTAAGAGGAGAAAACCAGGATAATGGAAAGGTAATGTAACAAAACAAGAGGTGGTAAAGGGAGAGGCACAGAAAGAGTAGGAAAGGGGGGGGGGTAAGAAAGAAGACAGTGGAAGAATGAGTAGAAAGACAGAGGGGACAGTAGAGATAGGAAGAATGGAAAGACAGAAGAAAAGAATTGGGAACAAAAATAAAAATTTAAGAAAGAGGGGAAACTAGTGAGAGGGGAAGGTACGGAAAAATGAGATTAGAGGGGAGAGAAAGAGGAGAATTGAGAGAATGTAATTAAACTGAAGAATAAGGACGAGGGAAGAGTATATTTTATATTGAGAAACAGGAGAGGGAATGAGGTGAGAGACAATGAGTGAGGAGAGAGAGAGAGTGAGGAGAGAGGAGAGAGAGAGAGAGAGAGAGAGAGAGAGAGGAGAGAGAGAGAGAGAGAGAGAGAGAGAGAGTGAATGAATGAATGAATGAGGAGAAACAGCATAAAGAACGAGTTATAACATGAATGGAAGGATGTATAAGGGATACAGAGGGAGGAAAGAGGCATATTGAAAGATACACATAATGAGGGGACATTGGAATGAGAATCTGGGGAAAGTTACAGAATGATGGATAAAAAAAATAACAGAGAATGAAGGGAGGGAGATAATGCGACAGAAATGAGGAGCAGTAATGGAAAGAGAGAAGGGAGACATGGTAAGAGAATGATAGGAGAAAGTAAATAATGGATTGAGACTGAATAAAGGAAAATACAAGCCAGAACAAAAGAAGATAGAATAAACGCACGGATCAGCAATAACAGCAACATCGAAACTCTTTATTGACGTGCTTAAAATGCCAGTTTTCGACGTTTTACTCAATGTCAGTTTGTGAATATTTTCTGTGTTTTTTTTTCTCTCCAAATCTCCCTCTGTAAGTAAGATTAAACTATATTACAGAAGTTTAAACAAAAATGTATATTTATATACACACAAAAAAAATTAGAAGCATACATCACGTTAAGCAACAGGTGGTCGAGGTAAATAGGAAGCGTTAAAAACATAACGTTTGTCACTCTTGGTGGGAGGCAGAACTGGCCATTGGTCAGATATTTACTCCAGATATTTATCAGTATTAATCTTTTGGTTTAATCTTTAAAGGGAAAACTCTGAGGCTTGTTTGGGGCTCTTGATCCGAATAATAGGAAATCCACACCAATTTCTGTTTACTTCCTATTCCCCAGGCGCTGTACGAACCTCTTCCCCGAGATTACTATAATACACAATGCAACATTTATCCCCCTAGTCTTGGTCTTATAACGGTTTCAATCCGTTGACTTCGTAGTCTGTCACCATCAACTGGTACCAGCAAAGACAGCTCGGCATCGAGACTTCTTTGTGTAGTGAGAATTCTATCAACAGTCCTACCATTTTCTGTCAACTACTGCTTGCGGGTCTGGTTGATAGATCTAAAGGCTCCAGGCAGCGTTCTATAATCAGGAAAAGTAGCTAGAGCACAGAATGCGTTTGTGATATCATCAAAGTTTAATGTTTCCCAGGCAGTTTTCTTGCCTAGGTCTCCCGATAACGATACAGTATCACATTCAATAAATGGAAGGAACAAAGCCAGTGCGAGGCTTTCACGCTGAACGAAATCATCCAAATATCCCGGGGGGCAGTTGGATTGCTATGTAATTCCTAGAGAGAGGAAACAGTGGTTCTTCAGGGATGAAAGCTCTTAGTGGAATTTTGTCTCCTCGTTTGATGGGATGTGTGATGGGTTTTCTCTGCTTGATTAGGTGCTAACTGATGCGTATGTTGTCTTGGTGTTGTCCAAGCTTGTCAATTGGGCACACGGTGTGGATATCTGCCTCTGCAAAATCTGTTGTCGTCCAGCACCATCTTATCACTGCTGTTTTCGCTAAATAAATTTCCGATTGCATTTTTTAATTGATATCTTAAGCTTATGCTTCATGGTTGCAGCAGTGTTAGGGTGAATACTGTATTCTTCAAGGTGGAACTTAGGTAAGTACCTTCTAGGAAAAAATGTGCTAGTTTTACCCAGGAATGAAAATATTGGTACACTACCCGATACAATGAAAATGTTCAATGTAAATATTGTGTTTATTAATAATAATCTTTGTCTACAAGTATATGGACCGTCAAACATGGGCTAAATTAAAAGCCGTCCAATGTGGTTAGCAGAGTTTACAAGGTCCTCTGCACTGTTCCCCCTTTCTTATGTAGGATAATCAGGAAAATCGCTTGAACTAAATTTTCAAATCATCAGTATTCTGTCAGGACGAAACGGGAGTCGAACGTAATCTGTAACGACGTTAAAGTCTGCATTCACCTGCTAAGCTTGGAAGAAGTTCAGGTTAGTGTCCCTAACAGTTCCATCATGGGGACAAACTTAACAGAATTCCCTCTCATATCACTTGATTTTTGAGCTGTTTGTCTCGTCTGTTCTGTATCTCTGCTGCCTGACAACTGCGGTGACGCTCCCGTACATTGTGCAGGAAGAACGAGTGGAGTGGGTAAGCGTGGCTTGCTGCGCCAGTCTTATATATAATGCATGTATGCAATAAGATGACAGTAAACAGGTGATATCACAATATGCAGAACAACCACTGTGAAAAGAATAGGGAACTTTCAAGTGCTTTAGTGATTTCTCACATTATCAAAGAATTATAAAAAATGAAAGTTTAGCAGAAGGCATATAAGGGCGAGATTACAGTTCACTGTCAACACACAACACCAGAACCTTTAATGATGTGGGTGAGGTGGTCAAGGACCTGCCAGTCACAGCTTACATTCTACCTCAGCTTTAAGATTTTAACTTGTCGAATATATCTTAAATTCTTCCCAAATTTTATTAATTATGTGTCTTGTATAATCCTAAACCAATATTCATATTAATTTAACAAAAAAAGGCACAATACCGTGACTGGAACGATACACAAATAACCCGCACATAGAAGAGAGGAGCTTACGGTGACATTTCGGTCTATATATAGCCTATAAATAGCCGTCCTGCTCCACTTCTGGTTAGTGTGACTTTGTAAATGGTCCAAGTCGAACCGAAACGTCGTCGTAAGCTCCTCTCTTCTATGTGCGGGTTATTTGTTTCATATTAATTTCAAAACTATTTTTAATGAAGGCTGATTCTGTTATATTTTTCTCAATCAGTTAGATGGCTAAAATCTCTCACATGGAGAAACGGAGCATTAGACTCTTACGATGAGACTCAAACACGGTGTTAGGCAGGATGACCCATACTGATTTGGATCTTGCTTTTTCCAATATTATTTTTAAATGAATGGGCAGGATTCGAACCTTAGGCTTAGAGTGTACTAAACCCTGTCATTATTATTTTTATAACTTGAGTTTTGCTATTAGTCTGTGTGATCAACATTGCCAATGCTCCTAAATAAGCTTTTTAAATTACCTGGTTGTAAACTTGCTTGTAGCTTTCACGATCAGTTAGTCAATTAAGTTAGATAAATACATGAGTGGGTGTGAGTTGGACCTGACTAGCTAATGCTACTAGGTCAGTTGCCGTGCTCCTTCGTTAGCGAATGTGACCTGACCTGACTACCTTAAGAACATAAGAACGAAGGAACACTGCAGCAGGCCTACTGGCCCATGCCGGTGGGTGAATTGGAAATGCCATGCATAGGCCAGTAGGCTTACCGTAGTCTTTATTATTTATGTTCTTTCTAGGCCTCATGTTCGAATCCCGCCCATTTGTTAAATCGTTTTTCTGCCATTCCACCCCCCCCCCGAAATGCTATGCATAACTAAACACAGCTAAATGTCACACAGCTCATTACAATTATTATCATGCTTGAAGGATGGGGATCGAGATTTAACATATTAACCATTTTTACACTGCTAAATTTGTAGTCTAAGAACTGTTACCCTAAGTTAATTTTATAGTGACATCTTATATAAGGTGTTCCATCTTCTCAGAGTACTTAATAATAATAATAATAAAAATAATTAATGATTATAATTATAATTAATGATTATAGTTAATAATGATTTTAATATAGTTAATGATAATTATATTTAATAATAATGTTAATTATTAATAATGATAGTTAATAATTATTACTATTAAGATGAAAAATGCCGCCCCTTTCCTGTAATTATGGTTAAAATAGTTTATAAACAACCAGGTACCTATTTCTTGCTAGGTGAAGAGGGTCAGCAGGTGTAGAGAGGGTACTCATGCGCCTCGTCTCTTTAACGTGATGTTAACATGTTAATATTTAATCAACGCTTAAACATGCATATGGCATTTCAGGAACTTACCCACGTTCTTGGCACGCAACGTCTCTCGTGCCAACTAAAAGAGCCAATTAGCAGCACTGAGGAAGAAAATCAGTGATGTGAATAATACTTTCGGTGATTGGTGTCGTAGGGGCTAATTACCCTCTTAGTTAATTATTAGTAATATCAAGTTAACTTTTTTAAAGAGTCAGACTTCTGGTTCTCGTAAGTCATGTATGATATGAGGAAAGTGGTCTCTCTCTCTCTCTCTCTCTCTCTCTCTCTCTCTCTCTCTCTCTTTTTATACAGGGTTTGACAAGGTTAGGTTAAGGATCCCTAGCTTTATTGAAAAGCTATTTACAGGTTAAGGATTCCTAACTTTATTGACAAGCTAAGAATTGTTACCTACATCAGCTCATTTGAAAGCATTTTTATTATGAAACATACAAGTATGGAACAGGATGAAGTTGGAGCCATCTGTAGGCCAGCATTTTCATTTGATCAACTGACTTTATCTCGTTGACATCATTATGCTGTACGAATGTGTTCCATACTCGAGTCATCCTGGGGATAAATGATCTCAGATGAAGTGATGTTCTGGAGAAGGTTGCAGCCAGAGTGAAGTTGCTGCTTTCTGCCCGTCTTGTGGTATAAAAGCTTGTTTCTCGCTGTCCTCGAAGTGGATCCAAGTGTGGTACTTTGACAATATTGGCCTTGTACATAACAGTAAGGCCACCCACATCCCTCCTATGTTGAAGGTGCTCTCTCTCTCTCTCTCTCTCTCTCTCTCTCACACGCACACACACACACACACACACACACACACACACACACACACACACACACACACACACACACACACACTAAATTGCAATACCTTCGATGGAGTCGATCATTTTAACTATTTTTGATGTTGCTAATGAACATTGCTCTCCCAGAACCTGCAGACTGACACTGCAACAAAGCAACTACATATGCAACACAAAACTATGTGGAATACAAGCTAACACGTATTGCTGACATCAATAACCTGTGTTTTACCTATTGATAAATAGGATCAATTAGCAATATATTTTAATGAGATAGACGGAAACAATGGGTGGATTCCTCTTTCCCCAATAGATTTGGTTCCTCATGCCAGTTAAGTCAGCATCAGCTTGTGTCACTTTGTGTCAGCCTGTAGTGTCACCTTGTGTCAGCCTGTAGTGTCACCTTGTGTCAGCCTGTAGTGTCAGCTTGTGTGAGCCTGTAGTGTCAGCTTGTATCAACCTGTAGCGTCAGCTTGTAATCTAAACTTGTATCAAGGTGTGCCAGCTTGTAGTGTCAAGTTGTCAGCTTGTAGTGTCAAGCTGTGTCATCTTGTAGTGCCAAGTTGTAGTGTCAACTTGTCAGCTGGTAGTGTAGGCTTGTAGTGTCAGCTTGTCGCCTTGTACTGTCAGCTTTCAATACAAGCTTGCAGAGTCAGTTTGCAATACCAGCATGTAGTGTCAGTTTGTAGTGTCAGCTTGTAGTGTCAGCTAGTAATGTCACCTTGTCTTGTCACCTTGAATTGTCAGCTTGTAGTGTCAGCTTGTATTGTCAACTTGTAGTGTCATCTTCCAATGTTATTTTGTAGTACTGGAGGGGAGTTAGGGGGTGTAGGAGTGGTAGGGAGTGTGGGAGTGGCAAAGGGGAAGGGTGTGTTGGAGGAGCATGGGGGAGTTGGGGGTGTTGGGGGTGTTAAAGGGGTATGAAGTGTTGGAGAAGCATGCGGGTGTTGGAGAAGGTGTTGGAGGGGATGTTGGAGGGGCAGAAAGTGTGTTAGAGGGGGCAGGGGAGGGGGCAAGTCAGTACTTAAACAGGGCAGAGAAGTTGACGTAACGACGTAAGTGATGCAAGTTTTGCCAGCTTCACGAGGTAAAACTCGTGAGGAAAGTCGTTGTAACTCGCAGAGCTACTACCCTTCACTCCCCTTCCCTATCCATCCCCTCCACTAACCCCCCTTTCACTCCCCAAACCAATCTTCCCCCTTCCCTTTCATATCCTCCCCAACTTGTCGCCTCCCTCCTCTACCAATCATCCATTCCTTACCTCTCCAGCTAACTCCTTTCTATATCACCCTTACTCCATCCTTTTCTTTTTTCCATCCACTTTACCCCTCCCTGATCTCTATACTCTAGCCTCCCTTCCTCAACCTTCTAACCCTCTTCCCCAACCCCCCTCTGAACTCCTTACGTGAACTCCCCTACCTCAGTTCCCTAAACCCGTCTCTCATTCTCCACTATCATATATCTCACCCCATTACCCCTATAAGGTACACAAGTTACCCTTAAAGGGAGATACTGAGAGTTGAATTTTATTTCCAATGGTGCCATCTTTCATACTTTTAATCCTGTTTAGCACTTAAGAATATTTTGAGCCGGGTGGGCGAAATGGTAGAAAAGTGGCCCCCGGGATCTTAAGGTCCACGGATCGATGCCCAGATGAGGGGGGCCTACTTTATGAGTATGATGCTATGCCTCATCTCCGCCATAACACTTGGGAATGGATGCTGGGTGGAGTGGGTAGGTGATCCACTGGTGCAGAATGGGTTAGGTCTGGGTTTACTTGGTAAGTGGGTACGTCTACTGTAGGGAGGTGTGTTGTAACCTATTTGTAATTACCTTTTTCTAATTACAGGAGCAGAGCTATGCTAGTGGTATCCCATCGGTGGCCTCTTATCTCCATTGTAGGTACTAATTTGTTTTTATCTATTCTTTCAAGTCCTTTCAAGACCTTAAATGTGGTTATCATGTCTCTTCTGCTATCAGCCGTTATTGGCATTTTCGGTGTTTTCAGCCATTTATCTTAGATCACGTTGCTTAACTCTGACAGCCATTGTCAACACCAAAAATAATTACCGATTTATCTTTTACAACAACGTCCCTCAATAACTTATTTTCCTTTTTAATTTCGTGTCTAATATTGGTTCTAGCAGATAATTCTTTAACTAACATTACCTGTTCAATCAACGTCTTTTCACTAGAGAATTTTAGAAAACTTTCTTCAGTCTTAGATTTACTTATGTCAAGACCTTTCTTTCCTACTGTAAGCTTATGTTGATATATGCTGTTCTAAATCTGTCTTATGATTAGTCAGTCCCGCAAAACTATCTTCTAATTTAGTTTCGTAATCTTCTAAATCTGTAATTTCTTACTAATTATTACCCTTATAAAATTCTTGACGTGTTTACCCTCTCTTCTTCTACTTTAAAAAGCTTCATTTACCTAATCTAATTTCTTTAATAATCGTTCTTGTCTTACCTGAAGTTTTGTAGATGAATGGTTCAGAGAACCGACATGTTGATAAATTAGACACATGTGCAACTCTTGGGTATCTTTATTGAGGAAACGTTTCGCCACACAGTGGCTTCATCAGTCCATACGTAGGAGAAACTTGAAGAACAGGAGTAGAATGAGGTAATCAGTCCCTCAACCTTGAGTCGATGTGATGAGTCCATCAAGATTGATGGACTCATCACATCGACTCAAGGTTGAGGGACTGATTACCTCATTCTACTCCTGTTCTTCAAGTTTCTCCTACGTATGGACTGATGAAGCCACTGTGTGGCGAAACGTTTCCTCAATAAAGATACCCAAGAGTTGCACATGTGTCTAACTTACCTGAAGTTGTTCACTTTCATTCTCTTAAAGCATCAACTGGTGTCCAGCGCTTAGACGGCGTTCCATAAGTCACTAGACTAAAGTCTTCACTTAATTCTTGATTCTCCTCATTACTCTTTATCGTTCCAAGGTCCGGCTCTGGGAGAAACATTTGGAATACAATGCAGCCAAGTTAGAAAGCTTCAAATTCCTGACAATGCCTCTCTAGCCAGTAGTAAAACTCTTCATCAAGCAACAAAACAGAGGGCTGGCACCTTCCCTTGCAAAATGAGGCGCTGGGAAGTGAAGCAATGAAGATCTAGACTTGGTAGTGTGTCTAGAACTACACTGCTTCACCTCCCAGCGCCTCGCCTTGCTACTGTTACCATTCAACCGTAGGCAGGAATTCTGACTTTCTGGATTCTTTCAAAAATTATTTAAGAACTATGAAAGTTACGGCATAAATGAATAGAGCAAAAACATCTTAAAAGTACCAATATATAATGTACTAGAAGCACTTCGAGATACCTCCATTATCACGCTTCCTGGACGCTAAAAAGATGCACTGCTAAAACAGTATTTTAGAGACACCAAAAGGGGACAAAATAATTAATGGTAAATAATCTGCACAGGTATTCTGTAGCTTGTGTGGAAATGGAATTAACAAAAAAACTATTTTAACATAAGAGGGGAAAAGAATGATTTAATGGAAAGTTTTTGAGAGCTATACAGAACATGTGCATACAGACTCAAGGATGGTGGTGGAGGAGGGTAGGATGGTGGTGGAGGAGGGTAGGAGTGGTGGGGAGTGTGGTAGGGTAGGTGGGGTGGAGGAGGTAGAGTGGTGGAGGAGGTAGGGTGGTGGTGGAGGAGGGTAGGGTGGTGAGTGGGTGGGGGAGGGATGGGGGGGGAGGGTAGGGTGGTGGTGGAGGAGGGTAGGGTGGTGGTGGAGGAGGGTAGGATGGTGGTGGAGGAGGGTAGGATGGTGGTGGAGGAGGGTTAGGGTGGGTGGTGGGAGGAGGGTAGTGGGTGGGTGGTGGTGGAGGGTAGGGTGGTGGTGGAGGAGGGTAGGATGGTGGTGGAGGAGGGTAGGGTGGTGGTGGAGGAGGGTAGATGGTGAGTGGTGGAGGAGGGTAGGATGGGTGGAGGAGGGTAGGATGGTGGTGGAGGAGGGTAGGATGGTGGTGGAGGAGGGTAGGATGTGGTGGAGGAGGGTAGGATGGTGGTGGAGGGAAGGTAGGGGGAGGGAATGGTGGTGGAGGAGGGTAATGGGTAAGGTAGGATGAGAGGAGGGTAGGATGGTGTGGAGGAGGGTTAGGATGGTGGTGGGAGAGGGTAGGATGTGGTGGAGGTAGGGGTAGGAGGATGGTGGTGGTAGGAGGGTAGGATGGTGGGGGGAGGGGAGGAGGGTAGGATGGTGGTGGAGAGGAGTAGGAGGGTGTGGTGGAGGAGGAGAGTAGGATGGTGGTGGAGGAGGATAGGATGGTGGTGAGAGAAGAGGTAGGATGGTGAGTAGGAGGAGGTAGGATGGTGGAGGAGGGTATGGGAATTGGTGGTGGATGGAGGGTAGGTAGTGGTGGAGGAGGGTAGGAGATGGTGAGGGTAGGAAGTATGAAGGGTAGGATAGAGGGGTGGAGGGATGATGTGTGAGGAGGATAGGATGGGGTGGTAGGAGGAGGGATGGATGGTGAGAGGAGGGTAGGATGGTGGAGGAGGGTAGGATGAGTGTGTGATGGAGGGTAGATGATGGTGAGAGCGAAATGGGGGAGGATGGTGGGGGAGGAGGGTAGGATGGTGGTAGAGGGGTGAGGAAGGTGGAGGAGGTAGGATGTAGGTGGAGGAGGGAGTGATGTGATGGAGGGTAGGTGGTGAGGAGGTAGTGGGAGGAGGTGAGGTATGGAAGTAGATGGTGATGGAAGGTAAGGATGGGTGGTGGGAGGAGGGTGAGGATGGATGGAGAGGAAGGATATGAAGGGGAGCTAGATAGGGAAAGGTGGAGGGTGGTAATGGTGGAGGAGGAGGATGGTGATGGAGGAGGGTAAGATGGTGATGGAGGAGGGTAGGATGGTGATGGAAGGAGGGAAGGATGGTGCAGGGGAGGCAGTTAATGGACGGAGGTAGGATGGTGAAGAAGGTAGGATTGTGGAGGAGATAGGATGTGAGGGTATGAGAGAGAGGAAGATGGAAAATGGTAGGATGGGAGGTGGTAAGAGCGGAGGATGGTGATTGGGAAGGATGGTGATGAGGATGGTGATGGGAGGAGGAAGGCTGTGTGGGGGGTGGGGGGTAGGAATCGTGGTGGAGGAGGGTAGCTGGTGATGGAGGAGGAAGGATGTGGTGGAGGAGGTAGGATGGAGTGGAGGGGGTGAAGGATGGTAGGAGGATGGTAGGATGGTGGAGGAGGGAAGGATGGTGGTGGATGAGGAAGAATTATCTAGCCATGCTTTCATTTCAGCATAGTCCGTTTTCAACATGGTTAATAATGCAGTAGATCTCGCTGTATTTGCGTGGATTGGAGGTACGCATTGTTCAGAAAGCGTAAACCCAGGATAAGCTAAGAATGGAGGTCATTTGAACTGAAAAGGAGGTAGTTTGGAAGATTGGACAGACAGAAGGATTGATGAAACAACAGGATGTTGAGTCGAGGATATGATATAATGATATAGATAGTATGATGAATAGAGGGGTAATGATATATGATATATTATGATGTGGAGGTGTGATTCTACAGAAAGGATAAGGAGAGTTAGATGTGATGGAGGAGGGTATGGATGGTGATTTATAAGGGAGGATGGCTGATGAGATGTACGTTTCGGAGGAGGGTAGTGGTTGATAGACGAAGTAGAAATGATGGAGGTAGGAATGATGATGGAGAGGGTGGATTATTGGGGAGGGAAGGATGGTGGAGTGTAGGATGGAGGGAGGGTAGAATAGTGATGGAGGAGGGAAGGATGGTAATGGAGGAGGGAAGGATGGTGATTGAGGAGGGAAGGATGGTGATGGAGGAGGGAAGAATGGTGGTGGAGGAGGAAGGCTGGTGGTGGAGGAGGGAAGGCTGGTGGTGGAGGAGGGAAGGCTGGTGGTGAGGAGGGAAGGCTGGTGGTGGAGGAGGGAAGGCTGATGGTGGAGGAGGGAAGGCTGGTGATGGAGGAGGGAAGGCTGGTGATGGAGGAGGGAAGGCTGGTGATGGAGGAGGGAAGGATGATGGAGGAGGGAAGGATGGTGATGGAGTGTAGGATACATATCTTGCCCCATCCTTCCATCTTCAGACATATCTTTCCGTCTTCTTTCAATTCTTGTTAAATACATTCACAGCATCTCGCTGTTTTTTTTCGTCAAGATTCGGAGATTACGCATTTTATTCATGAACAAGCGCTAAACCCGTAGGAGTCACACGGCGTCTCAAGAATGGGAGGTGATCATTTGAACCTAGCAAAGAGGAAAGCTCCAGTTCCTTGGACCAAGAACCTTCACCAGAGTCAAAGGACCTTCCTGAAACAACAGACGAGTTTATAATATATATATATATATATATATATATATATATATATATATATATATATATATATATATATATATATATATATATATTCCATGCTTGTGCCCCCCATCTTTCTCACACGTCAAAGGAAAGAGATTTATTGAGATTTCTCCATGGCAACCAAAAGCGGCACTTGTGTCGGCTCTACTTTCCTGTTTCCATAGCAACTTGCTCCATGGATTGCAACATTGCTACCTTTTACCCGAAGGAGGGGATGTTTTTATGACGAAAGTACAAAAATAAAGTAAGTTTGCGTTTAGATAATCAATATTTTTTTTTATGTATTTGTGACTTAAAACTCAATGAAAAAATGTATGCAGAGAATGCAGATTTTCTTTAATTTTTGTTAACATTTTTAAATGATTTCTTCGAGTTTTTTTAACGTTTTCTTAGGTGTTTTAAAAGCTTTTCCCTAGATGTTTTCCCAGAGGTTTGCAAGTGTTGCTCCTGGCGGTGCAGTGTTGCTCCTGGCGGTGTTGTGTTGCTCCTGGTGGTGTTGTGTTGCTCCTGGCGGTGCAGTGTTGCTCCTGGCGGTGTTGTGTTGCTCCTGGCGGTGTTGTGTTGCTCCTGGTGGTGTATCAGCCGTTTAGAGAGACCTCTAACCTATTTCCAATAAGCTACAGGTGGACGGAATTGTATCTGGTTCTCCCCCCGTGTTCTACCACCATAGTATGTTGACGGTCATTCCATCCCTGGTTCCTCCCTAGTTCCTCTCTCCTACCTCCCTAGTCTTGCATCCCATCTGCTTCCTCACTGGTCCCTCTCCCTTGTTCCTCCCTAGTTCCTCTCTCCTACTTCCCTAGTCTTGTACCCACTCTGCTCCCTCGCTGGTTCCTCCTTCGTCTACTGCCATTTTCAAATTCAGAAACCCCAAAATTCCCTAAATACTGATAAATATCTTTATCAAAGTAATTATAAAAGGCAATTGCCTATTGTAAGGAGTATACTGTATTGGCAAGTTAAGAAATGAGACACACGGGCAGCACTGGTTACGTATATTAATGGAAGAAATATTAGGCCTGTGCTACAAGGTTCATTATTCGAAAACTGAGATGAATTTCGTACCTGGAGACATTAGACTTGGTGAAAGATATATATATATATATATATATATATATATATATATATATATATATATATATATATATATATATATATATATATATATATATATATATATATACACACACCATATCTCAGCCTGAGCTAAGATACTGATAATCTTCACCAAGGCTTATGGAATGATTACATCACTCAACATCTCCACATCACCTACTTCATCTTCCACTAAGACTGATGTCTTCATGAGTGTAAATTCATGTCTATTGTCGACTGATGAAAAGAGGTGCACATGCGTCTTACACATAACCCAGCTGATGCTTCTCGATGTGTTAATACTCACAGCCGAAAACAACATTTTAAAAGTGTACCACAGGCCAGCCTACAAGAACGATCTGACCTCCTCTACTGTAACACTCATTTTTTGGTTGTCTTTGTATTAGCCTTGAAGCCACTCGTGGCGAAGCATTTCACTTTTTTTTATATAAATGTCTTTAATGAAGACTGCTTTTCTCAGTTCTTGTAAGAGGCTAAATAAAGCTATTACACTGAAAGAAAATATTGAACATCATTTAGTAATTACTGAAGACTTCAACATCAGAAGACTCACAGGTAGCCTAGTAACTTCAATAATATACATCATTGCTTTCTCTTAATCTCAATAGCCAGACCTATGAAAATTACTTAATTACATGAAGATAAATATAACAGCTCTGTGAATATCATCACTGAGGGTTGTAAATGATATAAAGGATATCAATCGCTGTATGTGGATAAGCTTACTTGTGGATAGTTCACTACTCGTGGCGAAATTATTCCTTTAATAAATATCCATTAGCGTTTAGTTATGATAATACTAATACTACTACTAATATAATATAATAATAATAATAATAATAATCCAGGGGTGTACACAGGTGTCGTTTTCCACCTTATCACTACCTGGAGTATACATGAAGATTTCGGGGGTCAACACCCCGTGGCCCGGTCTGAGATCAGGCATCATGGTGGATCAACCAGCCTGTTACTGCTGGCCACATGCAAACTGGCGTACGAACTACAGCCTGGATGGTCAGGTACTGACTTTAGGTGCCTGTCCAGCCAGGGGTCTATTGGTAATCCCCCATATGTATTCTGGGAGACACTGACAATAAAATTACCCAACCTTCCTGCTAAGAAAAATAAAATCGCCATCCGAAACAATTGAATACAATTAAAATTACCTCGTTACAATTTTCAGCTTCTTGATTCACGTTCTCCATTTTCTCCTTATCAAACTACTACTTCGGGTATCCTCCTCACTGCTCACTTTTATGGTACCGTTACATTCCTTACTGGGCCCTTCAGAGGTATCTCCCGGTTCTCTTCTGAGGAGGCTGCTCCTCTTCTCCATTGTCGTCCTCTGTTCTGGATCGTTTTCGTTGTTCACGATCAATAAAGTCGATTATATCGACCACGTTAGGGCGCTTAGCAGGATTCCTTTCATAATTGTTATCCTACCGTTGCAATTCTTACTGGGCCCTTGAGAGCTCTTTCCTAGTTCTCTTCTGAGGAGGCTGCTCCTCTTCTCCAGTGTCGTCCTCTGTTCTGGATCGTTTTCGTTGTTCACGATCAATAAAGTCGATTATATCGACCACGTTAGGGCGCTTAGCAGGATTCCTTTCATAATTGTTATCCTACCGTTGCAATTCTTACTGGGCCCTTGAGAGCTCTTTCCTAGTTCTCTTCTGAGGAGGCTGCTCCTCTTCTCCAGTGTCGTCCTTTGTTCTGGATCGTTTTCGTTGTTCACGATCAATAAAGTCGATTATATCGACCACGTTAGGGCGCTTAGCAGGATTCCTTTCATAATTGTTATCCTACCGTTGCAATTCTTACTGGGCCCTTGAGAGCTCTTTCCTAGTTCTCTTCTGAGGAGGCTGCTCCTCTTCTCCAGTGTCGTCCTTTGTTCTGGATCGTTTTCGTTGTTCACGATCAATAAAGTCGATTATATCGACCACGTTAGGCGCTTAGCAGGATTCCTTTCATAATTGTTATCCTACCGTTGCAATTCTAGTGGGACCTTGAGAGCCTTTCCTAGTTCTCTTCTGAGAGGCTGCCCCTCTTCTCCAGTGTCGTCCTTTGTTCTGGATCGTTTTCTTTGTTCACGATCAATAAAGTCGATTATATCGACCACGTTAGGGCGCTTAGCAGGATTCCTTTCATAATTGTTATCCTACCGTTGCAATTCTTACTGGGCCCTTGAGAGCTCTTTCCTAGTTCTCTTCTGAGGAGGCTGCTCCTCTTCTCCAGTGTCGTCCTTTGTTCTGGATCGTTTTCGTTGTTCACGATCAATAAAGTCGATTATATCGACCACGTTAGGGCGCTTAGCAGGATTCCTTTCATGATTGTTATCCTACCGTTGCAATTCGAACTGGGCCCTTGAGAGCTATTCCCTAGTTCTCTTCTGAGTAGGCTGCCCCTCTTCTCCATTGTCGTCCTTTGTTCTGGATCGTTTTCGTTGTTCACGATCAATAATGTCGATTATATCGACCACGTTAGGGCGCTTAGCAGGATTCCTTTCATGATTGTTATCCTACCGTTGCAATTCTTACTGGGCCCTTGAGAGCTCTTTCCTAGTTCTCTTCTGAGAAGGCTGCTCCTCTTCTCCAGTGTCGTCCTTTGTTCTGGATCGTTTTCGTTGTTCACGATCAATAATGTCGATTATATCGACCACGTTAGGGCGCTTAGCAGGATTCCTTTCATGATTGTTATCCTACCGTTGCAATTCTACGGTCCCTTGAGAGCTCTTTCCTAGTTCTTCTGAGGAGGCTGCTCCTCTTCTCCAGTGTCGTCCTTTGTTCTGGATCGTTTTCGTTGTTCACGATCAGTAATGTTGATCATGTCGTTTATGTTTGGGCGCTTAGTAGGAGCCTTTTCTTGACATTCCTCGAGAAAGTTTTGCATTTCATGAGATAAGGAGAGATTAACTTATTTAGTTAACTTCTTAACCATCATAGCAACACTATAAACATCTGAATTGGGAGTAGACCTTTTGCATGACAGCACCTCGGGTGCTACCCAATCCAGTCGTTTCCTTTCCAGTCTTGAAAGGCGCCCCCTATAGAGAATCTCGTTCTTTACTGTCGAGTTGCCAAAATCAATTAAAACGGTTTTCGACTCTTGGTCTATGTCTCGAACACATATATTATCACTTTTTAAATCATTGTGATATACCCCCAATGCATTAAGTTCCTTGATCGTGTGACAGATACTATTAAGAACAGTTAAGAACTTGTTTTTTTCAATATCCTTATTGCAGTACTAAAATAGTGGTATCCCGGCGTACTCAGTTATGAGGAGAGGCATTTTCATTTCTACTCCCACTCCCACTAGTTTTTGCACCCCGGGAGTACCTTGAACACGGTGAAGGTATTTCAGTTCATTGAACAAGTCCTAGTAGGGCTAAGAACCTATAAATGTTTTCTGTACTAAGTCCTTTTTTGAACCGAGGATCCTGGTACAGCGGCCATAGCCTCCCTATCCCAGGAAGATAAATTTTGTACCT
The DNA here is from genome assembly GCF_026875155.1 of Cherax quadricarinatus. Taxonomy (NCBI): domain Eukaryota; kingdom Metazoa; phylum Arthropoda; class Malacostraca; order Decapoda; family Parastacidae; genus Cherax; species Cherax quadricarinatus. The sequence continues at coordinate 71,637,764 of NC_069400.1, read as the reverse complement.
TTCGTCAGTTCTTAAAGTTGAATTATGTTAAACATGCGAATCCCATTCAACTTACACAAGTCTTTTATTTTTGCCTGGTAACATTCCTAGTCTTCGTTTGCAAACATTTTTACTCCTGTTAGTGATTTTACAACAAAAGAGTAACTTAGATCACTGAAGTAACTTTACGTAACACAAGAACTTAATATATAAGTTAGATTGATACAAATTCACAAGAGCTATTTCTGAATACATGTGAAATATGTGGTATAAATTAAATATAGTGAACTAAGAATTATAAAAAGTTTGGAATGAAATGCACATATATCGATGTATTATAAATGTGAGTAACATAGTGATGTGTGTATATTATAATGATGTGTATTATAGTGAAGATGACGCTGGTGAGGGGTTCTTGATCTAGGGAATTGGATCTGTGCTCCGGTTCCCTGAATTGAGCCTGAATACCTTCCATCTTCCCCCCCATATGCTGTATAATCCTACGGGTTTAGCGCTCCCCTCATGATTATAATTATAATCCTCCTTCGTCTCTTCATTGCTTAGCTCTTCCCTGTACCCTTCCAGTACCCCTATGTATACTTCCTCTAATAATAATAATAATAATAATAATAATAATAATAATAATAATAATAATTTCATGATCGGAGAAAGGTCTGTTAGTATTACATAACATCATTATTCACGCGATTGGAATAGTGCAGTGTGTGTCAGAAGGGAGAAAATAAAATATTTATTCAGCCTTTTAAAGGTCATTCTTCATAATACCACTATTATTAATAATAATATTCTACAAAAACAATACGACCCCTACTCTTCCCAAGGAAAGATGTGGTGGATTTATGAACATCCCACCGAGGCGGCGTTGTCACGGATTTTGTGGGGATAAACTGAGAATTAGTAGGTACAATAGTAGATGGAAGTGTGATGGGAATGAAGTGAAATGTTTGCTGAAGTGAAAGTGATTGAAGGAAATGACAGGAGAGGAATGGTGTAGGAGAGAATGATGGAAATGAAGCCAGATGTTCTTGAGGTCATAGAGACATGAACTCATGGGGAAAATTGTAACAAGGCTGACTCTAGTCTTGATGCAGGTAACAATAGACTGGGAGAAAGAATGATGGTATAAATTACTGAGAGACTATCAGTCTTAATGTTTCAAGCTGCTGTGTAAATGATAAGAATCACAGGAATACCAGTGAGAATAGTGGTAGGAAATAGGAAGAAGTGGTAGGAAGTGTATATATAATATATATATATATATATATTATATATATATATATATATATATATATATATATATATATATATATATATATATATCCCTAGAAATGTTCCAAGATAACTTTAGTGGTATGCAGAACAACCACTGTGAGAAAATGGTGAAATTCCAAGCGCTTTCATGATTTCTCACATTATCAAGGAACTGTAATGATCATGTGAGAAATAACGAAAGCACTTCGAATTTCACTATTTTTTCAGTGGTTGTTCTGCATATTGTGATTATACCTGTTTACTGTGATCTTATTGTATTACTAGTGGTATGAATATTAACACTTACCTGTGATAACAATGTTGGTAATCGCATACTGTATTGTTGCAGAGATTTGATGTCAGGCGCACGAGCGATGATAATTTAGGACTTTCTTGTGGTCGGGGATGTGATGGTCGCAGGAGAATGACGCTAACAGTAGCGTTTACGGTGTCAGGAATGAGGTGCCAAAAAGTGTAATGATGCGGATAAAACTCAGCAACAGGATAATAAACTGATAACATGGGTACTCACAACGAAGGAATCTCCTCCACAAAACTCCGAAAGTTACCCATTACAAAGAAAATGTACATCGGAAGAAAACGCAAACGAAAACAGAGAAATCCTTTACGGGATCTAAAATTCCGACTCAGAATGGGTTACTCGGAACTGTAAAAGTGGAGAAATGGCAGTAATGGTGCCAATGAAGGGTGTATAATGGAAGATGCCACTGGTTTAATGGGTCAGTAGGCTGGTGCTGATAAGGAAAAGTCGACAGTGTGGCATCGCGGAGGTGATCACAGAGTTCGTTCATCTGCAAGTACCATTATGCTGTAAAGGCTCCCATTTTTTTCCCCTGGATACGGTGAAATTCTATTCACACTTTTTATATATTATTTTTTTTCATCTCTCTCTCCATCCGTTTCCCTTATTAGCTTTTGTCAACGTTGTCTTATTAAATTCCTTAATTAGGTACCCACAAAGATGCATCTTAAAGTAGTTTTGATTTTTCTTGCTCTGAAGTTTCCTTCGTAAAATGAGAAAGACGCTTTAGACTGATGTCAAATTTTCAACGCTGGTTTATTGTAGTGGTTGAAAGGGGTCATGCAACTATCGGTTCCAGGTCCAGGTCCTTTGTGATCAAAGTTATTTAGCTCATTCCTCAAATTTCGTTTCTGTGCGATAACTTTAAGTCTAATGAATTAGACACATGTGCAATACTTGGGTATCTTTATTGTGGAAAGGTTTCGCCCAGACAGTGGCTTCCTCAGTCCAATACAGAGAGGAATGGTTGAAGATCAGAAGGAGATAAGACACATAGGCAACATTTAGGCAACTTTATTCCGAAACGTTTCGCCTACACAGTAGGCTTCTTCAGTCGAGTACAGAAAGTAGGCAAGAGCAGTAGAGATGAGAAGACGATGTAATCAGTCCATCACCCTTAAAGTCGTAGATTCTCACTTGAAAAGGCTGACAGCCTTTTCAAGTGAGAATCGTTTGATCTGAGAGGGACATGACCTCCCAGTGGCTACATTCTCACTACTACTACTCTGCACCTCTCCTTCCGACAGTATTTAAGTCTCAGCACTGTCGCTTTATCTTCAGTTAGTTCCAGACATTGGAACAGAACTTCTCCAGGCTGAGGGACTGACAACCTCAAATCTACGACTTTAAGGGTGATGGACTGATTACATCGTCTTCTCATCTCTACTGCTCTTGCCTACTTTCTGTACTCGACTGAAGAAGCCTACTGTGTAGGCGAAACGTTTCGGAATAAAGTTGCCTAAATGTTGCCTATGTGTCTTATCTACCAACCTGTCGGTATTGTATAACATTTGATAATCAAGATAAGGAGGGGTTCAAGGTAATCAGTCCCTCACCTAGAGTCGATATGTTCATTCCATCAGTCTTTTTTTTTTCTCCGTATTGGACTGAGGAAGCCACTGATTGGCGAAACGTTTCCGCAGAAAAGATGCCCAAGTGTTGCAGAAGTGTGTTCTCTGAACCGGTTATCTACAAACTTAGTCACGGACCGAAACGTTGTCATAATTTCATTCTATGTGCGTGTTATTTGTGTATTGTCTCTAAATATCAAACCTCATCTGAAACTTACGCCGCACTCTGCACTAGTCCATTCGCCTGAACTGACCTCATCAGGGATATTCAACATGAGGATTAACTTTCTAAAAACGAGAAGAGACGGAAATACATTTCTGCACCGCTATATATTCCACATTTTAACTCTCGTAATTTTCCTCACTAGCGCCTCTTAACCCCTTCTGTCTCCCTTTCTCCATTTCTTACAACTTTTTCTAATTATCATCTTCGTCTTCACCCTCTTATCCTTGCACTTTTATCCTTCTCACCCTTCACCACCCTATCACTACCATCCTTCACTACTTTGTCTATTATCACCTCTTCTGTACGTAACATCCTTCATTCATCCATCTCTCTCTCCATTATACATTCTCTGACTCTCCGCTTCCCTCCCTCTTTCCTTCTCCATATCCCTTGCAGCCTTGAAAATGTATGTACGTTAAATTAAACAAGTTTCATGTGAACTAGATGTGTTTCGGACGTTGCATGAGCCGAGAAAGGTATCCCCGTATTGCACAACCACAGCCCTCTGTACCTCCATGCACGCAAAGGAATAATGCAGAGTATGGCAAAAGTATGCAATGCAGTTAAATATTAATGATGGTGATGCTAATTAGAAGGGGCAATTATAACTTATATGAAAAGTAACAGTCAAAAATATTTTTCAGCAAAAGTGGCTGACTGGGACATAGACGGTTCAATTCTTCAAGAAACTCGAGATTGAAAGGTAATTTAAAGAAGCATTATCTTCTTATCTCGGAGACACCAATATCCTATAACACACAAGCAAATTAAGCTTTAAGGCTTGAATGAGTTGTAGGTAATCGGAAGTGTTACCCAGGAATTATCTCCCGGGAAGCTGCACTTCAGCTATTTCTGAATACATGTGAAATATGTGGTATAAATTAAATATAGTGAACTAAGAATTATAAAAAGTTTGGAATGAAATGCACATATATCGATGTATTATAAATGTGAGTAACATAGTGATGTGTGTATATTATAATGATGTGTATTATAGTGAAGATGACGCTGGTGAGGGGTTCTTGATCTAGGGAATTGGATCTGTGCTCCGGTTCCCTGAATTGACCCTGAATACCTTCCATCTTCCCCCATATGCTGTATAATCATACAGGTTTAGCGCTCCCCTCATGATTATAATTATAATCCTCCTTCGTCTCTTCATTGCTTAGCTCTTCCCTGTACCCTTCCAGTACCCCTATGTATACTTCCTCTAATAATAATAATAATAATAATAATAATAATAATTTCATGATCGGAGAAAGGTCTGTTAGTATTACATAACATCATTATTCACGCGATTGGAATAGTGCAGTGTGTGTCAGAAGGGAGAAAATAAAATATTTATTCAGCCTTTTAAAGGTCATTCTTCATAATACCACTATTATTAATAATAATATTCTACAAAAACAATACGACCCCTACTCTTCCCAAGGAAAGATGTGGTGGATTTATGAACATCCCACCGAGGCGGCAACATTTTTCCCTAGCGTTTGTAACGACAGTTCCGTCTTGACGATTTATACGGCGGAATTGTATCAGTGAGTGAGTATCCCCGACAGACCTTCTCTCTTTTCTCTTATCCCTCTAATACCTGTCTCTTTTTTGTTCATATCTTTTCCCCTCTAGGAAGGAGGGGGGGGGTGATGGAAGAGGATTAGATGTAAAAATTAAGAAACAAGAAGAGATTGAGTTTCGATCCAAAACCGAACTCATAATACTATTGTAAACACACCACGGAACGGGTGAGGTTTAAACCATGGCATACGAGTGCTCGTTGGATGAATCTTGTTAGAGCCAGCTGGCCGAGTGGTTAACGCACTGGCATGTGAGTTTTAAGACTCGCTTGCCATGGGTTGAACCCCCACCCGTTCCCTGATTTACCTTAAGAGTCTGAACACTAAATACCGTATTTTCCGGCATATAAGGCGTGCTTTTTCCCACAAGTCTTGTAACATCAGCCTGCGCCTTATATACTCAAGGTTAGGGTTATGGTTTAGCGTTAAGTAAGAGGTGTAGTTAATCTTTAAATATCATCACTGATTTTCTGTTATAATAATTATGTTGTGCGTCTTATATACCGGAAAATAGGTTCCTTTGTTTAGAACAATAATTAATAACTTGCCAAATGAAGGCAGAGTACTTAAGCAGAAACTAAGTAACGCTGGAACAGCATTTCAGGTAACGAGACAGAACATAAATACAGCAGCCGTCTGTGAAACGGTAAAGCGCCGGACCTGTCAGTCTTGGGACCCCAGACACCTTTCTATTTATTCATAAACACGCACGAACGAACACTACAGTAGGCTTACCAGGCCATGCTAGGTAGGTTCAACTAATACCCAGCTACTCCCACTTATCAGTTCGACCAACGTTCAGGAATTCACATTTAGGAATATTGCTTGATTTTTTTTTATCTTGGAGAAGCACTAAAGACGTATGGGTCAAGCAGTGCCAGGGGGATGGGAGGTAATCAGGTTTGATGTAGGGAAGGGGAAGGATAACTCTAATTCTCTTGGATCAAGAGCCCATAACCGACATCTCAGCGCCTCCCTTCAAGAGCGGGGAGGGGGATACCAAGGCCTAACGTGGGGATATCAGACGTAACACACTACTATTACGTCATTGCTGTAAGTTAAAGGCGTAAACGCAACTTCAGTTTACTTTAGGTGACGCAACCTGCATCAACAAATATTTAACACTTATACATGCAGAAACGTTCTCTCTCTCTCTCTCTCTCTCTCTCTCTCTCTCTCTCTCTCTCTCTCTCTCTCTCTCTCTCTCTCTCTCTCTCTCTCTCTCTCTCTCTCTCTCTCTCTCTCTCTCTCTCTCTCGTCCCTACTGCCATTCGTCTCTCTTAATGCTTCCACCCCGGTTGTCACCTGCCCCATCCCACTCCATTCCATTAGTCTTTTCTATTCTCGTTTACTCCTGTACTTAGGTTATCGTTTATTCCGCCCTCTCCCCGTTTATTCTGGCTGCCAGACTGATTGTCAGTTGGAAAGCCAGTCTGACAGCCATTCTATTACTAATCTGCTAGCCAGTCTAATAGCTTTAGCATTGTGACAGGTAATATGCCAGCTTGAAAGCCAGTCTGACAGCCAGTGTGTTACTGATATGCTAGCCAGTCTGACAGCTTAACAGTATGACAGGTAATACGAAAGCCTGACAGCCAATCTGACAGCCAGCCTGACAGCCAGCCTGACAGCCAATCTGAGAACTAATGTCAGTGTGTGAGAGATTGTCTCCATACGGCTGCAGGAAGGCTGAGAGGAACTATGCTACCGTAATCAACACATTCCTGGAACAACACGTCCCACTTAGGGGTTAAAGTAAATAACCTCCAACGAGGTGATTTGAAATGTAAACAAATCACGCAGTTATTACACATAACTGACAGTAGTAACTATGGCATTTTATGGCATTTTAAGCGGCACAATAATAATTATTCAGTTAATTATAAATGCCACTGAGTGCCAGTGCAATACGTAGGTTTTCTTGCACTGAGACTCTTCTAGGTCAGCGAATCCAACGCTAGAGGGGACCAGCTTACCAAAATTTCTAGTTAAGGACAGTGCCTCCGGCACTTGTAATAGCTGCTTGCTGAGTGGGAATGTCCTCAAAGAGACAAAA
>NC_069400.1:71580184-71630264 GCF_026875155.1 Cherax quadricarinatus | reverse complement strand
ATATATATATATATATATATATATATATATATATATATATATATATTATATATATATATATTAATATATATATATACACTTAATTAATGCATTTAATACATAATATGCACAGTACATAGCACACAATACATACACTGCATATTAGACTACATAACACACAGTCATAATACACATACATAATACAAATATTTTACAGGCATAGTGCACTAAAATATACATGCTACAAGCAATATATAATGTACACATGATGCACATTCACAATGTACATTCGTAATGCGCATTTATAATGTAGATACTGCTTATACATAATAGCCATACATAATGCCCATACTTAATACCCATATTCATACATGAAACAGTGTACTAATTACACATCAGAATCATGGGTTTAAATTCTCTCCCCTCGTGCGCACGACATACGCATGGTATACACTGGGTGCGCATACACACCATAGTTGTCGTAACTATGCGCTTCGCTCAGCGCATTTACAGAGGAAACTCGTATATGTGTAGTAGGACACAGATGTCATTACAGCGAGGTATTGAAAAGGGAAGAGAGGGAGGGAAGGGAAAGTGAGGGGAAAGGTGGGGAGGTAGGAGAAGGTTGGGGAGAAAATTGGAGGGGATTAGAGAGGGAGTTGAGAATGAGGGGTGATGGGGAAGGGAAGGGGGGGAATGAGCTTATGGAATGGGTAGCTGGAAAGGGGAACAGGGAGAGGCTAGAATAGGTAATGGGTAGTTTGAATAGGGAATGGGTGGTGGGAGGAAATGGGAGGCACTGCGGCGCGACCCTGGGTCGTTAAGAGTCGTCAGATCACGGTATAACATCCAAGGTTATTATATTATTCAAGAGAGAGAGAGAGAGAGGGAGAGAGAGAAACAGAGAAAGACAGACAGACACAGAGAGAGACAGAAAAGAGACAAAAATAGAGAATAGAGACAAAGTGAGACACAGAAGAAGTTGGAAGGGGAGATGCAGAAATAAAGGGAAGACTATCTCTCAGTGACACAGACGACTCAAGAATTAGAACATAGAGGAAGGTAACGATACTTTATAATATTTCGGTCCCTTTCTATTTCTCTTTGAATTATCACTGCTCCCACACTGCTGTGTGTGGGACACTCTTATTATACCCCATACTGTGTACTGGATGTGATCTGGAGGTCACTACACCCCACACTGTGTACTGGATGTGATCTGGAGGTCACTACACCCCACACTGTGTACTGGATGTGATCTGGAGGTCACTACACCCCACACTGTGTACTGGGTGTGATCTGGAGGTCACTACACCCCACACTGTGTACTGGGTGTGAACTGGAGGTCACTACACCCCACACTGTGTACTGGGTGTGATCTGGAGGTCACTACACCCCACACTGTGTACTGGGTGTGATCTGGAGGTCACTACACCACACTGTGTATGGGTGTGATCTGGAGGTCACTACACCCCACACTGTGTACTGATGTGATCTGGAGGACACTACACCCCACACTGTGTACTGGGTGTGATCTGGAGGTCACTACACCCCACACTGTGTACTGGGTGTGATCTGGAGGTCACTACACCCCACAATGTGTACTGGATGTGATCTGGAGGTCACTACACCTCACACTGTGTACTGGGTGTGATCTGGTCACTACACCCCACACTGTGTACTGGATGTGATCTGGGGGTCACTACACCCCACACTGTGTACTGGATAGTGATCTGGAGGTCACTACACCCTCACCTGTGTACTGGGTGTGATCTGGGTCACTACACCCCACACTGTGTGTCTGGTATGATCTGGAGGCACTACACCCCACACTGTGTACTGGGTTGATCTGGAGGTCACTACACCACACTGTGTACTGGTGTGATCTGGAGGTCACTACACCCCACACTGTGTACTGGTGTGATCTGGGGTCACTAACCCCACACTGTGTACTGGGTATGATCTGGGGGTCACTACACCCCACACTGTGTACCGTGTATGATCTGGGGGTCACTACACCCCACACTGTGTACTGGGTATGATCTGGGGGTCACTACACCCCACACTGTGTACTGGGTGTGATCTGGAGGTCACTACGCCCCACACTATGATCTGGGGGTCACTACACCCCACATTGTGTACTGGGTATGATCTGGGGATCACTACACCCCACACTGTACTGGGTGTGATCTGGAGGTCACTGCACCCCACACTCTGTACTGGGTGTGATCTGGTGGTCACTACACCCCACACTGTGTACTGGATGTGATCTGGAGGTCACTACACCCCACACTGTGTACTGGATGTGATCTGGAGGTCACTACACCTCACACTGTGTACTGGGTGTGATCTGGTGGTCACTACACCCCACACTGTGTACTGGGTATGATCTGGGGGTCACTACAACCCACACTGTGTACTGGGTATGATCTGGGGGTCACTGCACCCCACACTGTGTATTGGGTGTGATCTGGAGGTCACTACACCCCACACTGTGTACTGGGTGTAATCTGGAGGTCACTACACCCCACACTATGTACTGGGTATAATCTGGGGGGCACTACACCTCACACCGTGTACTGGGTGTGATCTGGAGGTCACTGCACCCCACACTGTGTACTGGGTGTGATCTGGTGGTCACTACACCCCACACTGTGTACTGGATGTGATCTGGAGGTCACTGCACCCCACACTGTGTACTGGGTGTGATCTGGGGGTCACTACACCCCACACTGTGCTGTGTATGATCTGGGGGTCACTACACCCCACACTGTGTGCTGTGTATGATCTGGGGGTCACTACACCCCACACTGTGTACTGGGTATGATCTGGGGGTCACTACACCTCACACTGTGTACTGGGTGTGATCTGGAGGTCACTGCACCCCACACTGTGTACTGGGTATGATCTGGGGGTCACTACACCCCACACTGTGTACTGGGTATGACTGGGGATCACTACACCCAACACCCATCTACCGTTTCCTAGCCATCGTCAAGGGTTTCATTATTACCGAGGTGCCTGTAGGGATCTCGGGAACTTTTAGAGGAATTTTTTTTTAATTTTACTAGTATTAAATTTGTTAGCGTTGTTAAGTGATACTGACAGTTATAATTTGGAACGATATTATTTATTAGTGTTTTTTTGCTCGCTGCTTTCATTGTTCATTGTTTTGTTCTTGTTTTAGTTGCGTATTTTTTTCACGTCTGAGAGTTGAGTGACCTACTACTACTACTACTACTACTACTACTACTACTAATCCACTTTCATCCTATGATGGAGATATCTTAAAGAATAATGTTAATGTATTCTTAAACCACTGTTGTAATCTCGATTTTTTCTTTAGTCTTATACACACACACACACACACACACACACACACACACACACACACACACACACACACACACACACACACCTGTGTTCTACAACCACCGCACTGCAGAATCTCTCCTATAATTCTTTCATGCCAAGAACAGCTGGTGTGCGGAGCTGCCAGCCACGAGGCGTCTTCCTTGGGTCATGCACCTGGCACACTCGTACTCTCCACAGTCTTGGAAGACACCTCCGTCTGCTGGCTCTCTAACGTTGACTGCTTGTGAGTCATTAAGGCTGCAGCTCGTTTACACTCACCTCAGTGTATATACACTTGATTACGTATGTGTATAAATATACACCTCTCGATGAATATATACTGATATAAATCTCTCAGTGTATATGTATAGATATACACCTCTCATTGTATATACACAGATACAATGAGGTGTGTGTACCTGGTCACTAGTGGTAAATATTCTACCACATTCATACAATTACGAAACAGAATTATTTACGTAACAATTCTATCAATAACTAAACAATCCACAAAATTATTGGACAATACGAAAATGTGTGGAAAGTTGTTACTGGAAAACATGAATACACCTGTACAGTTATGACAGTGTACATGAATACACCTGTACAGTTATGACAGTGTACATGAATACACCTGTACAGTTATGACAGTGTACATGAATACACCTGCACAGTTATGACAGTGTACATGAATACACCTGTACAGTTATGACAGTGTACATGAATACACCTGCACAGTTATGACAGTGTACATGAATACACCTGTACAGTTGTGACAGTGTACATGAATACACCTGCACAGTTGTGACAGTGTACATGAATACACCTGCACAGTTATGACAGTGTACATGAATACACCAGTACAGTTATGACAGTGTACATGAATGCACCTGTACAGTTATGACAGTGTACATGAATGCACCTGTACAATTATGACAGTGTACATGAATGCACGTACATAGATGCTAAGAGATGTATACATGAACTCTTGATCCACGAAATATGAGTTACCTTCTTGCTTGCTTGGATCAGACCTGATTACCACCCATTCCTCAGGCACTGTATGACCCCCCTACCGGTTTAGCGCTTTCCCATGAATGCAGGCACTAACTGTAATGAAAGCGGGAGAAAATTGGCTGCATTTACAAAGGAAAACACGATTTCCCATTAACGTTTTAAAATTTCCTCTATTTTAAGAGAATTAAATTTCCTTTATGTAATGCGCTAAACCCATGTGAATCATTGAGCTCAAGGAGTTATAGAAGCTCTGATTTATGTTGGTTAATCTGCAGATACACTAATTCTCTTAACAGTAATGTAAATGAGTATTTTAAATGTGGTATTAATGTACAGAAGACTAAACTGCTAAGGTAGACGTAGAGAGACTTTTCACTGCCCGTATATACTCTGTCAAACATCTGATCTACTGGGAACGTTTGAAGTCCCTTCAACCGTATTCTCAGGAACGTAGGGGAGAAAGGTACATCAAAATTCGCAAATGGAAAATCCTGAAGGGACGGATCCCAAACTTGAACACCGAAATCACTACACAGGAAAACGGGAGAGTTGGCAGACAGTGTAAAATGCCTCCAGGAAGAAGCAGGGGACCCAACGAGTACACTAAGAGAGATCTCGACGAGTGTCAGAGGTCCCCGACTTTTCAACTCCCTAAGTACGTGAGGGTCATTACTAACAAACTTCTAACCGTCTTCATGAGGAAACTTGATAAGTTCCTCAAATCACTACCTAGCCATTAGGGCTGTGGCTAGACTGCGTACGACTTGCAGTAACAGCCTAGTTAATCAAGTTTTGATCCTTGAGGTCTGGTCTGGGACCGCGCCGCAGGGGTGATAACCCCGAAAATATCCTTCAGGAATCCTTCAGTGTATTCATGCCGACAGCTGTGGCTACATGTTTTCTTTTACCAGTATCAATAAACTCTGCTTCGTGCATCAGTAAAACTTGGTTTTGTACTAGTGACTATGCTCATGCAGTTATAGAATGTATCTCCCGGTGACACAACCTGGCTAAAAATTCTAGCTCCCGTTCCCTTCCATCGTCCTTGAGCAGGGAAAATGTAGAACACCCTTATAACACTTCAAACATTTCTCGGAGATTAGAGCTAGAGAAAGTTTAATAACAAGTTTGGCAATTTAAGTTGGCTTGGAGAGTGTATAAATCCGAGAAATCCCTGGAAGAGCTGGAAGGACGGATGAAGTTCTGAGTGATAGTGGCTAGCGCATCCAGCAGGCTTCTGTGAGCATGTTTGGTGGGGACTGGATTTTTTTTTTTGTGAGGCAGAGAGAAGGTTATTTAACGTGCTGTCAGTGTGTGAACGAGATAGCATCAGTGAAGGGATACAGGGGAAAACTGGTTAAAACACACACAAAAAACAGCAGAGTTCTGTAGGTGGAAAGTACGGTGAGTGAACCATAAAGGATGGTTGTGGATGTCGCGATTTACACGTCTAAGTGAAAACCTGTTGAAGACATCTTGAAAATTCCTCTCAACTACGTTACTTCCACTTCAAAACGGATTCCTCTCCACTTAGAGAAAATCCTTAACCTCAGTAAATTATGGGTGACGGCTAATATGCTTTATTTCAACAGTAAATTCTTCAATTATAAATTTGACTAGTATGGGAACTCACACTCTCTCACTCACTCACTCTCTCGTGTACTCTCCAGTTTATACATAAATTATGATGCATCTATTCTTCCCAGCATTAAACCACCAAACATCATAGATATTCCTAGCCAAATCATATCTTCATCATCTGAGATGATAAATACACTGAAAAATTCTGACTGTCTCAGCTACTAAACCACAGATGCGCCGGAAGAAAACCAAAAACCAGATGTGACATACACGAATTTCACAAAAGCTTTTGACAAATGCTATCATGGGGCGAGTCCACACAAAATGAGGGTGACAGGTATAACTGGGAAAGTAAGCAAATGAAAATTCAACTTTGACAGAACACATTGGTAGTATTAGAATTAGCATGGTAAAAAATTAAGTACCCCAAGGCACGGTTCTGGCTCCTTTATTGCTTATTTTCATAGCATAGATAAAAGTATTAGACACAGCCTTTTATAGTTTGCAGATGATTCCAAAATAAGCATTAAAATCACATTGGTAGATATGTGGGAAAAACTGCAAGAAGATATAAGAAAAGTTTTCCATGCTCAGTGGAAAATAACATGACTTTTAACGGTGACCCAACTGCTTAGATATGGAAATTATGAAGAACTTAAAGAACACCGTATACAGACTCAAAAGGGGCACCAAATAGGAAAAACTGTGAAAGATCTAGGAGTAATAATGTCACATGACCATTCGAGAATAAGGTAAATGTCACGACGGCCAGGAAAATTACGGGGTACATAATGAGAACTTTTAGGACGAATGGAATACTAATGAAATATGCTAATGGGGACACTCTTCAAATCGCATGTCCTCTATCACTTGGAATATTGTTCGGTGCTGATAGCTCCATTCAGGGCAGGAAAGATATCAGAGCTAGAACAGATTAAAAAAAAACATTTGCGGCCCTCATAGAGCAAGTAATACATTTACATTATTGGAAAGATCTGAAATTGCATATATGTACTCGCTGGAGAGTAGGGAAGAGAGGGGGATACTTGATAATATACACATGGAAAGTACTTTGAGGACCTGATCCCAAATTTGCACACTGTCATTAGAACAAACCGATGTAAGAGAGATTATGATTGGGTAGAATGAACCCAATGAAAAGCAGGGACGCTTTGGGCACAGTGAGAGAACATTGTATCAACATATGCAGTTCTAGACTTTTAAATATCTTTCCCGAAGATATCAGAAACACTGCTAGAGCAAGTGTAAAAACCCTTTAAGAGGAGACTATATAATTTCCTCCACTAAGTGCCAAAACAACGAGGCTGTGTCGTTGGCCCGCGGGCCCGCAAATTAAATCGGATCTCGAATGTAGGTACAGATGACCCATCTCCGTGATAACTTAGCACAGACGTCTCAGCTGTTATCACCTTCATAGATGACAAGACCTTCTCTTTCCCCTATATAAACCTACACCTTACCCTTGCATTGTATCAACTGACGAGAGTCTCAGTTTGAGGTCGATTTTTTTGGTGTGTGTGGTGTGTGTGTGTGTGTGTGTGTATGCGTGCGTGTGTACTCACCTAGTTGAGGTTGCGGGGGTCGAATCCGAGCTCCTGGGCCCCGCCTTTTCACTGATCTCTACTAGGTCACTCTCTCTGAACCGTGAGCTTTATCATACCTCTGCTTAAAGCTATGTATGGATCCTGCCTCCACTACATCGCTTCCCAAACTATTCCACTTACTGACTACTCTGTGGCTGAAGAAATACTTCCTAACATCCCTGTGATTCATCTGTGTCTTCAACTTCCAACTGTATCCCCTTGTTACTGTGTCCACTCTCTGGAACATCCTGTCTTTGTCCACCTTGTCAATTCCTCTCAGTATTTTGTATGTCGTTATCATGTCCCCCCTATCTCTCCTGTCCTCCAGTGTCGTCAGGTTGATTTCCCTTAACCTCTCCTCGTAGGACATACCTCTTAGCTCTGGGACTAGTCTTGTTGCAAACCTTTGCACTTTCTCTAGTTTCTTTACGTGCTTGGCTAGGTGTGGGTTCCAAACTGGTGCTGCATACTCCAATATGGGCCTAACGTACACGGTGTACAGGGTCCTGAACGATTCCTTATTAAGATGTCGGAATGCTGTTCTGAGGTTTGCTAGGCGCCCATATGCTGCAGCAGTTATTTGATTGATATGCGCTTCAGGAGATGTGCCTGGTGTTATACTCACCCCAAGATCTTTTTCCTTGAGTGAGGTTTGTAGTCTCTGGCCCCCTAGACTGTACTCCGTCTGCGGTCTTCTTTGCCCTTCCCCAATCTTCATGACTTTGCACTTGGTGGGATTGAACTCCAGGAGCCAATTGCTGGACCAGGTCTGCAGCCTGTCCAGATCCCTTTGTAGTTCTGCCTGGTCTTCGATCGAGTGAATTCTTCTCATCGACTTCACGTCATCTGCAAACAGGGACACCTCAGAGTCTATTCCTTCCGTCATGTAGTTCACAAATACCAGAAACAGCACTGGTCCTAGGACTGACCCCTCTGGGACCCCGCTGGTCACAGGTGCCCACTCTGACACCTCGCCACGTACCATGACTCGCTGCTGTCTTCCTGACAAGTATTCCCTGATCCATTGTAGTGCCTTCCCTGTTATCCCTGCTTGGTCCTCCAGTTTTTGCACCAATCTCTTGTGTGGAACTGTGTCAAACGCCTTCTTGCAGTCCAAGAATATGCAATCCACCCACCCCTCTCTCTCTTGTCTTACTGCTGTCACCATGTCATAGAACTCCAGTAGGTTTGTGACACAGGATTTCCCGTCCGTGTGTGTGTGTGTGTGTGTGTGTGTGTGTGTGTGTGTGTGTGTGTGTGTGTGTGTGTGTGTGTGTGTGTGTGTGTGTGTGTGTGTGTGTGTGTAAATATATAAAGTGAACAAAGTGTAGCAGCTCACTGGCCAGTGCAAGATATGCCCACTACCTGTTCAATAAAATTAAAAAAAAATATCGAATATTCGTGCCTCGTGAAAAGGGCCTCAGATGTAGGCCGAAATGCTTCAACCTGTCTAATTAATTCCCCTGTTAGTGGGTTTGTATTACATATATTGTTATATTCGAAGGGAAGCACTAAACCTAGAAGTGTCATGCAGTTTCGTGGGAAATGAGAGGCAATCAGGTTTGATTCGAGGAAGGGTACAGTAGTTCCAATTCCTCGGATTAATAGCCCTTTATCGGTATTAAGGCACCCCTTGAAAGGGAATTGACAACAGCACAGAGGGAAGAGGTAAAGGGAGGAACAGAGGGCGATAAGAAAGGCGACATGAAATGGAATAAGCAAGAGGCAGGTGGGGGAGTAAGCCATACAAAAGGGAGCGGAGAAGGAAGTAAAGACAGGATCAGAGAGGAAATTCAATTCGTGTATTAAAGTTATAATTGATAACACAACCAATCCCGTTTTCTCTAAGCCGCAATTACATAACGTTTGTGCATTAATCCGCCGGGTTATAACCTGCATTGTATATCAGCATGGCTTGCAGGTACTGTACTCCATCACTAGTCGTGTTGGAGGCTACCGTTCGTATTTGATGCAGGAGACAGACAGAAACACAGAGAGAGACAAGACAGGCAGGCAGAGAGACAGAGATAGAGAGCCAGTAAGGGGCACTGAAACCAGCACGTACAAAAACACACAGCAAATTGTATGTGAAGAAAAGACACATTTCGCTCGCTTCTCGCTCTGGGAAAGGTCTCCCCGTATTGCATTACCCCAAATTCCCAATGCTGCAATGCACGTGATTGGAATAGTTCAAACAACAGCATAAGTTAATAATGCAGTTTATTATTAGCATTGAAAATTTGAAAGGTATCAGATGAGGCATTCACAAGTCGTCTTATGTAATTAGATATAAAAAAAAATAAAAAGTGGTAAATTAACACATCCAGAACCCAAATCTAATTCAAACCTTCCAAAGAGACCAAAGACACCGATATCCTAAAATAAGGAAGCATAGTGAATGGTTGAAGATAGACATCGATATCCTAAAATAAGGAAGCATAGTAAAAGGTTGAAGATAATCAGAAGTAACACTCGGAATTTATCGCAAGAACAGCAGCACTTCGATGCTTCGAATATTTTCCTTAAAAGCAAAGTGGATCCTACGAAGGACAAAATCTAAATTTTTACCTAAGACTGACCAGCTTTTAAATACAGAAAATATGTTTAATGTACCTAACATACATTTTTTTGGTCTTGATGTCAGGCAGATAATTATTGGCACGTGAAATCACATTATTTGATTGTACTAGAATAAATCAACTGAAAGTCAAACACTGACTTATTTCTGGTCAGAAGAGACATATTATATTTAGTTCACAGAAAACCAATTTGATTAATTAAACTAGCACACGATAACTTATAAAAGCTAACATCAAGTGATTGTTTATCTTGAGGAAAACACATCAGCACTAAAAGTTTAAAGCCGACCAGAAGATGCATTCTGCAGCCTGCACAGTCCAACCCCATGACAGTTCCACCTATTTCTTACGATGCATCAGCCACTGAAGATTGATGCCGTTCATAGTTCTTATATCTTAATCAGAGGAAAGAATATAACATAAGGAGGAGTACTGCGGCAGGCCTACTGGCCCATGCGAGGCAAGTCCGAGTCACTTACCGGCTTAAGCCACTAACCCAACTTAGTCAGGTCCAGGTCACATCCACTTAAGGAAGGAGCTCGGCATCAGTCCTATTGCCACAAGCTAGTCAGGTCCGACTCACACTCACCCACTCATGTACGTATCCAAATTCTTTTTAAAGCTACGCAACGTTTTAGCTTCTACGACGGTACTCGGGAGTTTGTTCCATTTATCCACAACTCTATTACCAAACCAGGAATGTCAACCAGAGTTCTACAAGGATATGCACTGAAACCAGTACGGCTCCTAGGCACCGAGACCGGTGCGGTTCCTAGGCACCGAGACCGGTGCGGTTCCTCGGCACCGAGACTGGTGCGGTTCCTGGGCACCGAGACCAGTGCGGTTCCTGGGCACCGAGACCAGTGCGGTTCCTGGGCACCGAGACCAGTGCGGTTCCTGGGCACCGAGACCAGTGCGGTTCCTGGGCATCGAGACCAGTGCGGTTCCTGGGCATCGAGACCGCTACGGTTCCTGGGCACCGAGACCGCTACGGTTCCTGGGCACCGAGACCGCTACGGTTCCTGGGCACCGAGACCGCTACGGTTCCTGGGCACCGAGACCGCTACGGTTCCTGGGCACCGAGACCACTACGGTTCCTGGGCACCGAGACCACTACGGTTCCTGGGCACCGAGACCACTACGGTTCCTGGGCACCGAGACCACTACGGTTCCTGGGCACCGAGACCACTACGGTTCCTGGGCACCGAGACCACTACGGTTCCTGGGCACCGAGACCACTACGGTTCCTGGGCACCGAGACCACTACGGTTCCTGGGCACCGAGACCACTACGGTTCCTGGGCACCGAGACCACTACGGTTCCTGGGCACCGAGACCACTACGGTTCCTGGGCACCGAGACCACTACGGTTCCTGGGCACCGAGACCACTACGGTTCCTGGGCACCGAGACCACTACGGTTCCTGGGCACCGAGACCACTAGGTTCCTGGGCACCGAGACCACTACGGTTCCTGGGCACCGAGACCACTATGGTTCCTGGGCACCGAGACCACTACGGTTCCTGGGCACCGAGACCACTACGGTTCCTGGGCACCGAGACCACTACGGTTCCTGGGCACCGAGACCACTACGGTTCCTGGGCACCGAGACCACTACGGTTCCTGGGACCGAGACCACTACGGTTCCTGGGCACCGAGACCACTACGGTTCCTGGGCACCGAGACCACTACGGTTCCTGGGCATGTGAACAACAACTTAACGAAAGAAACAGTCGGATATTTTCCTGGTCATGAATGTAAGAAAGAGGAAAAGTAGACAGAAGAGGACTAAAAAAAGCAGCAAATAGTCCTGGATAAACTCGAGCGTTGGCGTGGTTATGACAAATAGGAAAGGACAAAGAAGACCAGAAACGGAGTGCAGGCTCGGGGAACGAAGGCTGCAAGCCTCATTCTACTACTTTTATTTTTTTTTTTTGGGGGGGGGGGTATCCTAGTGTGAGGGAAAAGTTCAACAGATAGGAGTAGCGAGCGAGTATATGGTAACGATAGTTTGATTGCCGACTGCTTGTTAAGGTAGGGTCAGTCTAGTTCCCGCTATCTCCCCTCTTTTTCCCCACCCAGAAAGGTGACGTGTGGGGCTCCGGCCAAACAGTAATCACTTGACTCACAGCTCCCAGCACAACTAAGTAAAAGCCTCTGCTCCTATTCTAGTGGACTTATTGGTTGAAAGCTTCACTTTTGACCAATAATAAACTTAGTCCTTTCAGCCTTGATTTCCATTTTATGCTTATAGATAATCACCATTTCTTTTAAATATTGTACCTATCATGGAGAGTGATTTCTTAAGCAGTAGGTAACCTTTATCTCTTTCTAGCTTGGAATGTCAGTTCGGGTCATCTGGCAACTAAAGAAACAGTGTTGAAGGAGACGAACTTTACCTAAGTTCTGAGACGTCACCATTTTATCTACATACCCAAGTGTAGTCAACCCCAGGCAACTACCTCTCATCTTTGCAGTGGTGAAAGACCTGCGTTCCTATCATCTTGACGGACTATTCAAGGCTAGAGACTGTGAAGAACTAGTCGTTGGGGTGTCACTCAACATCTGTGACCCTCCCATCATCAGTAACGGCTACAATTTCTACAACACGCAGTGTCAACAACATCAGACACCCCAGTCTAACTGTATATATTAGCGTTGAATTCACATATTACTTTTATATTTCTTTTTTCATTTCTCTTTCAAGTAGGACAAAAATTCATATTTATTTTTTTATATTTTCATTTCTAAATAACAAAGTGTTTATATTTGACTTATTATTCTTTTTCTATTCATTAATTTTCCTGAGGAGGACCCAGCCTTGGTAATACTTACTGAAGTTGTTACAGGGCTGAGTAAGTCTTCACACCTAGGTAGTTTACGCATGCGTTTAACTATGTATGATAATTGTACTTGCGTGTACCTACACAAAAATAAACTCGCTTATTTATTTGCTAGACAGATTAGTCCCAGAGCTAAGAGACATGAGCAGTGATGAGAGATTAAAGGAGCTAGAAAACAGAGAACTGAAGGTACAAGGGTAACGTAACGATGTACATACTGAAAGAATTTTCAATGGTGGGCAGAGATAGGTGTCTGGGAGGAGGAAAACTTCACGAAGGTGCAGCTGTAAGTTAAAGACGTAGATGTGTCAGAAGAGATGTTGGGAAACATTGCTTCAGTCTCAGAGTCATCAGTGAGTAGGACGATATCGATTGTTGAATGGAAGAGGCAGCATCCCTACACGGCTTTTACAATAGGTGTGATATGTCACGATGCCTGGAGTGAATCCAGCAGCGGCCAACTGAGAGGCTGGGCCAAGAGCCAAGACTCAACCCCTGCAACTACAAATAGGTAAAATAGGCGAGTACACACACACACATACACACACACACACACACACACACACACACACACACACACACACACACACAGCATACCAAAACACAGGATGCAACATCACATATCTTTCTTTCGTCCTGTCACGCCAGCATTATTTACATGACCATAAAACTAGGCATGACAGCCGAACTGGGACTCGCTGGGTACACGGAAAACGCACACACAGCCACACACACGCACCCACACACACATACGCACACGCCTGCATATACACGCCATGACCGCTTCGAAACTCGCGGGCAAGTGAACAAGAGCATGATGCGATATTCCGAGAAGAGTTCCGAGGAGTTACGATGCTCCTTGAAGCACCTCCCAGGAGAATATTGTTTCCGGATGTAGAATGTGAATTCGGAAGACCTGTGCGTGCGTGTGTGTGTGTGTTGTGTTGTGTGTGTGTGTGTGTGTGTGTGTGTGTGTGTCTATGTATATACTCACCGTGTTTACGGGAGTCGGATCATCTGGCCCCACCTCTAAAACTGCAGTTGCCGGTATTATTGGTTCTCGGTCTCTGGCTCTATCGTACACACTCTTCAAACTGTTTATGAAGTTCGCCTTCATCACTTCCTCCGAAGATGTAATTGCTAATATCCCTTTGACTCAATTTATTTTTTTATGAAGCTTTCATTTATGCCCACTCCTCCTCCTAGTGCCGCACATATAGAACAGTCTCTCCTTTTCTGCTCTCCTAAATTCTCTGAGTATCTGGTATATCGTAATAATGCTTCCCCTCGTTCTCTCTTCTAAGGTCGTCTGATTCACTTTCTTTTAGTCCCTCATCATAGCTCACTCTCTTCGGATCTGGGACAAGCATTGTTGCCAACACATGGACCTCAGAGAGATACCCAAGAGTTGCACATGTGTCTAATTTATCAACGTGTCGGTTCTCTGAACCATTCATCTACAACACAAGGACCTCAGGTTTACCATTTTATCACTGTTGGCGCTGTGCTGGGTGCTGTGTACTCCATGATAGACCTGACCTATGTCGTGTAGAGTGTCCTAAAAAATATATTAAGTTTCCAGATTAGGCAACCTCGCATGTGGCTGCTGATGTCATGTGGTTTTTGTGATATTTTCTCCAAGATCTTTTCTCCTTAAGCGATTTTTTTGTACTTTCTCTCCTCTGAACTTACCTGGGTTGAATTCCAGTAGTCACTTGCATGACTACCCTTGCAATTAGTCCAAATCTTCCTATAGCTTGCACAAATCTTCCTAAAATTCAATGAAATCTTACCGCGAATCAGTTATTCGGCCAATGTTTGAGTCGTTAACGAATTTATCCATTAATGCAGATTATGAACAACAAGGGACCCAAAACTTTTCCTTGTGGATCACCACATGTGATTGGTCCCAATCCTGTTTCACTGCATTAATGCAGACTCTGTAGTCAGCTATGCTTCCAACCTCCAGTGAACTTTCTGTAACAGTCCCTTGTCTTCTGATTATTATAATCAAAAAGAAGCGCTAAACCCTTTGTCTGCTGAGATCTATCACATCATAATCATTATCAAGGCACACTGCCTCAAATGCTTTACTAAAAAAGTCCGCAGATTTGTTCGACAAGAATGGCCCCTTCTAAATCCTAGAGGGACTAGTACCGAACTTGCACACGAAAATCACTCACTACGAAAGCAAAAGACTTGGCAGACGATGCAACATCCCCCCAATGAAAAGCAGGGGTGTCACTAGCACGTTAAGAGACCATACAATAAGTGTCAGGGGCCCGAGACTGTTCAACTGCCTCCCAGCATACATAAGGGGGATTACCAACAGACCCCTGGCAGTCTTCAAGCTGGCACTGGACAAGCACCTAAAGTCGGTTCCTGACCAGCCGGGCTGTGGCTCGTACGTTGGTTTGCGTGCAGCCAACAGTAACAACCTGGTTGATCAGGCTCTGATCCACCAGGAGGCCTGGTCACAGACCGGGCTGCGGGGGCGTTGACCCCCGGAACTCTCTCCAGGTAAACTCCAGGTAATATCTTATGGATTCTAAGAAATTTTCTACTCTTCTAGTAGACAGGAATCCCATTAGTCATTTTCCACATATCAGATAACCATTTGTAGTGATATATTGAAAAGAATAGTTATCTTGCATTCTTTAAGAACGCTTGAAAACAGTTCAAAAGGACCCGGGGACTCAATTTGCTTTAATACATCGACTGTATAATAACAGCGTCTCTCTCGCGACTCCAATATTGCAAAAATTTGTTTTCCCTCAGATTCACAACGATAATTAATTACTGGGATTCATTTTTTTTGTGTGTGTGTAAAGATCGACAAGTGAAAAACTGCCGGAAATTAAGTACATATTATTATTATTATTAAAGAATCGCCGGTATTCTCCCGGCCCGGGCCTTTTCCAAGTGGTGGCCCGGCCTTGGCTCCCTCTTTAGGGAGTGTCTGAGACCTAAGTCTCCCATGGGAGGAGGCACAAGTACCTTCTCATCTTTGGGACCAACTGTCCCCAGGCCTAGCCACAAGCTAGGCCTCTCTGGTCTGCCATCCCCACCCCAAGGGGGCAAATGGGAATGACAGTCTTATGAGCTAAAGGCTCGGGCTCAGGCACCTACCCTACCCTAGAAGGGTTAGGCATGGTGTCGATTTTAAGTACATCATTCTCTCACTTATTATCAATAACCTATCAAGAGTTAGTTTTAATTGAACCAATCTTTTATGTGATCTATTTGCAAAATTCACGAAAAAAAACTAATTTTAAAGTCTAGTTTAGTTTTTTTTTTAATCAGTTTTATTTGCATTAATACGAATATTAAAATGTTTTCTCTCTTCTGCACTGAAAAAAAACATTTTTGTATTTTTTATTTTTTAGGATTATTTTCATTTGATTTTTCTATTGGGAATATATATTCTTAGGCCTGCTTTTATAGTATTTAGAAAAATATTGGTATATATTTTTGGTTACGGTGATGAACACTAGACAGGTCTTCTCTGGGTCCATTGTAATCAGCAGAGCGAATATCTGGGACATTTGTTGCATCATTCTAATTCTTCCAGATATTTGTAACATTTTTGATGGCTTGTGCCAAGCTCCTCTTTGATCTACAGATTATTTGCATGGCTCCAATTTACCAAAAACTAAAATTAAGCAATGTACGTCCTCTCAAAACGGTCAAAACTGATTTTAAAAACAATCCTGGACTACATCAAGGAAGTCGTTGACTAAATTTTCATCCAGGGGAATTCCGGTTATTTGCCTCACATTAAAATTCACTAGGATTAATCCATTTTCATATATTAAAAATTATTAACTCATAATTTTTGACCCCGATTATTATAATAAAAAAAAGCGCTAAACCTACAAGAGTATTCGACGTCCGAACTTTCAGGTATTGCAAGCCTATCAGATTTCCTTTATTTTTCAGAAAACTGCTGCAATACGGACTCGCATTCTAATATTTTTCTTATTATTTTCATCACAGTTGTCAAAGTTTTCTGTCATACAGCTCCTCTCTTCACTTTTTTCTTGTTTCTGAAAGTACGAAATAATTTAAATCTCGGTATTTAGCACTCAGTAGACTCGTCTCCACTTTTCATATTAAATCAAGTCTTATTTATTGCTTTTGATGTATATTTCCTGCACGGGGAATTAATCTTAGCTCCGTCTTGCTCTTAGCACTGTGACAGTTTATATAATAAATGCTGAGAAAGATTCTATTCTTTGCCTTTTTAGTTTTCGGTATTATGTAGACGATAAAAATTATAATTAATTTTTATCGTCTACATAATACCTTCCTTTCTAAAGTCACATCTTCAGTTAGGTCTTGAAGCTCAGTTTCCTGTTTGTCGAAATTTCACTCAGTCTCGACGTGTGTAGCCAATTCACACTTTCCGAATTATTTAAGTTCCCCAGACCACTACCGAACTAGTTAAATGCGCAGACAGGTTACTGACAGGTCTCTCCACTTAACTAGCCAGGGTTTTGACTCTAAACTGAAAAAGTGGCATATCGAAAGAGACACCGAAGTTGTCGAACATTATCCTAGACTCCTCGCAGTACTTACTAAGTAGGCATTTCGATTCCCACTCTCATGCTAGACATAGCGACACGTGTGTTACACCCTATGTAATGTAGACACCCGTCCTGAACTTTTCTAGCAACTTTTCATGACAGGCAAATGAAGAATTCACTCCCATTTTCAGTCATAATACCACTCGTCCTGTCCACAAAATTCACCATCACAGCAACAAGAAGACAGGCTAATTCTTTCTTTCCCTGTCACGAAACACAGCGCCTTTGTACCTCACGTTAGTCTCCATCAACAACACTGGATTTAATTTGATCAGTCCTCTGGCACTCCTTACCGTCGTCCTGGTTTGTTAGACTTCCTGCGTTGATCCTAGAGCGCAGCAGACGAGTTAGTAGTTTCCACAGAGCCTTCACTCCTTCAAATCTTGAGTTTAGCCTCTTCTCGACAACCATTCAGTTGCTTCCACTTTCTTCTTGCTGCGAATCCAATTGTTATCTACCCTCACTTGTTTTATCTCACTCTCATTCTCCTTGGTGGTAAAGCTGTTGGACCTAACACTGGGTATCCATTAGATATGTCTTCGCAAGACAGAGGGTAACTCAATGTTTCTCTTTCTTATAATGTCTGCTGAAGAGGACATCAGTTCGAGATCGAAACATACAGTTGTTCTCAGTTTTTTTTTTGTAGTTACTTGTGGCTTTCCTTACACACACACACACACACACACACACACACACACACACACACACACACACACACACACACACACACACACACACACACACACACACACACGGAAATCGGCCTAACGACACTGGAGGACAGGAGGACTAAGGGAAACATGATAACGACATATAAAATACTGCGAGAAATTAACAAGGTGGACAAAGACAGGATGGTCCAGAGATGGGACAGAGAAACGAGGGGTCGCAATTGAAAGATGAAGACTCATATGAGTCAAAGGAATGTTAGGAAGTATTTCTTCAGAGTTATCAGGAAGTGGAATAGTCTGGAAAGTGAAGTAGTGGAGGCAGGAACCATACATAGTTTTAAGAAGAGGTATGATAAGGTTCATGGATCAGCGAAGAGGCGGGGACCAGGAGCTATGAATCGACCCGTGCAATCACAATTAGGTGAGTACAGTTACACAAATAGTTGCGACAGGACAGAGTAAATCTGGCAAGCAGCAAGTTGAGAGGCGGGTCCAGGAACTGTGACTCGACCTCTGCAATTACATATTGGAAGTACATATATGCGAGTACATATAAGTGAAAATATATATACGAGTAAATATAGGCGAGTACACAACCTATTTTCCATCTGAATAGCTTCTAACATTTGTTGCAACAGGTGTTGTAAACAGCCTGGGAGACTTAGTGTCACCTTGACGCACTTCTCATATACTCTGGAACTTAGTTTATGGGACCTAATCGACATAACATACGTACAGATGTTACTGATAATGATAACGTAGATTTCCTCAGTTATCAACCATTTTACTGATTCATTACAAACCACCAGTCTTAGAGTTACACGGTACTCAGGACGAGAAAAGTCTCAAATGTACTCTGGTAAATGTACTCTGGTAAATGTACTCTGGTAAATGTTGTACGTCTTTTACAGGCTAAAGATGTCTTGTGTAATGACCACAAATATTTGAGAAGTCTTGTGCCAATTTCTTACATATTAACGAAATCTTGCGTAAGTTTCTTACATAATAAAGTATCGTCGTCTGTAAGAGAGATGCAATGATGTCAAATTCCTTGGTTTTGTATTCTCAAGACCTTTATAAAATAAAATTGTGATAAACTTGCTAATAAATTCACATAATTACTTGTATTTAACTAATTAACTTTGTAAATAAAGACACTAAATAAATTTTTGACAGTTCATGCAAACAAAAGCATTTTTGGTTGTCTCTCTCTCTATATATATATGAAACATTTACTGGACAAAATTATACAAAAGTATACTTTGTGTCCCCGCTTGTATTAAAACTATTCTTTATACATTATACAGTATACATCACATATCCACTTATCATTATACCTCGTGAATCCGCTCGTTCTATTAGTATACCCGGTATACCTCACAGACTCATAACAGTGTCTAAGAGAGAATTGTTCGTACTTTTCTCTGTACAAAACTATAATATAATAAAAATATGGAAATAAAATGCCACATAAAAGGTCTGTATATATCAAAATATTTGGAAGAGGTAAACCTGTAGGGGTCAAACAGCAGGTGGCGGGGAACGAAAGACAGTCAGGTTTGATTCATGGAAGGGAAGGATGGGTCCAGTTCTTAAGAGTAAGAGTCCTTCACAGGTATATTTCGTTAGTCTAAGGAACGGCACTGATCCTCCGCGAGGACTTATGGACAGGACCGCGGGGGCGTTGACCCCCGTAAACCCCCCATGTATACTCCAGTTTTGAGACTCTGATCGCGGGTTCTATCCCCGTCCGTGGTATGGTTTGTTTGCAATCGTGTCATTACGATTTCGTGAGTCAGTTATACTCCAGCTATCGCTCACAGAACTGTTTGACTTGACAACTCAGAGACAGGCAGCCCAACAACCACCAAGAATCTTCTGGTTGGTGGTCAACCACACGAAGATTGGACCCTTCTGCTGGACAGAACACATCGACTCAAGACCGAAGGACTGATTGCCTCAGACTCCTACTTATCTTCCATCGTTCTTCTCTGTTTTGGACTGAAGACGACACTAACCGGAGAAACATATCCACAACAATGATTCACAAGAGTCTCATTCTTCAACTTGTCGGTTTCAAAACCATTTACATCTCACCGCTACTACCCTCGAAAAGAAGTTCCTTACTGATGAGGTCCTCTGGATCCAAGGAATTGGACCTTTCCTCCTCTCCCCTGGATCGAACCCTATTGCCTCCCATTCTCCAGGTTTAGTTCTACCACCTATATATGATAAAAAAAATATTCTCCCCAGTGTTACCTCTCCAGAGGCCCTAAATACTCCCACAATTCTATTAACTTCGTTAAGAACATAAGAAAGAAGGAACACTGCAACAGGCCTACTGACCCATGCGGAGCAGGTCCATGTCCACCCCCCCGGATTAGCCCAATGACCCACCCAGTCTGGTCACCTCTACTCAAGGAAGGAGCACTGCACCAGACCCAGCAGCACAGGCTAGTAAGGTCCAACTCACACCCACCCACACTCATGCATTTATCTAACCTATTTTTAAAACTACACAACGTTTTAGCCTGAATAACTGTACTCGGGAGTTTGTTCCACTCATCCACAACTCTATTACCAAACCAGTGCTTTCCTATATCATTCCTGAATCTAAATTTTTCCAACTTGAAACCATTGCTACGAGTCACTTCCCTTTACGATCAGTATAGTTCCCATATTCGCACATTATATCAATATACATCACCACCAAATTTAGTATAATTGTAATATGTACAGAAAATCTTAACAGGATACCAACATATTCACTGTATGAGAATAATATATTATATATATATATATATATATATAATATATATATATATATATATATATATATATATATATATATTATATATATATATATATGTCGTGCCGAATAGGCAAAACTTGCGATCTTGGCTTAAATAGCAACGCTCATCTTGCCATATAAGACAAGTGAAAAATTTGTGTATGCAATAATGTCGCCAAAATCATTCTGAACCTAACGAAAAATATATATTTCACTGAGTTTGTTTAGTATTAAATTATTGTAAACAAATCTAAAATATATTTAGTTGGGTTAGGCTAAAATAAATTGATCTTGTTATAATAAGGTTAGGTAAGTTTTCTAAGATTCTTTCGGAACAAAATTAAAAACTTTTACATTAACATTAATGAAAAAGTATATCTTTAAACGTATAAGAGAAAATTTTAGAAATGACTTAATTTTAAATGAGTTCTTGCTAATTGACCAGTTTTACATATTCGGCACGATAATATATTTATATATATTATATTATTATATATATATATATATATATATATATATATATATATATATATATATATATATATATATATATATATATATTATCGTTGTTTACATCAGAAGCATTCCATACTGTCCTCTCGTATTTTTGTATACACTTGCATAACAAGAATGCTCAAAACCTTCACTCAGTATGTTGCAATACACAACATATTCACTGAAACATCATCCCTCGTATACTCACTGAGCATATACAACATATACAACACATATTATACCAACAATGCGCTAATTTCACATCTCGCCAAAACGAGAAACTTCGCGAGGGTGAAAAGAAGCCTCATTTTTTAACATTGAAACTAATTGGCGACAGAGTTTTTGTAGCGCCAAAATTAAAGCTCCCGAGGCGCGAAATAATATTATATTCCCCACCAAACGGAGTTGTTGACCTCCCGTGTCGCAGTTTTTCGCTCGCTGGCGAGTGGAAAGCGCTCAGTGTGCATTAATCTGGCGTGTTATAATTAAGCGGAATATATGTCAGAAAGATGCGAAGGTTAATGAGAGGTTTCGTGTAGTGTGGACGGAGGGGGAGGGGGGGGGTGGGAGGGGGGTTAGGCTTTCATTAATTTCATATTTTGCTCACTGACTAACGTACAGACACTGACGCACGAAAACAATGACAGCAGACAGACCAACAGGGAGATTTGCAAACAGACGTAAAAAAAAACAGAAAGAGACGGGAAAAAAACAGACATACACATATGTACACAAATCGGCATACATATACAAATAGGTAGACAAACAAATTGGCAGACATATACACATTCACAAACATACTTTACACATATTAAAACACACACACATTACACATTATCAGACGCATGTGGACTTAGACACATACAGAATCAGTTATAACTGATATTATTAAAGGCCATCTTCACAACCACAATTTTTAACCATAATGTCTAAGTTACTGACTTTCTCCAGTAAAGCATTTGAGGCAGTTGCTTTACGATTTTATTTATCTGAATCCCAGTAAAGATTTTTGAAGAAAGTGGCAGCTCATGGTACTGGGGAGAAAACTCTCTCTCACTGATCTAGGCGTTCCTGACCAATAAGAAGCAGTGTGTCTGCATAAATGGGATGAAATCTTAGTGGGGATCAGTCACAAGTGGCGTTCCACAAGGATAAGTTTTAGGCTCATTGTTGTTCATAAATTTACATTGATGATGTTGAAGAGGGAATAACAAGTGACATGAGCCAATTCGCTGAAGACTCGAAAATAGGCAGGATAATAGATTCAGAGGAAGATGTCACTGAACTTCAGACGGATTCAGATAAGTTCATGTTATGGTTAGAAAAAGTGGCAGATGCAGCTCAGTGGGGATAAATGCAAAGTCCTAAAGCTGGGGAATGTAAATAACCCGAGCACTTATAAACTAAATATAGAACTTGACCATATGGAATGTGAAAAGGACTTAGGAGTTTTGGTAAGCAGCAGCAGCGCTGTATGACTCTGGTGGGTTTACCGCTTAGTTTTGATGATAATAATAATTTGGTAAAATAAATGGTATGAAATATCGACACAATTTAAAATTAAACACAAAAGCAGTATAATGTGATTCTTTACTGACAACGTTTCGCCCACATAGTGGACTTTATCAAGTCACAAACAGATCTGTGTGGGCAAAACGTTGTCAATAAACGATCGCATTACACTGCTTTGGAGTTTTTTTCCATTCAATAATTTGGTAAGCAGTACCTGAAGCCAAGACACTATTGCTTGAGTTTGCGTAATAAAGTAAACTAATTACTGGGATTTATATCAAGAAGTATAAGCAACAGGAGTTCAGAGGCTTTAATACAGTTGTATACATCATTAGCACGTCACTCCTGGTGGATGCTAAAGCCTCTAGGACTCAACACCTCGTTTTTACCCCTTTCCCTTCAACTACTTTCTTTCTTCCATTTTACAGTGAATGCTTTCTTGGTCTCTGAACGCCCAAACCACCTCAACAATTCCTCGCCTCTCCTAACTATACCTATCGTAACTTTACAACGTTTTCCGATTTCTACTCCCCGAATTCTGTGTATAATATGCACACTACATATTGCTCTCAAACGTAACACCTCCACTGCCTCCAGCCTCTTCCTCGCTGTGGCATTTAAAGTCCATTTCCACTGGTATCACTATACTCCGGTACATTTCCACTTTTGTCTAGAGAGATGAACTTTCCACGGATACTTACACACACTACTTACCTTTTTCCCCTCGTATAATCAGTGGTTTATCTGTCTTCCATGGAATCATCACTGCCTCCTTCTAGTCTTACATCAAATCTTCCATTGCCTTGTCTTTTTGTTATTCTCATCACTTTACTCTTTCATTTGCTCATTTTTATTTCCTTTCTCATACAGTCCTAAATTTCTCAATTAGCCTATGCGATTTCTCTTTCAGAATCTCCCAAAAGAACTATGCAATCAGATTCAATATCTTTTAATCCTATACCTCTCCACGACATAGTTGCAATCATTTATTTTACAGTCTCATCTATAAATACGTTAAAACCTTGGTAACATCATACATTCATTTTTAAGGCATCCTTTTTCTGGGAAATTGTCTCCCCTTCTGCATATCCTGGGTCCTTTGCCTTCTATGTAATTATCTTTTTGCTGCTTTTAGTAACGTACCATTTGTTCCATACTTTTGCAACATTTGCCTAAACATGGCTTCTCTATTCCCACTATATTGTGCCTTTTCTAAATCCATTAATTCACCAAACAGCTTCTTACCTTTAAGTATTGTTCACTTATATTCCTGTATATAAACTCCTGATCAGCGCATCTCCCACCCGTCTTACGTCCCTGATCTTTCTTAAATCCTTCTTTGTATACTTAGAAGCCTATATCTTAGCCGACAAGTCAGATTTGACCTCAAATGCTAATATCCCAAGCTGGCTGGGATATTCATGCAATTTCCTATGCAAGGAGGAGTAAAGGTTCAACTCCGGAAACTCTGATAATGTCTGGTCTTGTAGTAATGAATTCATCTTGCCTCACTTTTCATGCTGTCAGTCTGGGAGATTTTAGTGCCAAAAAAGAACAAATGGATGGTATATTTATAAAAACTATATCTCATAGCCGACAAATGGGATTTGAACCAGATAATTATTCCTACACAGCCAGACGAATTTGGGAGGGAATGTAAGAGATGGAAATTATAAAAAAAATGAGCAATGTGATGAGGGTAGCAAAAAAATTTAATTAAAGAAGTGGATTTGAAGAAGTATGGAAGAGGTAAATATGTTTAGTTATTTGGGAGTGAACTAGGCGTTGGACGGGTCTATAAAAGACGAGGTGAATCATAGAACTGACAAGAGGAAAAAGATGGGTGTTGCACTGAGGCATCTGTGGAGACAAAGAACGTTAGGATAAAAGGCAAATGTATGAGAGCACAGTAGTACCAACACTTTCATATGGGTGTGAAACATGGTTGTTAATACTGCATCAAGGAGGAGGCTGAAGGCAGTGGTCATGTCTCCTCTGAGGCCTGTGTATGGAATGAACACAATGCGAGGAATTCAAGGTTTGGAGGAGCGGTGTTGCTAAAAGTATTATCCAGGTCTGAGGAGGATTTGTCGAGGTGGTTTGGACATTTAGAAACATGGAGCAAAATAGGATGCCTTTGAGGGTGTATATATCTGTAGTGGAGGGAAGACCGGGTAGGTTATCCTAGGAAAGGTTGGGGTGGAAGGAAGGGGTAAAAGTGGTTTTGAATGTGAGGATCTTGGACACCCAACAGGCGTGTGCGAGTGTGCTAGATAGGAGTGAGTCGAGGCAAGTGGTTTTATGACTATATGTGCTGTTGGAGTGTAAGCATGGTAACATTTATGAAGGGATTCAAAGAAACCGTTTAGCCAGATTTGAATCCTGTAGGTGAAAAGTAATGCCTGCACTCCGAAGGAAGGGTGGGGATATTTACAGTGTGGAGGGGCATCTAAACTGTAGTATCAGCCTGCCACTGGCAAGAGAGGGATAGTGTGATGGTGAAAGTGTTTCTTCTTA
Source organism: Cherax quadricarinatus (assembly GCF_026875155.1). Lineage (NCBI taxonomy): Eukaryota > Metazoa > Arthropoda > Malacostraca > Decapoda > Parastacidae > Cherax > Cherax quadricarinatus. The sequence continues at coordinate 71,604,737 of NC_069400.1, read as the reverse complement.
TTCGTGTTATCGTGTCTTCGTGGGAGATGGCCGGTGTTAAAAAAAAAAATGTTTCTGGGTTACATTAAATATATGCCACGAGCTTAAGTATAAGCTGCGCATATATGCGTTATGCGTACGTACACGCAACACACGCATATGCGGCACGCGCATATATGTTATATAAGACCCACGCGTATATATACGCCAGAGCAGGCCCTAATACCCAGGTAAGTGCCAGTGGTTTTCTACGCTCGTGCGTGCTCTTTGAGGCTCCCTCAAGCGCATCGTCACATCGAACCCAAGGACGGGAAGAGGGGATGGGAGGAAAGTGATGAGGGAATGGGATGGAGGTAAGAAAAGAGAGAAGAGGGGATGAGAGGAGAGAGAAGTGTAGAAGTGAAATAAGAGGAATTTATGCTGGAAATGAAACAAGAGAGATGAGAGGAGGACGAGAAAAATAAGAGATGAAAAAAGAGAGAGGTGGGGAGGAGAGAAGTTACAGGTTAGGATAAAGACCAGGAGAGGGAATGAGAGTAAAGGAGAGAGGGGAAGGAATGGAGGAGAGGTAAGGAGAGGAGAAGGGATGAAAGTGTGTAGATTCCATGTGATTCTGTTTCTATAAATAGATTTGCCTAAGGGAAGAGGCGACTCTAAGTAACGAGGTCAGCTTCTCTTAATAGACCATCTCACTGAAGAGGCTGGGGTCTATCTACCACAAAGAATCTCTTATAGGTTATTCTTAGAGACCATTGTTCTTGGTATCATTCCCTTACCATGATATTACTTCAAAGATGTCGATGTCTCACGTAATTAATCTCTCCTAATGTTGTTCACTCATAGGGGTTTTTAGAAGTGGGAGCAAATTTAGAGAGAATGAAAGATGCAGAAAGATACATGTATACAAGCATGCGTGCATATATACATATGTACACCATACATAACATGCATATGTATACCATACATTACATACATATGTATACCATACATTACATACATACCATACATTACATACATACCATACATTACATACATACCATACACTACATAAAATACAAACATACGTACATAACCCAACATTTTCCCTTTCCCTTTCCTCCCTTTCCCCTCATACCCCCTTGTGGCGTGTACTAAGTACATCACTTTTATAATGCGTGCGTCACAATCAACCACACATCCTGCATGCTATCAACAATTAGTTTGAAGCACAGTTTCTAATTGCTGGTACAAGTTTAGGCCCCCCATCCCCGCCATTCATGTACAAAGGTACCTACCATTTGTACAAGTGTACCAGAGTGAGGGGGTGAGCTCCAGGGTAGCCTACCATATAACTAGAGACAATCCTGGAGATCACTTCCTCAAACCGATCTTGATCTATACATAAAACAGCTATGTACCCTGCATGGGTATATAAGCAGCAATGTGAGTACCCATTCTTGCTTTTCCATTACCTTCTTTTATTTTATTATCAAACTTACTGTAAATGATGTAAATAACATTGGTGATGGGAACACATGGGCACTCAAAAAAAAAATATCTGGTGTACTCTTATTACATAAAAATTCTTGGCTGCATTATTGATGATCTCTTCCTTTTTGGTATTCTTCCTTTCCAACTAGGTACAACAGGACTTTAGATAGTACCTGTTCTTTCTTCCCATCCTCCTAATAAGTCACACTTTCACTAGTGGTTTGCAGCCCTTTTCTGAGTTAGGTTAGGCTGGGTTAGGTTAGGTTAGGTTAGGTTAGGTTAGGTTAGGCTGGGTTAGGTTAGGTTAGGCTGGGTTAGGTTAGGTTAGGTTGCAACGGAAAATTTTATAAATATAAGATAGATTCTAATACGAGTGTCATGATGTCTGTGGTTAAGTGGACGGGCTGGTGTATAACTCCCAGTTTAGTTTTCTCCCCAACCTTCATATCTCAGATTTTTTTATCCTTACCCCCTCCCCCTTCACACAACCCTCACACCACACCCTAATCTCTCCCTGCCCCTATACCTCCTATTTCCCCTTTCCCATCTCCTTTCACCACCACTTTACCCTTCCCTACCTCCCCTTTCTTCCCTCCCTTTCACCTGGATGACCCAGGTAGGAAGAAGGTAAGCGCGTCGTTAGGACGCTCCGACACGCTCGCCTGAGACGCGCCCAGAATACCTAAGCCGCGTCTCTGCTGTTTCTACGTAGATAAGAATTTTATATATTTATATAAGCAACAGAAGGGTCTGTGTCTAGGAAACAGACGACGTGATCTCCCAGCTTCCCTGGTACGGGGAATTCCTCGAGGTTTCACCTATAGAGACTTCACTTGTAGGCTTCACTTGTAGGGGTTATTTTGTAAGGGGGCAAGACACACGTGCAACAGCTGGGTTGCACGTGTAAAGGTGTTTCGCCTGCTTAACAGGCTTGTTCATTGGGATGAAGAGGTAACTACAAGGTAATCAGTCCCCCAATCTTGAAAGACTGATCACCTCAAGGCTGTTGAGGTAGTCATCTCCTCAGCCTTGATAAAGTGTTTAGCACTCTGGTCTCGTACATACGGAATGATAAATACTGCTGCAGGTCTACTGGCCCATGCTAGGCAGGTCCTTCTCAAATCCACCTCATAAATAGTGGATCAACAGCAAAGTTATTGATGTTCTCTATTTTGTGGCACCAAGGTTGAGGGACTGACCACCTCACTGTTATTCCTTCTTCAAGACTCTGCACTTCATGACTGACGAAATCATAACAATTACAAACAAATCACGGAACGGGTGGGACTTGAATCTATGGCGAGTCCTTAAATTCCTGGTGTATAGAAGTATACCTAGTTTGAAGAATCACATTTGTCAGCTGGCCGAGTGGTTAACGCACTGGCCTGTGAATCTTAAGATTCATGTGCCATTGTTTCAAACCCCACCCGTTCCCAGATCTGTTCACCTCATTTTTCTCTTTCCGGTTTATAAATCACCTTTGTATTCGACTGATGAAATCTGGAGAGCAGACTTCTTCAATCATTATCGTAATGATATTTCGGAAGGTTTTATTTTTGGGGTTTATTCAGTGAGGTTTCACTTACAAGGGTGACTGCGCTAGGTGATGCCATGAGGAATCACCTGTGGAGCTGATGTAGTATGACTCAGTGGAGGATTCATCTATGAGGGGTATTCAGTGTGTCTTCCCTTGGTGGAAGAGGCACAGTCACGTTTCACTGAAGAAGATGAATCCGAGAGGTTTTCTTTGTAGAGATAACAGAGGTTTCACTTTGGGCGACTCCGGGGTTTCACTTATGGGGGGGGGGTGATTACATGAGGTTTAGTCTCACTAACTCAGTAAGATTTCATTTGTGGAGAAACTGCAAGGTTTCACTGAATTTCGCCAGGCTTCTCGTGTACAGGTAATATCTTAGGTTTCACTTGCTTTCACAGTTACAGTTTACTTAAAATTATGAGCATCATTCAATAATAGCAAGGCTTCATATGTCATAAGATTTCACTTGGTAATACTCTAACGTTATCCTTAGGAATAATATAGTCATGAGGTTTCACTCATGGAGGTAATATCTGTCAGGTTTCACTTATGGAGGTAATATCTGTCAGGTTTCACTTATGGAGGTAATATCTGTCAGGTTTCACTTATGGAGGTAATATCTGTCAGGTTGCACTTATGGAGGTAATATCTGTCAGGTTGCACTTATGGAGGTAATGTCTGTCAGGTTTCACTTATGGAGGTAATGTCTGTCAGGTTTCACTTATGGAGGTAATATCTAGCAGCTTACACTTATGGAGGAAATATCGTGAGGTTTCACTTGGGAAGTTGTAGAGTGCGTGGGAATAGTGTATTAATTTTATAAGAAGCGATTTTGCGTGACGCTGGTCATTAATTTCTAAGGTGGTGGGGGAGAAGTGCAGTGGTAGTTGTGCACTGGTTACAGTGGTAGTGAAGCACTGGTTACAGTTGTAGTGAAGCACTGGTTACAGTGGTAATGGCGCACTGATTACATAGTTGTGCAGTGGTTACAGTAGTAATGGTATAGTGGTAGTGGAGCACTGGTTACAGTGGTAGAGGTGCACTGGTTACAGTGGTGGTGGTACAGTGGTTACAGTGATAATTACAGTGGTAGTGGTACAGTTGTTACAGCGTTAGTGCAGTGGTTGCAGTGGTAGTAGTGCAGTGGTACTGTCACAATGGTTACAGTGGTTGTGGTAGAGTGGTGGTGGCACAATGGTTACAGTGGTAGTAGTGCAGTGGTTACACTGGTAGTGGTGCAGTGGTAGTGGCGCAATAGTTATAGTGGCACAATGGTTACAGTGAATACACCCTCTGGGATCGTGTTGGCTCGGACATCATCCTCTCTTTTCTGCAACTTTACAAGCTCCTGATGATGTGTTGATTTTAACACGAAAGGCCTAGAGCTATCATTCTACTCCCTCCGACCCGTGGTTGCTTTGCGTAAAATAAATAAATAAAATATAAATTTAGACTCCTATACACATTTCAGTTATTTTTCTAGTTAATCATCACACCTCCTTCCCCCCCCCCTTTCATTGCCTTTCTGCCAAGGTAATCCCGCCTCGTTTAGCTTACCGTGAGAGCAAATAGTTCTGTAATTAGGGACAAACGATGTCTGTTAATTAACGACCTGGATTTATGGGGAGAACATATTAGTATACACAGCTTTACAGGACAGGTAGGCCTAATTGTATAGAGGTCCACGTACTGAGTTGTATGGTCGGGTGTACGTGGACGTTCATTATCTATACGTGGGTTAGTGGATACCTGTACGAGGGTTAGTGTGGTAGTCGTAATCTGTACGTGAAATGTAATCATTGTGGATATCACTAAGCAATGTACATTGTATAATGTACATTGTGTAATATACATTGTGTAACATACATTGTATAATATACATTGTGAAATATGCAAACAATAGCAGACAAGCGATCTTAACTATGCAAGACAAGCCACATGTGAAAATCTTTAGCTCAAGTACTTTCACACTTCTCAGTGCGTCATCAGGAGCTGTGCAGTGTTGCAAGACTGAAACTGAAGGAAGGGAAGTTTTTCTCAGAATAGCGAAGACAAACGGGCAAAGAGCACATTTATTTCCTTTTATTAATAGGTTTCACAAAATAAGACCAATCCATATATATAATATCCACTGAGAGATGCATTTTCTCAAGTTAGAGGACTTGTTGTAAATGGTTAGAAAAAGCTTGGGGCAGACTATTATATCTTCTGATTTCATAATTCTTGACTTCTCAAAACCCTCTTACCCCATATGGGGGTTATGGTGGCAGTGGTGGGTGTGATGCTGACCGCTGGCCACATTCTAAGAGAGCTGGGAGGAGGCATCCTTGCAACATTGCATCCTTGCAACATTGTATAGCTCCTGATGACGCACTGAGAAGTGTGAAAGTGCTTGAGCTAAAAATTTCCACCCTCCTGTGGCTTGTCTTGCATTGTATAATATACAGTGTATACTGTACATTGTGTAATATACATTATATAATATTGTGTAATAAACAGTGTAATTTACACTATTTGCGTTATATAATATACACTGTGTAATATACATCTACTTAAAATACACTATGATATTCAATACCCGTTATTTAGAGTATACAAATTATACTCAAAATATTCAATGCAAAATACATAATAAAGAATATATTATGTGTGCTATACAAAATACACATTTTGTAATTCATTGTTATAATACTAAAACACACTTCATACAACATATACATTCACAGTCTATAAACTACAATACACGGGGTACAGCACATCCATTACTGTAAATATACAATAATACACAATACATAACATATACATCGGCAGTATATAAACTCGAATACACAATATACATCTCACAAAGAGCTTTGTATTGCCACTTTTTTTCTTTCCACTTTAGAGCTCTGCATTTAACCTTTGTTGGTGTATTTTTCTCCTCAGGTCTCCGTTAATAACAGCGGGGGGTCGCTGACCCCCCTCTCACACCCTCTTTTATGAACGATCCTTTCTGGCCTGTGAGCGAACAGCTATGGAAATGTGGCGGAAATCGTGTCCACAAAGTCCCTTTCCGAATTAAAAAAATATGCTACTTCGACACAATGAAAGATACTCAAAAACACGATATCGGTTCTCCGAATACGATAGCGTAATTATCGTAACATAAGGTTTCCTGGTAGATGGAGTATCTGCGATGGCTCTTTATGCTTCCAAGTCATCACGTCTGTAAGACCTCTTACTGTGCCTGTGCTAACCTTCCTATGGTATGTAAATATACCTAGTTAAATTAATCTTATTGTGGCTAGCTGGCTCAGTGGCTAACGCGACGGTCTGGAGTTTTATGGCTCCCTGATCGCTGGTTCTAACCCCGCCCGTGGTATGGTTTGTTTACAATCGTGGCATTACGATTTCCTGAGTCTTACTGTGGATGTTTGTGAAAGATTATGCTCACCAGATACCAGCAGCGGAAAATTCACACCGTATATGTTGGCCAATAAGAGAACCGGACTAGAGTATCGAACGGATGTGTTATGGGTCGTAAAGTACATGTTGAAACTGAACAAGACAGCCGTGAAGTTGTGTAAATCTTGCAGTATTTTTGCATATGGTAGCTAAACTACATTTTAATGTGTGCTTAAGTTTATTTAAAAAATAATAAATCATAAAAAGGAAAACAAATGGATGTACAGACAACACCGAAAGCTGTTCTTTCTTTGTATAAAACCCAACCATTATAGCTCTAACTAAAACTTGAATATAAAGATCTTTCTGATACTGATGTTATTTACTGTTTACTATGATAAACAAGTAATGGAAACAGCATAAGGAGCATCAGAAGACTTACATGGGAAGGGGGAGCGGGTGCCTACACATACAAGAAGGGCCCTTAATCTAAGAAATTGAGGCTACTCTTCTGTTCCTTGGATCAAACCTAATTACCTCCCATTCCCCAGGAGCTGTTGGACATTGTTGGATACTGAAAGATAAAATTTGAATTGAAACTGGAGACTGATTTAAAAATACATGTAAAGTGAATTAGAATAATTAAATAACGCAATTAAAATTCAATATTTAGACATGTCTAAAACTGGACTTCAAAATGAACGTTGCAGGGGTCGATTCACAGCTCCTGGCCTAGCCTCTTCACTGACCACTACTGTGTGTGTGTGTGTGTGTGTACACTCACCTAAATGTGGCTGCAGGGGTTGAATCCCATCTCCTGGACGTACCTCTCCACTACCTGCTACTAGGTTTCATTTCTCCCGACTACGTAACCCCTCTTACGTCTACGTTTAAAACTACGTGTAAAAACAGTTTACCTCCAGGAACATTGGTGTCACTACACAAATAATCCGCACATTGGAGAATATATCTTAAGACAACATTTCAGTCTGACTTAGTCCATTAACTTATGGTCGAAGTCGGACCGAAACGTCCTGAGCTTCTTTCTTCTCTTTGCGGGTTATTTGTATATCGTTCGAGTTATCATATTGATATTTTTATTAAGAACGTAAGAAAGGAGGAACACTGCAGCAGGCCTACTGGCCTATAATAGGCAGGTCCTTTACAATCCATCCCACTTTACAAAATATTTGCCCAACCCAACTGTAACAACAGACCTGAAGGACGAGTTCATTATAGACGCCATTCCTTTATTTGTCTGCCAGTTTCGCTAGCCAAACCATAGAGAGAGAGAGAGAGAGATAAGATGAGAGAGAGAGAGAGAGAGAGAGAGAGAGAGAGAGAGAGAGAGAGAGAGAGAGAGAGAGAGACAGACAGAGACATAGCTTGTCAATAAAGCTAGGAATACTTGACCTAACCTTGTCAAACCCGATATAGAGAGAGAAAAAAGGAGAGAGGCAGTAGTAGTCTCATATTAAGAGTATCTAATTCATTATATCAAGCACGTTATCATCCTCGTCCAGCCACGTACGCACACATATACGCACACGGACACAGTCACTGACTGGTGACCTTGATCACCACACTAACCATGTACGGATGATGCAAACAGAGAAATAAAAAGATGAAGCGACTGAGAAATTTGAAATAAAAAATATCCTCTTTTAACAGATTTGAAGAGGAATCTGCGGACCAAAGTTTTGTAAGATTCTCCTCAAAATTTTTTATATCTTTTTTATTTTCTATGTCTCTTCATCACCTGTAAGGTATGGCATAGCACCAGTCATGCTGTTCTGGGCGTGTGACGTTTAAAGTACTTGATGAGGGCCAAATATCGTCACTCTCAACTTCCTCTTTATCACTTTACTCTTTCACTTTTCATCACTTTCTCTGTGCATCACTCTACATGGTCAGTGTCGTCATCAAGTCACTCATCATTACTTATCTCACTACTCCTTCACTCACCTCACTACTGCTCACTCACGTACTACTCAGCCATCACTCACTCTCACTCACTCTCACTCATCTACCTCCACTCTCTCACTCTACATCACTCTCACTCACCTCACCACTCACACTCTTCACTCTCACTACTCACTTCACTCACTCTCACTCACTCTCACTCCCCCACTCTCACTCACTCCTCCACTTTCCTCATCACTCACTCTCACTCACTCTCACTCTCACTCTCACTCACTCCTCTCTCACTCTCACTCACTCTCACTCTCACTCTCTCCACTCTCACTCTCACTCTCACCCACTCTCACTCTCACTCACTCTCTCACTCTCTCCCACTCTCTCACTTACTCTCTCTTTCTCACTCTCATTCTCTCTCTCTCTCTCACTCTCTTTCTCACTCACTCTCACTCACCCTCACTCTCTCACTCACTCTCACTCACTCTCACTCACTCTCACTCACTCTCACTCTCTTATACAGGGTTCTGCAAAGTTAGGCTAAGGTTCCTACTTTTATTTACAAGCTAAGAGCTGTTACCTACATCAGCTCATTTGAAAGCATTTTTATTTTGTAAGAGACATACAAATAGGGAACAGGATGAACTTGAAGCCATCTGTGGGCCAGCAATTTCATTTGATCAACTATTTCGTTGATATCATTATGCTGTAGGAAAGTGTTCCAAACTGGAGTCATCCTGGGAATAAAAGATCTCAGGTGAAGGGATATTCTGGAGAAGGTTACAGTCAGAGTGAAGTTGCTGCCCGTCTTGTTGTGTAGAAGCTCACTTCTCGCTGTCCTCGGAGTGGAACCAAGTGTAGTGTTTTGACAATATTGGCCTTGTACATAACAGTAAAGCCACCAACTTCTCTCCGGTATTGAAGGCTCAGCTGAAATGACAGATCTATCCAGGCTGGGTCCAGGAAAGAGATGAGCCGTCTTGCTCTGTTCTCTATTCTGTCAAGATAAGACGGAAGGCAGGCAGTCCAAGTGGAGCATATTCAAGGTGTGAGCGTTCTTGTGCCTCGTATAGAATCTTGCAACCTCTAATGTCGAGCAGATGCGAAATATTTCCTGGCCACCTTGTTTAAAAGATTGACAACTTGGTTCTTCATGATCATTTTGGAGTCAAATATCATCACAATGACATCAACTTCGTCCCCAGGTACTAACCCTCTCCCATTAATTCTTACAACTGTCCAGCATTACTATCATGGTGCCTAGAGACCATCATCATTTGAGTTTTCTCAGGGACAAATGTTACCTGCCATCGATTTCCTCAGGCTGATATAGCTGTAAGCTGGTGATTGATGTAACTTAGAGTTGCTTGGAGAAGTAAGTATCAGAGTACAGTCGCCTTCACACGCATGGGATTCTGGGATGATACGAAGAAGGTCATTGAAGTAGACATTCCGTAGCAATGGCCCAAATACACTTCCCTGTGGAACTCTTGCACCAATAAGACGTCTTGCTGACTCTGAAGCATTGAGAACTACGCTTATAGATCTACCTTGAAGGTAATCATTGAGGACAGTGTAGAGCCTGCAATTCCCAGTGTTTGCAGTCTTGTCAAGAGTCCCTGCTGCCATACTCGGTCGAAAGCACCAGCGACGTCCAGTGCTACTACACAGCTGATTATGGATTCATCCAGTGTTTGGTGTCACTTAGTGGAGAGGTTTAGCAACAGATCAGCAGTAGAGTAACCTTTCCTGAACCCATATTGACGGTCACAAAGAAGGGAGTGTGAGTCGACAAACTCATCTGCCGTGAGATTGCTGTCTCAAGAATTTTGCCAGTGATTGATTGGGGTGACACTGGACTGGAGTTGCTAATTTCAGCTCTGCTTTTTTGTGAACAGACACAACATTTGCCTTTTTCCACAGAGAAGGCTGTTTACATTGTCCTAGGCAGTGCTGACAGACGAGGGTTAGAGGTGCTGGTAGCTGATTTGCACATCTACTAAGCAATCTTGAGCACAGCTTATCTGGGCCCACAGTCTTTTCTTGGTCAAGCGATTTAAGAAGCTGAACCTCATTCTGACTTATTGTCACCACTGATAACTTTGACATGGTTCTTGCAGCTAGGCAAGGAGGTTCTCTTGCTGAATCAGGAACTTGCATCTTGGCAGCAAAATGTTCTGCAAAGAGGCCACCTTTCTCCTGACTGCTAGTAAAGATGGTCCCATCCTGTCGATTTAGAGGTGGAATAATTTCATGATGTGAATAACCTTATAGGTCTTTGACCAAGGACCACCAGGTTTTGCAGCCCACCATTCCTGATGCCAACTTTCTTTTTGTGTCAGCCTCTCATTTAGAGATGGCCCACTTTTGAACTATTCCCATTTGCCTACAGGCTTGTCTGTGCAGGTTGATCTCACAGTGGGATGACTCTTATACCTTTAGTAAGTCTTGTACTTAATAGCAGCCTCTCTACAACGAAAGCCAAACCAAGGCTGATCTGTACTCTTCGTCACATACTACCGGTGAGGGATGTGTTCTTGTTAGAAATTAAGATGTGTTCAGTGAAGTCATTAACTTGTCTGTCGACATCCCCTTGTAGAAGAGCATTCCAATCGGAGGCCGCGAGCTCAGAACAAAGGGCTGGCCAGTTTCCCCTGTCCCATAGCCAGGTTGAACGTGTAGATCATTTACCTCGTTCTGTTGGAATCTTCAGTGACGCAAAGACAACCTTGCGGTTAGATGATTCAACATAGCCAAGGGGTTGGCAAGTGACTATGCCTTCTGCGAGATCACTCACTACTGGGTCGAAGGAGGAGCCAGAGATGTGAGTAGACACACCAGTAAAGTTTCTCATATCAAACACTGCATGAAGGTGCACAAGATGTTGATTCAGGTCACTAACAATTATAATATGTTCACATTTGTGTTGAATATTGTTGCAACCCCTGAATGGTTGCAATGATTATTATGTATATATATAATTATTACTTTTTCATTTAATTTTATATTGCTTATATTTGCGATAATAGCTAAATCGTAAATGTATTGCTTTATATTGTTATTTGACGTAGTTTCCTTTGTTAGGTAGGATGTAACATATTATGTGCTCAGTTCAAGTCTTGATTCTCTAACTACTGTAATTATCGCTGTTTGCTCGTTATATTGCCGGCTTCTTGCTGGGCGACTGCTGTCCACGGAGCTATCACGTGATCGAGGGGGGGGGGTGTCCTCACCTCGCCTGAAGTATTCAGTCTGCTCTAGACTCGCTTGGTGGTTGGACAGATTGTCTGTCTCATTATTCTTGTTAGTTCTGTAGAACTCTGTTCCCAGAACCTTGTATAGACTTAGTGATTTTCGACGTTGTACTGAGGTTGTGTGTCTCATAGACACTCGAAACATCTCAGGTCCTGAGCTATAGCTTCTGACTTAATTTGTACTGGTTTCTGTGTATTGTCACAGTCGGGTATTTTCTTATGCTGAACTTAGATTCAGTATTATGGGAGTTTTGTGACTTTTGTGGAGAATCTGCTGATAAATGACATGCCCATGCACTCTGCCCCAGGGCCAGACTCATGGAACTCTGTGTTCATCAAGAACTGCAAGAAGCCCCTATCACGAGCCTTTTCCATCCTATGGAGAGGGAGCATGGACACGGGGGTCGTCCCTCAGTTACTAAAAACAACAGACATAGCCCCACTCCACAAAGGGGGCAGTAAAGCAACAGCAAAGAACTACAGACCAATAGCACTAACATCCCATATCATAAAAATCTTTGAAAGGGTCCTAAGAAGCAAGATCACCACCCATCTAGAAACCCATCAGTTACACAACCCAGGGCAACATGGGTTTAGAACAGGTCGCTCCTGTCTGTCTCAACTATTGGATCACTACGACAAGGTCCTAAATGCACTAGAAGACAAAAAAGAATGCAGATGTAATATATACAGACTTTGCAAAAGCCTTCGACAAGTGTGACCATGGCGTAATAGCGCACAAAATGCGTGCTAAAGGAATAACAGGAAAGTCGGTCGATGGATCTATATTTCCTCACTAACAGAAACAGAGAGTAGTCGTCAACAGAGTAAAGTCCGAGGCAGCTACGGTGAAAAGCTCTGTTCCACAAGGCACAGTACTAGCTCCCATTTGTTCTGATCCTCATAGCCGACATAGAACAGTGATGTCAGCCAACAGCACCGTGTCTCCTTTGCAGATGACACCCGAATCTGTCATGACAGTGCTTCCATTGAGACACTGCAAGGCTCCAGGCGGACATCAACCAATCTTTCAGTGGCTAGCAGAAAACATATGAAGTTCAACGTGAGAATTTTCAATTACTACAGATATTGTAAACATGAGGAAATTAATCTTCATCAGAAGTACAAAACAAATTCTGGCCTACAAAATAGAGCGAAACGCCAACGTCAAAGACCTGGGAGTGATTATGTCAGAGATCTCACTTCAAGGACCATAACATTGTATCAATCGCATCTGCTAGAAAAAATGACAGGAGGATAATGAGAACCTTCAAAAGTAGGGAGGCCAAAGCCCATGATGACATACTCTTCAGTGAGCATTGTTCTTCTGGTGGAATATTGCTGACTCTAACAGCACCTTTTCAAGGCAGGTGGAATTGGACCTAGAATAATGTCGAGAGAACTTTCACGGCGCGATAAGGGAGAGATGTGAAAACACCTCAATTCTGGGATGCGCTGTGAGGTGTCTAAATGTTATTCTGGAACTGCAGGTAGGGAGAGTACATGATTATATACACCTGAGTAAATCTAGAGGGACTAGTAGAACTTGACACGATAAATCATTCATACTAAAGCGAAAGACTGGCAGATGATGCACATTCCCAATGAAAAGCATTGGTGGTCTCAGCACGTTAATGAGTAATACGTATGTGTCAGGGGCCGAGATGTTCAACTGCCTCCCAGCACATATAGGGGGATTACCAACAGACCCCTGGCAGTCTTCAAGCTGGCAGGTGGTGAAATGCATGTCTAAAGTTAGTTCCTGATAGCCTGGGCTGTGGCTCGTACGTTTTGAGTTTGGTGCAGCCAGCAGTCAAAGCCTGGTTGATCAGGCGCTGATCACCAGTGAGGCTGGTCACTGATGGGGCGCGGGGGCTTTGGGACCCCGAAAGGGTTTCCAGGTAATACTGCTAGGTCCCTACTTAGTGTCGTTATATTATCTCCTTGTTCCTAATTCTGTGTCGCAGTTGCTTGTTGTATTGCTATTGGGCTTAGCATTCTTTTTGTTGTTCAAGCAGACTGTTCTGGTTGCCAGTCGGTCAAGAAGTTAGTTTATTTAAGGACTTTGTCAGTCACTTGTTTAAGTCTGGTCGAGTCGTGAGACATAGCGAACTACATAGAGCACTTACACGCATACACAAACTTGTACATATTTGTAATATCTTATTAAATGTTAATGTACCAGACGGTACTTAAGAATTATAAATGTGATATGTGCTTTCAGCACAATACTATTGTATACGAGAGAGATTGATATTATTTTGATTACTGTAATTAAATTTAATTTAATTTGATAATATACCTCTAGACTTAATAAATTTATTAAATTTTAATTTCTCTAGTTAGTAGCCTACCAGTTGTAATCCTGAAGCACTATTGAATAATACTGAATTCTAATGGATAATTGGACAAGGATACTGACTACTTGTTACGAAAACCCAGTAACAGGCTGGATGCTAGAAGGGCAGTCCTTTCTAGTATTCACTGGAGATCTCTAAGCTTTTAGAATCGCGTTTTTTGTAACAAACATGTGTTGGAGTAGAAAGGAGTCCACATTTTCCATCAAGAAGTTGATGGAGTCCGCATGCTGCCACTAAGGTCTGTACATTGCACATGCTAGTGCAGAGGTACGAATGTTTAACCATAGCTTAGAGAACATCATTTCTAGGTGAATATGGACGTCAACTTCAATGTGCCGGGCATGTACACTTTTAGAGAAGCACACAGCAACACTACCTTGTTCTTGCCTGTCTCTTCTGGAGTCCTGTCGTCCAAATATATCTGTCTCTTTTTTTCTCTCATTCATCTTTTGAGAGTAAAATCTTAAGAGAAATATACTAAAGAGAGAGAGAGAGAGAGAGAGAGAGAGAGAGAGAGAGAGAGAGAGAGAGAGAGAGAAGAGAACGGAGAGGGAGATAAAGAGAAGACGATTATGTTAGTCCAGACAGCTGGAAAGGAGAGAGAATAAGTTTGTTACTGGATTAAAAGTAATGTGGCAATGGTGGTGTCATTGGTGGTGGTGGTAATGATGGTGGTGGTGTGGTGGTAATGATGGTGGTGGTGGTGGTAATGATGGTGGTGGTGGTGGTGGTGGTGGTAATGATGGTGGTGGTGGTGGTGGTGGTGGTAATGATGGTGGTGGTGGTGGTGGTGGTAATGATGGTGGTGGTGGTGGTAATGATGGTGGTGGTGGTGGTAATGATGGTGGTGGTGGTGGTGGTGGTGGTAATGATGGTGGTGGTGGTAATGATGGTGGTGGTGGTGGTGGTGGTAATGATGGTGGTGGTGGTGGTGGTGGTAATGATAATGGTGGTGGTGGTGGTGGTAATGGTGGTGGTGGTGGTGGTAATGATGGTGGTGATGGTAATGAGGGTGGTGGTGGTAATGATGGTGGTGGTGGTGGTGGTGGTAATGATGATGGTGGTGGTGGTGGTGGTGGTGGTGGTAATGATGGTGGTGGTGGTGGTAATGATGGTGGTGGTGGTGGTAATGATGGTGGTGGTGATAATGATGGTGGTGGTAATGATGGTGGTGGTAATGACGGTGGTGGTGTGGTGGTGGTGGTGGTAATGACGGTGGTGGTGGTGGTGGTGGTGGTAATGATGGTGCTGGTGGTGGTGGTAATGATGGTGGTGGTGGTGGTAATAATGGTGGTGGTGGTAATGATGGTGGTGGTGGTGGTGGTGGTAATGATGGTGGTGGTGGTGGTAATGATGGTGGTGGTGGTGGTGGTAATGATGGTGGTGGTGGTGGTGGTAATGGTGGTGGTGGTGGTGGTGGTGGTAATGATGGTGGTGGTGGTAGTGGTAATGATGGTGGTGGTGGTGGTAATGATGGTGGTGGTGGTGGTAATGATGGTGGTGGTGGTGGTAATGATGGTGGTGGTGGTGGTAATGATGGTGGTGGTGGTGGTGGTAATGATGGTGGTGGTGGTGGTGGTGGTAATGATGGTGGTGGTGGTGGTAATGGTGGTGGTGGTGGTGGTGGTGGTGGTGGTAATGGTGGTGGTGGTGGTGGTAATGGTGGTGGTGGTGGTGGTGGTGGTAATGGTGGTGGTGGTGGTGGTGGTGGTGGTGGTGGTGGTAATGGTGGTGGTGGTGGTGGTGGTGGTGGTGGTAATGGTGGTGGTGGTATGGTGGTGTGGTGGTAATGGTGATGGTGGTGGTGGTGGTAATGGTGATGGTGGTGGTGGTGGTGGTGATGGTGGTGGTGGCGGAGGTAATGGTGGTGGTGGTAATGATGGTGGTGGTGGTGGTGGTAATGATGGTGGTGGTGGTAATGGTGGTGGTGGTGGTGGTGGTAATGATGGTGGTGGTGGTAATGGTGGTGGTAATGGTGGTGGTAATGATGGTGGTGGTGGTGGTGGTGGTAATGGTGGTGGTGTAATGGTGGTGGTGGTGGTGGTAATGGTGGTGGTGGTGGTGGTGGTAATGGTGGTTGGTGGTGGTGGTGGTGGTAATGATGGTGGTGGTGGTAATGATGGTGGTGTGGTGGTAATGATGGTGGTGGTGTGGTAATGATGGTGGGGTGGTGGTAATGATGGTGGTGGTGGTGGTAATGATGGTGGTGGTGATGTGGTGGTGGTGGTAATGATGAGTGGTGTGGTGTCATTGGTGGTGGTGGTGATGGTGTTAATGATGGTGTCAATGGTGGTGGTGGTAATGATGGTGTCAATGGTGGTGGTGGTAATGGTGTCAATGGTGGTGGTAATGATGGTGTCAATGGTGGTGGTGGTAATGATGGTGTCAATGGTGGTGGTGGTAATGATGGTGTCAATGGTGGTGGTAATGATGGTGTCAATGGTGGTGGTGGTAATGATGGTGTCAATGGTGGTGGTGGTAATGATGGTGGTGGTAATGATGGTGGTGGTAAGGGCGGTGGTGGTGACAAGGGCAGTGGTGGTGTCAAGGACAGTGGGGTAATGGTGTCAATAGTGTTGGTGATGATGATGGTGTCAATTGTGGTGGTGGGGGGTTAATGATGGTGGTATGAGTGGTGGTGATAGTGGAAAGCAGCAGGGATTGTGCTCGTGTGAATGGTGATGGTGATTGTGGTGTGAGTGGTGATGGTGATTGTGGAGTGAGTGGTGATGGGATTGGAGTGGTGATGGTGATTGTGGTGTGAGTGATGGTGATTGTGATGTGAGTGGTGTGAGTGATGGTGATTGTGATGTGAGTGGTGATGGTGATTGTGGTGCGAGTGTGATGGTGATTGTGGTGTGAGTGGTGATGGTGATTGTGGTGTGAGTGATGGTGATTGTGGTGTGATGGAGGTGATGGTGATTGTGGTGCGAGTGGTGATGGTGATTGTGGTGTGAGTGGTGATGGTGATTGTGGTGCAAGTGGTGATGGTGATTGTGGTGTGAGTGGTGATGGTGATTGTGGTGTGAGTGGTGATGGTGATTGTGGTGTGAATGGAGGTGATGGTGATTGTGGTGTGAGTGGTGGTGATGGTGGTAAGCAGCACTGATTGCACTGGTGTGAGTGGAGACCATGAGTGTTGTGGTGTCAACAATGGCGGTGATTGTGGTGGACTTAGTGGGAATTGCAGAGGGGACTGACGCTAATGACTGTGATGGTGATGATGATCATTATAATGATGGTGGTTATGATAATGACCATAATTATGGTACTAACTTGTGGAACTATGATGGAGATGACTCTGTCGATTTATGATGTTGATGTTGAGTGTGTTGTTGTTGTTGTTGAGAGGGTTGTTGATGTTGAGGGTGTTGTGGTTGCTGTTGTTGTTCATGTTGAGGGTGTTGTTGTGGTTGCTGTTGTTCTGGTGTGTTGTTGTTGTTGTGGTTGCTGTTGCTGTTATTTGGGTTGTTGTGGTTGTTGTTGTGGTTGTTGTCGTTGTTCTTATTGATGGTCTTGATGTTGTTCTTGATCTGAATTTTCTTGATGTTCTTGTTCTTCTTGATGTTCTTCTTGAACTCTATCCTTTTAAAGCAAACGTAGATTTGATTCATTTGACTTCGGCAAATTTCTCAGTAAAAGTCAATTAGGTTAGACTGAGTTAATGTAGACTGTCAACTACAAGGAAAATATAACCAAAAATAACGTACCATTACGCCAATAATTGCAATAACATACACAAAAGTGACAACAAAAATTTGGAAGCATCAGAAAAAAACAGACCAAGGGCTGGTAACGTAAAACCTACATTTAAAAAAAAAGGGTAGGGTTAGAACTCATGGCTCACTCGCCATGGGTTCGATCCCCACCCGTTCCGTGGTTTGTTTGTAGTCGTGTTAATACGGATTCGTGAGTTATAGTTAAATTATTATTTTTCATTGTTTTGTCAACGTCGCATATTTGACTTTCTTAGGTAGATAAACTGAAGCTAATTTCCTGGACGAGTTCGTTTTTTTCTTAGTATCACGATGATAACGTTAATAACGAAGTTAACGTAAAATTTTAACGTATTCCTTCTGATAAAAATAAAAATAATTGCTCTGAAGCCTATTTAGAGTTAAACCAGCCAGATCATTACACTGGTAACGAATTTTACAATTCAGACGACTGCTTTTGTGGGACTACGCTTCGAAGGTGAAGGACTCTGGGTATAAGGAACTGAAGCTAGCCTCCCCTTCCTCTCATCAAACCTGGCTGCTAACCTCCCATTCCCCATGCGTTGTATGACCCCTGCGGGTGTAGTGCTTTTCTACTAATAATCTTAGAGGCTCAAGAATGCAAGGAAATAATTGTTAGATGTCAAGAAATGGTCGCCAGATGCAGAAAAAAAAGGTTGACATGGAGAAAAATAGAAGGTTGGAAAATAAATGATTTGCATTGAATAATAAAGCAAATTTCCGCTTCATGAGACAGTGAGTTAAGATTCTTACGTCCGTCACTCAGGTGTGACGGGGCGATGGCCTTCCGTCACATCCTTCTCCTGTTGTCTCAGGTGTGACGGGCAGTGATCTCTCGTCACACTCCCACTTCTCTCCGACTCGGGATATAAAACAACAGACTTCGTTGACAGTGTTTCGTTGACAAGCATTAGTCATGTGTTAATATTAATACTCAAATTACAATGATAATGGTACTTATCTCGAGCGAGACAACACTCGACCCACCCACAACGACGAGTGCTATAAAACTATCTCTGGCCTTTTCGCAAGTGGGTATAAATTATATTTTTTTACAGCTTGGTACACACGGTGTAAGAGTTACTCGTATTTAATTAATCAAGCGGATAGACAGCAGTCAATGCAGTTTACCTGTTTCCAATCCAAATTGATTTCAGTATTTTACCATATAAATTAAATTGTAAGGATTACTGGAAGCCGAACCTGGTGCCTTGCTTAAGCAAGCCCACGACTGTACAAACTTAGCTTGCATGTGTTCAAAAGAGCAGTGTAGGTAACCCCAATTGCTATTTAACCCACTCACATATACAGTTTCCGAGATCAAGCGGGATTCACTGATACAATATCCGAGCAACTGTCCATCATCCAGTGTCGTGTCGGGGGCTATATATAAAAGTTGGGTGAGCATATTGCAGGTGCCAGGCTACAGCTGGGTCAGTAGTGTCAAAATCTCCCAACTAGATTTTTAAAGGTTCTAGTAGTTGCCACAAACACGTAGGATCGACACTGCATCTGGTTTACGACGCCATCACTTCTCTCCATGAAAATATAGAGCACAGTGTCTGGAATTAAATAAACAGTTCCTGGGTGGGAGATTTTTTAATATACATGATCCATGGAATATGGTAATTGCTTGCTCTCTCTCTCTCTCTCTCTCTCTCTCATCTATTATATATATATATATATATATATATATATATATATATATGATAAAATTAGACACATGTGCAACTCTTGGGTATCTTATTGAGGAAACGTTTCGCCACACAGTGGCTTCATCAGTCCATACGTAGGAGAAACTTGAAGAACAGGAGGAGAATGAGGTAATCAGTCCCTCAACGTTGAGTCGATGTGTTCAGTCCATCAATCTTGAATAGTCCATCAATCTATTCAAGATTGATGAACTGAACACATCGACTCAACGTTGAGGGACTGATTACCTCATTCTCCTCCTGTTCTTCAAGTTTCTCCTACGTATGGACTGATGAAGCCACTGTGTGGCGAAACGTTTCCTCAATAAGATACCCAAGAGTTGCACATGTGTCTAATTTATCAACATGTCGGATTCTCTGACATTCATTTCATAATACATATATATATATATATATATATATATATATATATATATATATATATATATATATATATATATATATATATAAACACTGATCTCTGAGCGAAGGAGACTCGAACCTACGAACCTTGGAACAAGGTACGCTCAGTGCTTACCATTCCACCACACTGAACCATACCTCTCATCCCAGCATGTATCAGCCTACAGAGATTTAAGATGCAAGGAATTCACAAGCAGGCGAAATATACACAAACACTGAAAGCTGGCTGCCTTGGATTTAAGTCAAGCATTGTGCTAGCGCCAAGGTATTGTCCAGTGTGGGAAATGTGTAAAGCACTGCGACCTTGCTCCAAGGTTCGTAGGTTCGAGTCTCCCTTCTGCCAGAGATCAGTGTTTGTGTATATTTCGCTGCTCTTGCGATTCCTTGATATATATATATATATATATATATATATATATATATATATATATATATAATATATATAATATATATATATATATATAATTATTATTATTAACACACTGGCCTATTCCCACCAAGGCAGGGTGGCCCGAAAAAGAAAAACTTTCACCATCATTCACTCCATCACTGTCTTGCCAGAAGGGTGCTTTACACTACAGTTTTTAAACTGCAACATTAACACCCCTCCTTCTGAGTGCAGGCACTGTACTTACCATTTCCAGGACTCAAGTCCGGCCTGCCGGTTTCCCTGAATCCCTTCATAAATGTTACTTTGCTCACACTCCAACAGCACGTCAAGTATTAAAAACCATTTGTCTCTATTCACTCCTATCAAATACGCTCATGCATGCCCGCTGGAAGTCCAAGCCCCTCGCACACAAAACCTCCTTTTCCCCCTCCCTCCAACCTTTCCTAGGCAGACCCCTACCCCGCCTTCCTTCCACTACAGACTGATACACTCTTGAAGTCATTCTGTATCGCTTCATTCTCTCTACATGTCCGAACCACCTCAACAACCCTTCCTCAGCCGTCTGGACAACAGTTTTGGCAATCCCGCACCTCCTCCTAACTTCCAAACTACTAATTCTCTGCATTATATTCACACCACACATTGCCCTCAGACATGACATCTCCACTGCCTCCAGCCTTCTCCTCGCTGCAACATTCATCACCCATGTTTCACACCCACACAGGAGCGTTGGTAAAACTATACTCTCATACATTCCCCTCTTTGCTTCCAAGGACAAAGTTCTTTGTCTCCACAGACTCCTAACTGCACCGCTCACCCTTTTCCCCTCATCAGTTCTATGATTCACCTCATCTTTCATAGACCCATCCGCTGACACGTCCACTCCCAAATATCTGAATACATTCACCTCCTCCATTCTCTCTCCCTCCAATCTGATATTCAATCTTTCATCACCTAATCTTTTTTTTATCCTCATAACCTTACTCTTTCCTGTATTCACTTTCAATTTTCTTCTTTTACATACACTACCAAATTCATCCACCAACCTCTGCAACTTCTCTTCAGAATCTCCCAAGAGCACAGTGTCATCAGCAAAGAGCAACTGTGACACCTCCCACTTTATGTGTGATTCTTTATCTTTTAACTCCACACCTCTTGCCAATACCCTCGCATTTACTTCTCTTACAACCCCATCTATAAATATATTGAACAACCACGGTGGCATCACACATCCTTGTCTAAGGCCTACTTTTACTGGGAAATAATCTCCCTCTTTCCAACATACTCTAACTTGAGCCTCACTATCCTCGTAAAAACTCTTCACTGCTTTCAGTAACCTACCTCCTATACCATACATCTGCAACATCTGCCACATTGCCCCCCTATCCACCCTGTCATACGCCTTTTCCAAATCCATAAATGCCACAAAAACCTCTTCAGCCTTATCTAAATACTGTTCACTTATATGTTTCACTGTAAACACCTGGTCCACACACCCCCTACCTTTTCTAAAGCCTCTTATTCATCTATCCTATTCTCCGTCTTACTCTTAATTTTTTCAAAATAACTCTACCATACCAGGTATACTCAACATACTTATCCCCCTATAATTTTTGCACTCTCTTTTGTCCCCTTTGCCTTTATACAAAGGAACTACGCATGCTCTCTGCCAATCCCTAGGTACCTTACCCTCTTCCATACATTTATTAAATAATAGCACCAACCACTCCAAAACTATATCCCCACCTGCTTTTAACATTTCTATTTTTATCCCATTAATCCCAGCTGCCTTACCCCCTTTCATTTTACCTACTGCCTCACGAACTTCCCCCACACTCACAACTGGCTCTTCCTCACTCCTACAAGATGTCATTCCTCCTTGCCCTATACACGAAATCACAGCTTCCCTATCTTCATCAACATTCAACAATTCAAAATATTCCCTCCATCTTCCCAATACCTCTAACTCTCCATATAAAAACTCTCCTCTCCTATTTTTAACTGACAAATCCATTTGTTTTCTAGGCTTCCTTAACTTGTTAATCTCACTCCAAAACTTTTTCTTATTTTCAACAAAATTTGTTGATAACATCTCACCCACTCTCTCATTTGCTCTCTTTTTACATTGCTTCACCACTCTCTTAAGGAGGGAATCCTTGCATCACTTCTACTTTGTAAAAACTTCTCATATGCTAACTTTTTCTCCCTTACTACTCTCTTTGCATCATCATTCCACCAATCGCTCCTCTTCCCTCCCGCACCCACTTTCCTGTAACCACAAACTTCTACTGAACACTCTAACACTACATTTTTAAACCTACCCCATACCTCTTCAACCCCATTGCCTATGCTCTCATTAGCCCATCTATCCACCTAACTGCCTCCTCTTTTAGTTTATAAACCTTCACCTCTCTCTTACCTGATGCTTCTATCTTCCTTGTATCCTATCTACCTTTTACTCTCAGTGTAGCTACAACTAAAAAGTGATCTGATATATATATATATTGTATGTCGTGCCGAATAGGTAAAACTGGTCAATTAGCAAGAACTCATTTAAAATTAAATCCTTTCTAAAAAATTTTCTTATACATTTACAGATATATTTTTTCATTTATGTTAATATAAAAATAAATGATTTTGCACCAAAAGAACCTTAGGAAACTTACCTAACCTTATTATAACAAGCTCAATTTAATTTAGCCTAATCCAACTAAATATGTTTTATACAAGTTTACAATAATTTAATAATAAGCAAACACAAAGAATATAATTTTTCGTTAGATTCAGAACGATTTTTGCGAAATTACCGCATACACAAATTTTCGCTTGCCTTATTCGGCAAGTGCGTTGCTATTTAAGCCAAAATAGCAAGTTTTACTTATTCGGCACGACATATATATATTATAATATATATATATATATATATATATATATATATATATATATATATAATATATATATATAATAATATATATATATATATATATATATATATATATGGGTCCACCTCTGGTGTAAATTGTGGGACCCACAGCCTCGGAGAAGTGGATAAAAAGGCTTCAAGGAAGAATATTTGGATTTCTTCCTGAAGCCGTTTGAATATTCCACTTCCCCTACCACCCCATCTTTTCGTATTTTTTTTTTTTTACCAATAGGAATATTTTATTACATAATATGGAGCAGAAGATTTAAGAGATACATTGTTGATATAAAGGTGGCATATAAGGTACATGTTACGTGTGTATCACCGATTATAAGGCGAAAATCTCATCCAGCTCCTCAGAGCTGGGACGTGTGCCCAAAATACAGCAGGCATTACACCTTTGAACAGCCGCACTGAGCCGCTGGAACAGAAAACTAGCTGCCCTGGGATCCCTAGTTACCCTGATGAGTTTACCCAGCTCGATATTTTCTATACATATATATATATATATATATATATATATATATATATATATATATATATATATATATATATTATGTACTCGTGTGTAAGAATGCGGAAAATTCCTCCGACATACACCTGCCAGAAAGTTTAAACAACAACATTGTTATAGCGTTTTTTATACATAAACCAAAGGAAACAGTCCGTTTTAAAGGCACATGTTGGAAATTTTTAAATATTAAATCTAAAACTAAGAACATAATCAAGAACTCTCTCATTGTTGACATTCAGCTGTTCCCCCAAATCTTCCCTTTTTTCTCTCAAGGTTTTACAAAGAGGGAATTTTTAGAAAAGGTAAAAAATCCCGACAAGATGAGGGAATTTTTTGCAGGTTCGAGAGGAAATTTTACCGTCGTACCAGTGCATCCTGAGCCAGTACCAAGTCGCAGGTGGTACAAGACACCTCGAAAAGATATTAAAAAAATCTTGCCTTCAAACTGTGAATTAGTTATGATATTTTTCCAGCTAAGGTACTGTGGTAATGTGATTTCTTTCTTATATTCATCTCGGATTTAAATACCGATGGTAGATGCTAATTCGTTAAAATTTCAGAATAAAGATAGCACTTTCTACGAATACGACACGGCTCTTTCTCTGATGGGTATCTATTTTCACGCATATTTCGTGATGTTCACCTGATTATCGTTTGAATTCCAGTCAAAAATTATTAATTCATCTGCTTGTGTGACAAAAGAATCGTTACCAAATATTCCAACTTGGTGAATTTTGGTTTAAAAAAAAATCAAATCTTATCCATAGACGGGATATATTTACCAAAAGGTGTATGTCAGTGTATATACACTGAATATATTTCAATTTAAGTAGTGAAGTATTTTTGACTGGTGATGAATAGGTGTTATGAAGCGTTAATGGTCCTTGTGTGTATAGGCTTTACGCCCAATTAACTAACGAACCAACCTTACCAATACATCTATATTAGCTTGCTTTGGCTTCTCCTTTAAGGAGGG
>NC_069400.1:71570184-71575184 GCF_026875155.1 Cherax quadricarinatus | reverse complement strand
CCTTTGAGGTATCTAGCTCACTCAGAAGCCTCTTCACTTCTTCCTCGGTTGTGTGCACTGTGTCCAGCACTTGGTGGTGTGCCCCACCTCTCCGTCTTTCTGGAGTCCCTTCTGTCTCCTCTGTGAACACTTCTTTGAATCTCTTGTTGAGTTCTTCACATACTTCACGGTCATTTCTTGTTGTCTCTCCTCCTTCCTTCCTTAGCCTGATTACCTGGTCCTTGACTGTTGTTTTCCTCCTGATGTGGCTGTACAACAGTTTCGGGTCAGATTTGGCTTTCGCTGCTATGTCATTTTCATATTGTCTTTGGGCCTCCCTTCTTATCTGTGCATATTCGTTTCTGGCTCTACGACTGTTCTCCTTATTCTCCTGGGTCCTTTGCCTTCTATATTTCTTCCATTCCCTAGCACACTTGGTTTTTGCCTCCCTGCACCTTTGGGTAAACCATGGGCTCATCCTGGCTTTTTCATTATTCCTGTTACCCTTGGGTACAAACCTCTCCTCAGCCTGTGTGTGTGTGTGTGTGTGTGTGTGTGTGTGTGTGTGTGTGTGTGTGTGTGTGTGTGTGTGTGTGTGTGTGTGTGTGTGTGTGTGTTTGTAAGGAAGGGACTAAAATCCACACCTGAATCAAACGTGCAGCCAGTATAAGACAACATCGTAGTAACTACTTCGAAACACCCCTGAGTTACGGAGATTCGTTGGAAACTGCAAGAATGTCCTCGTTGACTGCTAGGAGGATTCTGGACACATTATAACTCAGACAAGATACTGGAACAATGTGAGGACTTTAAGGAACAATTCTCACATCATCAACAATGAGAACAATAGTTCACATACACAAATGCAAAAAAAAATAACGCGATTTGAAAGATACCAGAAAACACCTTTCGCAAATAATATGGTAAACTATTGGAAGAGGCACCAAGAAGATGGAATAGGTACTACAGCCGCTTGAAATTCGGAAAATTATAGGATCAAACCGTGAAGGTGTCAAGACGAGCATACCACTGCTTTAGTAAAGACAAATAAACAAGATGAATTACAGTCGATGCACAATCCGGGAAACACATCTTATCCTCCCCCAACTATATTACTCAAGTCCCCTGTGTCTCAATGCACGCGACTGGAATAGTGCAGAGTGCGGCACAAGTTTGTGTTGTAGTTAAATATCAGCATTAAAAGATTTCAAGTGTATGAGAAGGCATTAACAAGTGCTCATATGGAAATTAATATCCAAATTCCTCCAATAAAAATGGAAAATTAGGACATAGCCCAAATAAAAAAATTCCTTTATGAAATACACAGCTTTGAAGCTAAAGAAACATTTTTTAAGAACATAAGAATGGAGGAACACTGCAGAAGGCCTACTGGCCCATACGTCAGTGATATCAGTATCATGAAAATAGAAAATTCTCTCCTCGTTAAATTTAAAAACGCGTTATAGACCTAGTTTTTCCAGTTTTTTATTTACTGTATATACTTCAGATTCTCTATAATCCTATATTAAAAATATTTTTATTTTATTAAGAAGACCCAATTTGACAAAATGACTTTAAAAACTGACAAAGTGGTACCTCGTACAGCCCAAAATTTTAATAATTAAAAAAAATCCAGTTAAGATACAGCGTTTAGGGTTTGAAGCCGATCAGAAAAGGCATTCTCTATTTATTAAGTGGAAACCACTATTGGAAACAATGACAGATTAGAACTACACAGCTCAAGCTGAGCTCGAAGCTTTGTTTTAATAGAGCTCACCAATGGTAAAAGTTTGAAGCCGATCAGAAAAGGCATTCCCCGAGTCTACCGACTCCAAGATTTTTAACAATTTCAGTAAAATTTCCAATTTTCACCTCCTTAGACTGAACTTATGGAGTATCATTCTTCTTATAGATTACACCATCAATATTCTGAAGCCGATCAGAATAAGCATTCTTTAGCTATTGTATATATATCAATATTTATTCAATAAAAATTGACAAAATATAATAACAGCTAATAACAGCACAAACCTCGTGTTCAGGAAGCCACAGCACTGGTGAAAGTTTGAAGTCGATCAGAATGGGCATTCTCTAGTTATGTCACTGCTTCTAGTAATTCCAATTTTCTTAACTATTTTGCTATCCTCACAAGTTTTCCCTCACACAATGACTATCCTGGTCGTAAGACGTTCAGATGAGGTAAACTAAAAATTATTTAGCGTAGTTAAATAGTTATTTTGAACACAAAATGACCAAATCTGTTCCTATACACTTGAATCTCACTCTCCGCCGTCGGCGAGTTAGAATCCTCGTCTCGCGAACGTTTGATGTTACGCCTCTGAGAGATTGGGATGTTGTTCGAGCCATTCCAGGATGCTGGGAATTACTTCAACATCATTGATCATAGGGCACCTGCACATGCCAGTTGTTGCAAGAATATGGGACCTGTTACAAGCTACCAAAATCTGAATCCGATCGGATGAGACATTCTCGAGTTGCCAGGTTAAGAATAACTAAATCACAAATTATTCTGGCAACCATTTAAAGGTTTCGCTTCGGAGATACCTAATTATAAGAAAGGAAAACACAAGTTATATTGTCGAGATGTTAACATTATACCAGAAGCTGAGGATACATATCAGGGATCATGTTAACACACGTAATGCTGAGGAAACTTCTCAAACAAGGTTTCATAAAAACTGTATCAGAGACTTAACAAAGCTCAGTGCTGAGCGAATCGTCGTGAAAAACAAGAGACTATCTCTGTATTACGTGTTTTTATACTTTCTTGTCAGCTTGTTATCCCAGGCATCAACTTGCTAACACCTTCACACCACACACACACCTGATTATGTTCTAACGTAAAGAATAATCATGTAACGGAGACTTTCCGTTGAGAACCATGTGGCGTAGACACGAAATATATTTATTTTTATTTATTAAAGGAGGTTTTGCAGGCGTGGGGCTTGGACTTCCAGCAAGCTTGCGTGAGCGTGTTAGAAAGGAGTGAATGGAGACGAATGGTTCAGGAGACCTGACGAGGTATTTGAGTGTGAGTCCTGGAAATGGGAAGTACGATGCCTGCACTTTAAAGGAGGGGTTTGGGATATTTATAGATGGGGTTGTAAAAGAAGTAAATGCTTGGGTGTTCGGGAGAGGGGTGGGATTAAATTATGGAGAATCAAATACAAAATGAGAATTGACACAGTTGCTTTTTGCTGATGATACTGTGCTTATGGGAGATTCTAAAGAAAAATTGCAAAGGTTAGTGGATGATTTTGGGAGTGTGTGTAAAGGTGGGGAGTTGAAAGTGAACATAGAAAAGAGTAATGTGATGAGGGTATCAAATGATTTTGATAAAGAAAAATTGGATATCAAATTTGGGAGGAGGAGTATGGAAGAAGTGAATGTTTTCAGATACTTGGGAGTTGAAGTGTCGGCGGATGGATTTATGAAGGATGAGGTTAATCATAGAATTGATGAAGGAAAAAAGGAGAGTGGTGCGTTGAGGTATATGTGTAGACAAAAAAACATTATCTATGGAGGCAAAGAAGGTAATGTATGAAAGTATAGTACCAACACTCTTATATGGGTGTGAAGCTTGGGTTGTAAATGCTGCAACGAGGAGGCGGTTGGAGGCAGTGGAGATGTCCTGTCTAAGGGTAATGTCTGGTGTAAATATTATGCAGAAAATTCGGAGTGTGGAAATTAGGAGAAGGTGTGGAGTTAATAAAAGTATTAGTCAGAGGGCTGAAGAGGGTTGTTGAGGTGGTTTGGTCATTTAGAGAGAAAGGATCAAAGTAGAATGACATGGAGAGCGTATAAATCTGTTGGAGAAGGAAGGCGGGGTAGGGGTCGTCCTCGAAAAGGTTGGAAGGGGTAAGGGAGGTTTTGTGGGCTAGGGGCTTGAATTTCCAGCAGGCGTGCATGAGCGTGTTCAATAGGAGTGAATGGAGACGAATGATATTTGGGACCTGACGAGCTGTTGGAGTGTGAGCAGGGTAATATTTAGTGAAGGGATTCAGGGAAACCGGTTATTTTTCTATAGGCGGACTTGAGTCCTGGAAATGGGAAGTACAATGCCTGAACTTTAAAGGAGGGGTTCGGGATATTAGCATTTTGGAGGGATATGTTATGTATCTTTATACGTATATGCTTCTAAACTGTTGTATTCTGGGCACCTCTGCAAAAACAGTGATTATGTGTGAGTGAGATGAAAGTGTTGAATGATGAAAGTATTTTCTTTTCGGGGATTTTTTCTTTCTTTTTGGGTCACCCTGCCTCGGTGGGAGACGGCCGACTTGTTAAAATATAAATAAATAATATATATTATATATATTATATATATATATATATATATATATATATATATATATATATATATATATATTATGTGTGCCGAATGGGCAGAACTTGCGATCTTGGCTTAAAAGCAACGCTCATCTTGCCATGTAGGACAAGCGAAAATTTGTGTATGCAATAATTTCACCAAAATCATTCTGAACCTAACGAAAAAAAATATATTTCACTGTGTTTGCTTAGTATTAAATTACTGTAAACAAATCTAAAATATATTTAGTTGGGTTAGGCTAAAATAAATTGCTCTTGTTATAATAAGGTTAGGTAAGTTTTCTAAGATTCTTTTGGTGCAAAATTAAATTTTTTTACATTAACATTAATGAAAAAAATATATCTCTAAACGTATAAGAGAAAATTTCAGAAAGGACTTAATTTTAAACGAGTTCTTGCTAATTGACCAGTTTTACATATTCGGCACTACACACACACACACACACACATATATATATACACACAGTGGACCCTCGACTAACGCTATTAATCCGTTCCTGAGAGCTCATCGTTAGTCAAAATAATCGTTAGTCAAGTTAATTTTCCCCATAAGAAATAATGGAAATCAAATTAATCCGTGCAAGACACCCAAAAGTATTGAAAAAAAAAATTTAACACATGAAATATTAATTTTAATACACAAACTGAAGAAGACATGCACAGTTACATGA
>NC_069400.1:71532684-71565184 GCF_026875155.1 Cherax quadricarinatus | reverse complement strand
CACGATTGCAAACCATACCACGGGCGGGATATGAACCCGCGGTCAGAGAGTCTCTGGCCGCGGGTTCAAATCCCGCCCGTGGTATGGTTTAAGGTACCGATTAGTTACGTGAAAGGGTCTAATTTGCGTTGTAATGTGTTAACGAAAGTTAGTGAACTTCACGGCACGAGCCTAGTGTAGGGTGAGTAGCTCCCTACCTAGGTACTCAATAGATCAACTTAATTAGGCAAAGTCTGTTCTCCAGCCTCTTCACACACGTGTATCTTTTTTGCGACTGTAGCCTGGGTGGGTTGATTGCCTGGTCGCATGCCCACTGTTGTCAATTTGGGTGGGTTGTGAAAGGTAATGGTAGATATTAAACTAGATTACTGTAGCTCAGCTTAAATATTTACAGAAACAATATATTAGTCTAGAGAGGCTTTATAACTAAATTAGTCTTATAAATTAAGAGTGGACAAGGAAATGTGGTAACATCGGATATAAGCAGCTGTGGGTCCACTGTTCGTCCTCTGATTTTCCTTCCTCCTCCTTTCTCCTAACGGTTACTGGATATCAGTTGACTTCTATGATTTCCCACATGTGCTGACAACTATGCTATGACAATAGTGATATGACTGGAATATTCAAGACAGTTCTCATATTTTCAGCTTTTATTCTCTGTTAGACCACTACATGCTATCGTAGGTCTACCTAGGCTCTTCCATGATATATTTTGATTTTTCGTCATTCATTCTTTCTTATGCCCTCTTTCACTTTTTCATTTCCTCTTATAATTGTAATTTTTCTACCTCTCTTCTATTATGCCCTCTCTTACCCTCATATGTGAAAATATCTCCCGTATAATTATGCTGTATCTCTGAGCTGGACAGATTTAAAACACACAGATGTAACACAATCTATAAAGAAAATAAGTTGAAGAATTGAGACACTTATGCAACACATGGGAATCTTTATTAAAGAAACGTTTCGCCACACAGTGGCTTCATCAGTCCAATACAAAGTAGAAATGGGTAAGGAGAGGAGAAGTTTAAGGTAATCAGTCCCACAACCTGGAATCGATGTGTTCAGTCCATCACTCTTTTCCTACAAGAGTGATGGACTGAACACATCGATTCCAGGTTGAGGGACTGATTACCTTAAACTTCTCCTCTCCTTACCCATTTCTACTTTGTATTGGACTGACGAAGTCACTGTGTGGCGAAACGTTTCTTCAATAAAGATTCCTATGTGTTGCATAAGTGTCTCAATTCTTCAACTTGTCGGTTTTCCAAACCATTCATCACACAGAAAACAAGTTGAACGATAATCTGAATATGGACTCGAAGGCTTATGTGAGCGATTTCCAATGCCGTTTAAACGATTTACAGAAATAAAATGTTGGTTATATTGTATAAGAGAGATACAACTTTCTTTATACTGCATAGATTTAGCCACAGTATGCTTTTCTCTGAAGAAAAATGTACGTGTTATAAACATATTCCCTAGGACTAAACTGTTGAAAATAAAACTAGGAAAATGACTAGTTAATTTACAGGGAAGGGTAATGACATCGAAAAAAGTATATCTCTAAGAGTATATATTCTGTGAGCATATATTCTATGAGTATATATTCTAAGACTTTATGTTTCTTTCTTAAGGCTGTGAAAAAAGTCAGCGTCACGAAAACAAAGTATAACATCAGAAAATATGTCCGGAATAGCGAAGATAATATTGTGACGGCTGATACAGAGAGAAGAAACACTTGATTTCCGAAGTAGAGCTTAACCAATATATTAGTTCAAGCTTCTATATCTTCCCCAGCCTCTTGAAATTCTGTTTAACTCGATAAATAGACGCTGGTACCACGACAGTTGCGTTTAAATCATTCGTTAATCTGCACGTGATTGCAGATTAACGAATCTGCAATCACCTGTAGATGATTGCAGATGGTTCAAGGTAAACACTATTAGTAAGTAGCAGCTCTCAAGAACCAGCTCTGAATACGCGAGAACCAGCCCTGAATGCGCAAGAACCAGCCGTGAATACACAAGAACCAGCCCTGAATACGCAAGAACCAGCCGTGAATACGCAAGAACCAGCCGTGAATACGCAAGAACCAGCCGTGAATATGCGAGAACCAGCCGTGAATACGCGAGAACCAGCCGTGAATACGCAAGAACCAGCCGTGAATACGCAAGAACCAGCCGTGAATACGCAAGAACCAGCCGTGAATACGCAAAGAGAAACATCCGAAACATTTTTTCCACGTTTACTGTGGCGTTTTTTGTTATATACTTAGGGAAGAGATGCGCCCTAGGTCATTGGGATGGAATTTTCGTGTTCAATACTACCTGCAAAGCCACTTTCTCTCCTCTTTTTCCCACTCTTCGTCTCATCTTTATCCTCTTCCTCTCCTCCCTGTTTTCATATTTTTCCCTGTCTTCTTTTCCTTCCCCCCCATTTTTGTTATTTATCTTCGACTTCCTCTTCCACCCCCTCTCCTCTCCCTCCTTGTCCTCGTACTGCTCTCGTACTCTGCCTGGACTCAGCTTATCATAATCTTCTCCTGGTAATGGGTTCTGCAGTTCTTCTGCGAAGACCTCTTGTTATCACACTCAATTCTGGCTACCTTAATTCACTCACTCTCCAACTTCCTGCTTTGAATTGCCCTACATTATTCTCTCCAAAACCTGGCTTCCTAGCCTCCTTATTCTCCTCTTGGTGAGCAACTCTTCCTGATTTTCTCAAGATCCTGGATTTTTTTTCTCTTGGCTACGGCTCCATACCTGTAAGGTAACGAGATTTTTTTTTTGGGGGGGAGGGAGCATGGGCATATTTTTTCCCCCTCATGAGTAGAGGCTATAGTTCTTTTTCCTATTCCTTCTCCCTATGATCTGGATGCTTATTCCTGCATAATTCTCCCGTTAACCAAGAAGTTCATAACTCCCTCTTGACCTGGAGGATTATTACGTCCTCTTGTCCTCTTCCTCCTTGACCGACCTGGAAGTCAATGTTTTTGTCTCTCGCTAAAAGCTGGTCCTTCACCTCTGTTTTACTTCTTTTGTCTCTCTTTCCAAGCTTTTTATAATGTGGCCCTGATGTGACTTGCCGCCTCTTACTGTGACCTGCTGCCTCTTGCTGTGAATTGCTTCCTCTTGCTATGACCTGCTTCCTCTTGCTGTGACCTGTCTCTTAATGCGCCCTGCTGCCTCTTATTGTGGCCTGCTGCCTCTTCCTGCGCCCTCCTGCTTCTTACTGCGCCCTGCTGCATCTTACTGCGACATGCTGCCTCTTACTGTGCCCTGCTGCATCTTACTGCGACATGCTGCCTCTTACTGTGCCCTGCTGCATCTTACTGCGACATGCTGCCTCTTACTGCGCCCTGCTGCCTCTTACTGCGCCCTGCTGCCTCTTACTGCGCCCTGCTGCCTCTTACTGCGCCCTGCTGCCTGTTTCCTGGAAACTGTTCATCATCAACCTTCCCCTCCAGCCTGGAACGGCTTATCCCCGGTCTTCGACAGCTGCTCTGCCGGCGATGATGCTCCAACTTCTTAAGTTGCTCCTCCAGCTCACGTTCCATTCTTACTGCCTGCAAGATTTTCCGTCAGTAAACAAGGCATTTATTTCGAGCTTGTGCTCCAGCTGTTTGCCGTCACTCCTTATATTCTGCTGAATTTTTTCTTTCGTTTCCATCATTCTTTGTTATTGTTTTTTTTTTTATATTTATATCCAGTGACTGAAGTCTCGTATTATGCAATTATCCTGTGTCCCACTTATGGTGGCTGTCAGGGCATTATTGCTGTCAACGTGCTAATGTTTTGACTGTCAGAGGCAACGGGAAGATTTCTCATTACGTGAGTTTTAAGAATAAGAGAAAGTGGCATCACCTGGTTATGCTTACTGATGAGGCATCTCATCAGTTGACAGCCATGTGTTGCATATGTCTTATTCATCAACAACTTGTGGGTATCCTCTGTCATTACTGGAATGCAGCGGATTTTTCTTCGTGTGATGATTTGATTAGTGAAGCTTTTAGTCATTTGACTGAATCCTTATGCTGCCTCATACATCCACTCAATAAAATAAGTAGTATATTTTTTTTTCTCTTCAAATAATGCTAAACCCGTGAGGGTCATTCAACACAGTAGTTGAGGCTCGATCCTCCATCCACCAACTGTATCTATGTCTCTCGCCAGTTAGGTTGTCTGTGATATCAAGCTCCTGGTCTCCTGATCGTGTTGAGACTTTCTGGTGAGTATAATATTAAGAGTCCAGCATCTCCATGATGCTGGAAGAATGACACTTGCAAGTGGTGAGTTATGGCTATTTTAAGTGACTATAGATAATCATTTGTGAAAATAGTTGGTTGAGACAGCAAGATCCCTTGAATATACAAAATGCGTGCAAGAGCGACGACTGGAATAATACCTGTGTCCAACACAGGAGCAAGCAGAGCCACCTCGTGAAATTCGGGGACGCTACACTAATTACACACACGTGAAACTGACCTACACCGTGAACCATGTTCAGCGGCTGCCATGATAGCAGCAACCAGCACCATCCTACATAAATCAGGTGTCTATAGCATCTCCAAAGTCTTAGCAAAGCCGCTTACCACCCAACCTGGAAGCAGCCATTAGACGACACCAGCCAGCTACGTTGCATCTGCACCAGGGAACACTGTTACTTATTATTCCAGTGATGACGGGTCCTCAGACCCATCCCATCTCACTGTTCTACTAAAACCTCTATCGTCTTACGGTTTCCCACCTAATTCACATTATATATATGTCGTGCAGAATAGGTAAAATTGGTCAATTAGCAAGAACTCATTTAAAATTAATTACTTTGTAAAATTTTCTCTTATACGTTTAAATATATATTTTTTTCCCATTTATGTTAATATAAAAATTAATAATTTTATACAAAAACAACCTTAGGAATTTAATTTAGCCTAATTCAACTAAATATATTTTATACAAGTTTATAATAATTTAATAATAAAAAACACAATGAAAAATATATTTTTCGTTTGGTTCAGAATGATTTTTTTGCGAAATTATTGCATACACAAATCTTCGCTTGCTTTATTCGGCAAGAAGAGTGTTGCTATTTCAGCCAAAATCGCATGCTTTACCTATTCGACACGACATATATATATATATATATATATATATATATATATATATATATATATATATATATATATATATATATATATATATATATATATGCAATACAAACCACAGAGAGTGGAAATCTTTACCTCAAGTACTTTCACACTTCTCAGTGCGTCATCAGGAACTGTGCAATGTTGCAAGACTGCAACTGAAGGAGTGAGGGGAAGTTTTTCTCAGAATAGTGCAGAGTGGGCCTGTCGCCTCCTCCTGGTTCTCTAAGAGAACCAGGAGGTTTTCTTATACCACTCAGAATCCTCGTTTTACATACACAATCGTTCTGAACATACAAAAGAGTTGTATACAATAATCCTGGTTGATCATGCAAAAGAAACTTTTTGAACATAATATCTGAACAAAATCGGTGAACATACATAATAATACTAGTTGAATATACACAGTTATTCAACACAGAAATCTTCGTTGATCATGGTAATTTTTGTTGAACATACAATGCTCCTTGAACATTTACAATAATTCCCATTAAATACATGCAGTAATACTCACTGAACATAAGCAGTAACGTCAGTTACTAATGCACAGTCACCCTCGTTGAACAAGAACACTAATGCTGTTAAAACAGGAACACTAATTCTGGTTGAACAAAAACAATATTGCTCGTTGAAAATACACAGAAATTCTCGTTAAACAGACACAGTAATGGTCATTGAACATAGTTCATTTGTTCAAGCCGTTGTAATGCACTTAGGGAAATGTTCACAAGTGGCTTAACACTGTTGATACGCTAAGCTTCAAAGCTTATTTTTCCGGTTATACACAAAGCTTAGTACTGACGACAGGCAAAGCTTCATAGGTAAGTACTGACGATACATAGAGCTTTAAAACGTCAAATTATCGAAACGCTAAGCTTTAGAATAATGCTTAATTAAAACCGTTTTACGAACAAACGGGACAATACGCAAAGCTTACTACGGACGACACACAAAGCTTACTACGGACGACACACAAAGCTTTTTAATGACAGTATGCAGAATTTCATATTTCAGAGAAACGGTAAGCTTATAAGCTCCATTGTTTTTGTGAATATTAGAAACTTCAGGATGACTATACAAAGCTTTTCTGAAGCTCACAACTGAGCTCCAGCTCTGGACTTCGTTTAGTAATCCTAAGTACTGTCGGTAGTGGCAGTACTCAAGGCTCGAGGCCGGTGAGAGGCGGTACTCAGCAACTGCAGCAAGTAGTGGACAGTACTGATCATTACCTAGGACCTACAGTATGTAGTGGACAGTACTATGGACTTTAAGCGTGTGGTGGACAGAATTCACCACCTTCATAGACAGTGCATACTACTTGCGTCAAGTGGTAGACAGTACTCACGACCTACACCAGGCAGTGACTTACTGACAGGAAGACCAGCTGGAAACGACCTCTCCTGCGTCCTTAATTATTAAATACTTAAAGGTGTGCGAAGGCTCAGTACGCACCTGACACTACAGCTGTATATCATGTATACGTACTGTGTGTATGAGATATATATATATATATATATATATATATATATATATATATATATATATATATATATATATATATATATATATATCTTTTAATTAACACATCGGCCGATTCCCACCAAGGCAGGGTGGCCCGAAAATTAAAAACTTTCATCATTATTCACTCCATCACTGTCTTGCCAGAAGGGTGCTTTACACTACAGTTATAAAACTGCAACATTAACACCCCTCCTTCAGAGTGCAGGCACTGTACTTCCCATCTCCAGGACTCAAGTCCGGCCTGCCGGTTTCCCGGAATCCCTTCATAAATGTTACTTTGCTCACACTCCAACAGCACGTCAAGTATTAAAAACCATTTGTCTCTGTTCACTCCTATCAAATACGCTCACGCATGCCTGCTGGAAGTCCAAGCCCCTCTCACACAAAACCTCCTTTACCCCCTCCCTCCAACCTTTCCTAGGCCGACCCCTGCCCCGCCTTCCCTCCACTACAGATTTATACACTCTCGAAGTCATTCTATTTCGTTCCATTCTCTCTACATATCCGAACCACCTCAACAACCCTTCCTCAGCCGTCTGGACAACAGTTTTGGCAATCCCGCACCACCTCCTAACTTCCAAACTTCGAATTCTCTGCATTATATTCAAACCACACATTGCCCTCAGACATGACATCTCCACTGCCTCCAGCCTTCTCCTCGCTGCAACATTCATCACCCATGTTTCACACCCATACAGAAGCGTTGGTAAAACTATACTCTCATACATTCCCCTCTTTGCTTCCACGGACTAAGTTCTTTGTCTTCACAGACGCCTATGATTCACTTCATCTTTCATAGATCCATCTGATGACACGTCCACTCCCAAATATCTGAATACATTCACCTCCTCCATACTCTCTCCCTCCAATCTGATATCCAATCTTTCATCACCTAATCTTATCCTCATAACCTTACTCTTTCCTGTATTAACTTTCAATTTTCTTCTTTTACATACCCTACCAAATTCATCCACCAACCTCTGCAACTTCTCTTCAGAATCTCCCAAGAGCACAGTGTCATCAGCAAAGAGCAACTGTGACAACTCCCACTTTGTGTGATTCTTTATCTTTTAACTCCACACCTCTTGCCAAGACCCTCGCATTTACTTCTCTTACAACCCCATCTATAAATATATTAAACAACCAGGGTGACATCACACATCCTTGTCTAAGGCCTACTTTTACTGGGAAATAATCTCCCTCTTCCTACATACTCTGACTTGAGCCTCACTATCCTCGTAAAAACTCTTAAACTGCTTTCAGTAACCTACCTCCCTATACCAAACATCTGCAACATCTGCCACATTGCCCCCCTATCCACCCTGTCATACGCCTTTTCCAAATCCATAAATGCCACAAAAACCTCTTTAGCCTTATCTATATACTGTTCACATTATAGTTTCACTGTAAACCCTGGTCCACACACCCCCTACCTTTCCTAAAGCCTCCTTTTCATCTGCTATCCTATTCTCCGTCTTACTCTTAATTCTTTCAATAACAACTCAAACCATACACATACACTTTACGGGGGTGTTATATATATAATATATATATATATATATATATATATATATATATATATATATAATATATATAATATATATATAAAATGCATCCAGGGAAACTAGTAGTTTTCAAAGCAAATAACATACCGCCACCAGTCGGGAATCGAACCTGATTCATTTAGACAGCCTCCCAGAATGCTAAACTATCGACGCCTTAGTGTGCTACGCCATGCTACAGATGTAGTGTGGTGTGGTGGCGTGTGTGTGTGTGTGTGTGTGTGTGTGTGTGTGTGTGTGTGTAAAACACCCTTGTATGTATTTAGTGTTAAATGCTTATGTTTTTTTTTATTTGTTAATTATCCTCTTGTTATAATTTTATATAGCTGTGAGCCCTGAGTGACCTACTGGGTCAGAGCCCAAAAAATATCTCAGTTACTGATATAAACAGATATATATTTATCCAGTGTAAAGTAGCACAGTAACACAAGGATACACACAAGACCGATGGGCTAGGCCTTGTGTGTATCCATATGTATTCATATAAATTCCCTATGTATTCATATGTATTTCTCTTGGGTCTTAAAGAGGCCAAGGGGAATACATATGAATACACAACATATTATTAAAAAAAAAATTTTCTTTGACCCACCACTTTAGGATATTCCCTCAAAATATTTATGCAGCAGGCGAGAAATTCTGAGAAATATCAGATAATCGCATTTTCAAGATCATCTTTGCAACGCGTTATAGACAAGTCTCGCCTCTACTGCGAAATGAAAATGGAAAAATAATGAATGTTCGTCTTACCCGAGTTCCAAATGTTGCTAATCATGAAAAGTTTGGGAGGAAAGTTCTGCAATAAAGATCAGGATTATTGTCAACAACTCACAATATACTTCAGTAGTGATAGATGTTGCTTGCAATAACTGTACCAATGACACTTGCGAATATATATGAATATATATATATATATATATATATATATATATATATATATATATATATATATAATATATATATATATATATATATATATATATGCATGCAATAAGATCACAGAAAAACAAATGATAAACAACCATTGTGAAAAAATAGTGAAATTCCAAGCGTTTTCGTGATTTCTCACATTATGATAATGTGAGAAATCACGAAAGCGCTTGGAATTTCACAATCTATTTAGCGGTTGTCTTGTGCGCACGCACGCGCGCGCGCACACACACACACACACACACACACACACACACATACAGGTTAAGGGAAATCGGCCTGACGTCACTGGAGGACAGGAGGGTCAGGGGAGACATGATAACGACATACAAAATAATGCGAAGAATTGACGAAGTGGACAGAGACAGGATGTTCCAGAGATGGGACACAGAAACAAGGGGTCACAATTGGAAGTTGAAGACTCGGATGAGTCAAAGAGAAGTATTTCTTTAGTTATAGAGTTGTGAGGAAGTGGAATAGTTTAGCAAGTGATGTAGTGGAGGCAGGAACCATACATAGTTTTAAGACGAGGTATGATAAAGCTCATGGAGCAGGGAGATAGAGGACCTAGTAGCGATCAGTGAAGAGGCGGGGCCAGGAGCTACGACTCGACCTCTGCAACCACAAACAGGTGAGGCGAGTACAGTCAAAACAGTGTAAGCCACTGAATTGTTTCCTCGTCTTTGCTCTTCCTTCCTTTCTCCCTCCCTTCCTCCCTTCCTTTCTTCCCTCCTTCCTTCTTTCCTCCCTCCCTCCCTCCCTCCCTTCCTCCCCTTCCTCCTTCCCTCCCTCCCTCCCTCCCTCCCTCCCTTCCTCCCTCCCTCCCTTCC
Source organism: Cherax quadricarinatus (assembly GCF_026875155.1). Classification (NCBI taxonomy): domain Eukaryota; kingdom Metazoa; phylum Arthropoda; class Malacostraca; order Decapoda; family Parastacidae; genus Cherax; species Cherax quadricarinatus. Next base: position 71,555,192 of record NC_069400.1, on the reverse strand, counting down.
TCCCTTCCCTTCCTCCCTCCCTCCCTTTCCTCCCTCCCTTCCTCCCTCCCTCCCTCCCTCCCTCCCTCCCTTCCTTCCTTCCTCCTCCTTCCTCCTCCCTCCCCTCCCTCCCTCCTCCCTCCCTCCCTCCCTCCTCCCTCCTCCCTCCCTTCCCTTCCTTCCTCCCTCCTTCCCTTCCTTCTCCCTCCTTCCCTTCCTTCCCTCCTCCCTCCTTCCTTCCTTCCTTCCTTCCTTCCTCCCTTCCTTCCTTCCTTCCTTCCTTCCTCCTCCCTCCCTCCCTCCTTCCCTCCTTCCCTCCACTCCTTCCTCCTTTCGTTCCTTCCTTCGGTCCTTCCTTCATCCCTCTCCCCTACACTTGTCTCCATCTTCCTTACCTTCTTTTATCTGTGTTTCTCATCATCTTTTTTCCCCATATCTCCACCTTTTCCTCCTCCTCCTCCTTCCTCCTAGCTTAACTTCCCTTTTCTCTCACTTCATCCCTTCATTCCTTTTCCACTCCCTCTATTAATCAATTTTCATTCTTTTCACCAACTGTACCTTTCCATCTTCCTCTCTCCTGTCCACCTTTCATTCTTCCCCCCTCTTGTTCCTCTTCCTTCCATGCCTCTTCCTTCCATGCCTCTTCCTTCCATGCCTCTTCCTTCCATGCCTCTTCCTTCCATGCCTCTTCCTTCCATGCCTCTTCCTTCCATGCCTCTTCCTTCCATGCCTCTTCCTTCCATGCCTCCTCTTCCTTCCATGCCTCTTCCTTCCATGCCTCTTCCTTCCATGCCTCCTTTCCTCCCCCTTTGTCCCCCTCCTATTTCCTCCCTTTCCCCTACTTCTACTACTACGTCTTCCCCTCCTCCCCACCTCTGAAAGCAGTCCATTACCATCAACCCTCCCCTCCCCACATCAATCCCTCACCACTATCAAAGCTTTCCTCCTCCACCCACCCTATCTTTTTTTTACCTCCCTCTCTCCCCTCTCCTCCCTCTCTCTCCCCTCTCCTCCCTCTCTCTTTCCTCACCTCCTCCATGCCTCTCTCCCTCTCCCTACAGTGTGATACTCTTATCCTTATAGTTCTTTCCCTGTCAAAATATCAGAGATAAAAACGCAAGCTCGCTCTCTCTCTCTCTCTCTTCTCTCTCTCTCTCTCACTCTCTCTCTCTCTCTCTCTCTCTCTCTCTCTCTCTCTCTCTCTCTCTCTCCAGTCAAAGACATTTTAAAAACCTTATCTATACAGTTTATTTTTTTATGGTATTTGCACTTTATCGGAAAACAGCCCCGGAAAATATTTTTTTCCTGACCCTGAATGATATCTGCGTTGCTTGGCAAATATTGACCATCATTTGTGTGTTCTTTTGGCAATTCACACTCGTGTAGACGAGGTAAGAACTTTAAAGGTCACGTTCCCCTGTCTTCTAATATGTTATTTTTCCCCCTTATAATCTACCTTGTATATAATTACTATTGCATTCATGTTATAACTTAGCAAATCTTTGAGGACAGTTGTGTTGCAGATAAATGTGTCTGCAACTGTGTTGCAAAGGTCTGAGCAAAGCTTAGACCTTTGCAACATAACTGTCCTCAAAGATTTGTTAAGTTATACCATGAATTAAGGAAAGATCCTGGACTTCACCTTACGAAACAGACAAAGGAAATGCGGTAGTAATTATGGACAAGGTAGATTATATTGGGAAAATAAACGTTATGTTAGGAGACAGGGAAACTCAGGGGCCTCTTAAGCCAGCAGACTGCGGTGGACAGAGATAGAGAGACAAGGGGATAGACAGATTAAAGCAGAGAAGCAGAAAAGAGAGAGAGAGAGAGAGAGAGAGAGAGAGAGAGAGAGAGGAGAGAGAGAGAGAGAGAGAGAGAGAGAGAGAGAGAGAACGAAGGTATTGCATAAAACAATGAAACAGACGAATTTCAGTGTACTGAATGTAAATTCAGATGTGGAAAAATTTACTGTTTTTCATTGTATTGTACCTTGACTCGAGAGAGATCTGACAGGTTTCTATACTGTATTGTTATCTCCTCCCCCCTCTCTCTCTCTCTCTCCCTCCCCCTCTCTCTCTCTCCCCTCCCCCCTCTCTCTCTCTCCCCTCTCTCTCTTCTCCCCCTCTCTCTCCCCCCTCTTCCCCCTCTCTCTCTCTTCCCCCCTCTCTTCCCTCTCTCTCTCTCCTTCCCCCCTCTCTCTCCCCCCCCCTCTCTCTCTCTTCCCCCTCTCTCTCTCTCTCTCTCCCCTCTCTCTCTCTCTCCCCCCTCTCTCTCCTTCCCCCCCTCTCTCTCCTCCTTCCCCTCTCTCCCTCTCTTCCCCCTCTTCTCTCTTCCCCCCTCTCTCTCTTCCCCTCTCTCTCTCTTCCCCCTCTCTCTCTCTCTTCGCCCCTCTCTCTCTCTCCCCTTCTCTCCCCCTCTCTCTCTCTCTCCCCCCCTCTCTCTCCCCTCTCTTTTCCCCCTCTCTCTCTCTTCCCCCCTCTCTCTCTCTCCCCCTCTCTCTCTCTCTCTTCCCCCCTCTCTCTCTTCCCCCCTCTCTCTCCTCTCACTTCCCCCTCTCTCTCTCTTCCTCCCCCCTCTCTCTCTTCTCCCCCCTCTCTCTCCCCCTCTCTCTTCCCCCTCTCTCTCTTCCCCCCTCTCTCTCTCTTCCCCCCTCTTCTCTCCCTCTCTCCCCCCCTCTCTCCCCTCTCTCTCTCCCTCTCCCTCTCTCTCCCCCTCTCTCCCCCTCTCTCTCTTCCCCCCCTCTCTCTCCTCCCCCCCCCTCTCTCTCTCTCTCTCCCCCTCTCTCTCTCTCCCCCTCTCTCCTCTCTTCTCCCCCCTCTCTCTCCCCCTCTCTCTCTTTCTCCCCCCCTCTCTCTCCCCCCTCTCCCCCCTCTCTCTCCCTTCTCTCTCTCTCTCGTCTCTCTACAAGAAAAAAAGGCCAGTGGAGATGTAAATAAAGGCCCTCACTGTCAAACATGAATGTAAAATGGCTGGCTTTGAGCAGATGTTCTAATAACAAAAAGCAGAAACAATATTGGCGCTTAATAATAACGGTAGAATTACCGACAAAATGTTAAGTAAATCGACACAAATGAAACTATTGTAACATTTCACTATCTCAACGTTTCGTTCTCCAGGAGTCTGACAAAGCTCCTGGAGAGCGAAACGTTGTCACAGTAAAATATTAGTTGCATCTGTGTCGACTTGCGTAACAAAATCAGTCCTGGAGAGTGTGGAGAGACGGGACACTCAGCAATAACTGGCAGAAAATAACTAATTTTCGTCAACTCAGCAGTGAAATTCATTTTTTTTCCATGGGGAGTTGGTGGCTACGAAATTTTAATTCGAATCTAAATAAATCTGACACAAGAATAACTAACTGAAGTTTTTATCGTATTAACATATAGAAACACTGAAACACTCGAGGCAGACGCAACTCAAATGTGGCAAACCTGTTTTTACAACAGTTATAGAACACTGACAGACTGTAGTGTGTTAAACACAAATATTTAAGACACTATTGGACAAACGCTTTGCGATTCAATTACAGTACAAAGGAGTACCTGCACTCTCAAACTTTTCTTTCCAGTGACAGATTCCAGAGTGACAGTGACAGATTCCAGAGTGACAGTGACAGATTCCAGAGTGAAAGTGACAGATTCCAGGGTGACAGTGACAGATCGGTTTTGAACAAATAACTGAACACATGTTCAACATGTGTCTGAGTTTTTCATGTTGTAGGTGCTGTGAAGCATTTATGGAAGGGATTCCTCCAGTCCCTTCCATCCCCCCTTCTCTTCCTCCCTTTCCCCTTTCTCATCCTCCTTCCGTCCCTTGCCTTCCTACTTTTCATCACTCCCCCTGCCCATCTTTTCTCTCTTTCCTCTCTTTTTATCCATCTATCACCTTACTTTCCTCTCCTTTCCCCTTCCCTCTCCTATTTCTACGTTTTCCCCCCTCCTCTACACCTTTTCTCTCCTTCGCTTCATCAACTTTCCCTTCCCCTCTGTACTTTCCTTCTGGACTTTTCTTCCACAGACCCTACCTTAATAGACACATTTTCCCTGATTTAAATCTTGTGGAGAGACCCTCTGCCTTTTTCATGGAGAAGGTGAGTACCAGAAGTAATACGAGGTAACTAAAGCGAAGTGATAAGTGGTAACACTATAGATAGAGGAAGAAACTAGAGTACTGGTGCTTGGTATGACTCACGAAATCGTAATGACACGACTGCAAACAAACCATACCACGGGCGGGGATAGAACCCGCGATCAGAGAATCTCAAAACTCCAGACCGTCGCGTTAGCCACTGGACCTGCTAGCCACAATAAGATTCGTCCTAACTAGGTATATTTCTACACCATAGGAAGGTTAGCATAGGCACCACTGTGACCACAAATGCAAGTTTTTACAGACGAATCTCCAGTTAGCGTGGCCGTGGAGATTCGTCTGTAAAAACTTGTATTTGTGGTCACAGTGGTGCCTATGCTAAACTTCCTATGGTGTAGAAATATACCAAGTTGGACGAATCTTATTGTGGCTAGCTGGTCCAGTGGCTAACGCGACGGTCTGGAGTTTTGAGACTATGACCGCTGGTTCTATCCCCGCCCGTGGTATGGTTTAATCGCTAGGTAACAGGTGCTCAGTATTAGTTGCTAAGCAACTATTTAACGTGATGGAGCTATGTACCCGTGGATAAGCATCCAGTAACGTATCGCAGTTACGTTCTAGTAGATAAGCATCCAAATTATTATCATAACTAAGCGCTATACCCATGAGGGTCATACAGCGCTGCAGGGTAGGATGTGCGAAAGGTTTAATATGCTTGATGGGAAACTATAGAGGGTGGAGAGTATAACAGAGATAGAGGTAGTAAGAGCGGTGTGAGGCGCTAAAGAAAGTATAATCAAAATTTGTGTAATAAATATGTTGCTGTGAAAAAGTCAAGGAGGGAGTGTAAGGCGGGGCCGTCGGCGAGGAGGGAAGATAAGGGCATTAGAGCAGTGGCTATCAGAGCTCTTTAGGGTTGGGGTGTGGCATGCTACGAGTATGTTATATTGTATTCGACGTATATCACACATCCATATAGGCTTGCCCTCCCGACCAGAGAACCAGGTGTTAAAAGTATAATGAGAAGGGACCCTGTCGTTATGGTAGTACCTTAATTCAACTAGCTAATCACAAGGAAACCCGCCAAATTTGTGATGTATTACAAGAGTGATTCAACTTCGGCAGACTTACCTCCCAGCCTGGGTGCAACTGTTCTCACAGTTTGTTTTGCTTGCATTTGCCTTATTGTACATCTTCTCTCAACAAACCGGCCGTATCCCACCGAGGCAAGGTGGCCCAAAAATAAAAACAAAAGTTTCTCTTTTTAACTTTAGTGAAATTGTACATATCCAATGTATATATTGTCATACCTAATTACTATTTAGTGAAGGATATGTAAGTATTTACTCTGTTGTCTTTTTTATCGTTCCTACGTGGTTATCGTGCTACAGCCAGGTGTGCAGGCCATTAGACTACACCTGCGTTCATAAAATATCAGAGGAAATGGGCATCACTCCGATCGGTCAAAAATGGAACATTCACCTCGGCCAGTTAAGTCGGTTCAGCCAGATATGGCAAGTTGCTTTCAAGGAGATAACGTGAGATTTCCAAGACAGCCGTCGATCAAACAGAAGACCGAGAAATCTGACCGTATCACGGCTGGGAATCGGGAAACATACAGGCATAACGGGGTATTAGAGACAACAGAACGTCTAGTAAAAGTAATCTGGTGCTTTTTACTCCCAGAAAATTTAAACCCATAAGTAGTGGCCTAATGGGGAACATGGTTTAATAGCGTTCTGGAGAGGCGCTGCTACTAGGTGGCAGTCTGCACAAGCTATAGCAAAGTCAACAACATAGTGATGACCAAATATTTGATGGAAGAACAGAGGTCAGATCATTAAAAGTTAGTGGAAAAAAAAGTGGTGCTTAGGACACAATCCTGAGGAGCACCTTTAGGTCAGTGGTATCAAAAGCGACATGAGGAACTTCGGTACCAGAGGTTAGCGACGAAATGTTACCTGAAGAAGGTACCGGCTTGTTAGAGAGGTCTGAAGAATGGTCTAAAGATGAGGCAGGGTCTTGAGGGGCTGCCGCAGGAGAAAGTGGTCCAGGAGGAGGGATGTCATGGATATTAGAATCCATGGTTTTCTTTTTGTTAAATGGGTACTTGGAGAGGTAGCTCCTAGGAGGAACGAAAGCTTTAGCCACCGTGGCCTGATGGTTAAAGCTCTCGCTTCACACGGCGAGTGTCTGGGTTCGATTCCCAGCGAGGGTAGAAACATTGGGCGTATTTCTTTACACTGATTGTCTATGTTCCCCATCAGTAAAATGGGTACCTGGGTGTTAGTCGACTGATGTGGGTCGGATCCTGGACAGAACTGACCTAATTTGCTGGAAATGCTCTACATAACAAGCGGCTTTCTGTAAAGTAGTATGTCATTGATTTCAGCTAGGCCTGTATACCTTGTATACAGGCCTAACTGAGGGCCGGTAATGCAGATGCGGCGTGGAACCCGTGCCCTGCACTATGCGGCATGGAACCTGTCCCCCACTCTACCCTTCACACACTGGTAAACCTCACATCCACCGAGCCACCTCGGCGGACAACAGTGACGGTGGTCGGAAGCCTGCCACAAGGCTTACCTCCTTCAGCCACCACCTCGAGCAACCAACAGGCAGCCTCCAGAAATGCACTCGTCACCCAAAGGACACCATAAGCTGCTCTCCTGGACTCCAGAGGGTGGTTCGGAGCATCCAGATTACATGGTAAACACCACACCAAGGGCCTTAACAGAATGGGATGGACAACGACACCCTTTTCCAAGCCTAGGAGCTAGAAAAGTGATGAGGAAAGGAGGGATGGGAAGGCTGGGGCAGGGAAGGGAAGAGTAAGAGTAGTTAGGTTAGGTCGGAGGAAAACCGAATGGTCCATTTCCTCAGAGTTATAACCTCCTCACCACGACAAGCGACCCTTGAAGAGGATAAGCATCCAGTGACGTATCGAAGTTACGTTTCCAAGTTACGTTCCATAGCTAAGTATTACGTACTCGTGACTAACCATTACGTACTCGTAGATCAGAATAAATAAAAACGAAAGGATCATATTTTCATACAGCATAATTGTAAAATTAGTAAGAGCCTAGGATGTGTTTACATACGCTTTACGGATCAGGGCTCTGTGTTACGCATTAAAAGAGTCAGTTAGAAGTCTTTAAGTACCTGTAAATCTTTTTTAACCGAGTGCTATTCAAATCTGGAAACATTTTTGCAAAATAGTTAGGGTGAAGGATCGTAGCGATGATGGTTTAATCTATAAACGGTGCAGTGATGATGCTGTTTTCTAGTTTTAACTATTGTATGCAACACAGAATGCCCCCAGAAACAATGCCTCGGCTACACACTTCTTACTATACTCGGACTTGTGACTTAAATGCATAAATAATTGGCAGAATATGTAAGGCAACGGTAAATAGTGAATTGTACTGATACATTCATTCTAAGTATATCTTTTTTTTTTTTAAAGAACTTGGGAATGTTAATAGGGACTTGGGTAAAAGTAAACATCAAGGCTCAACATTATCGTGTTGTGTCAATGTTGTCATGTAAATGGTTTACAAAACTGACAAGTTGAAGAATTAGACATTTTTGCAGCATCTGGGAATCGTTATTGTGGAAGCGTTACTCCAACAAGTGGCTCCCTGAGACCGTTGGAAAAAAAAATAAGGAGGCAATCAGTCCCTCAGCCTGGAGTCGATATATTGATGAATTCTTCTGAATGAGGGATTCGACTTTTTGTAAATCTCCTCCAGACATGAAGAGAGTAAACAACTCATTTAGATAGGAAAATGTACGACAGCTTCATGTGAAAGCTCTCGAGGAGGTATCATCAGCGAGTTTTAGTTAGGCTGTAAACAGAGGAATATCGTAGTGTTTTTCAAATCACATTCTCATATTCTTGATCCTTATTAAAATCTGTTAAAGAATATTACAAGCATTTCATACTTGTTTCTATAGAAAACATACTGTGTGTATCCTCGTTTTTGTCTGTGTTTTTTTCCCTGCAAGGGTTTATTTTCGATTTATTATACTCGGTGTATATGAGCTTAAATATGAAACCTTAAGTATGTTGCTACAAGAACACCACCTAAAGTGGAGAACTTAAGGGATACCTAAAGTATACAAGGTAAGTACATGACCTTAAGTACACAACTTGAAGTGAGCGAGACACTACTCATGCTAGTGAACAAACATGAGCTGGAAACTTTAGCAACATCTTTATAGCGCCCCAAGCAAGACAAAATGTATATCAAGAAATCCTGGAACGAACACAAACACGGACCAAAACTCAAACAAGCACAAAAAAGGTCATTATTGGCGAAACAAACACACAGGAATTCGAGCAAACTTTGCACAAACACATAGTTTTACAGGCAGGCATAAAAACTGGCCCGGCTCGCCTGTGTGTACACTCCATTAATTAGCAGAACTGTGTAGCGCTCTGAGTGAGACAGCCAGAGATGCTGGGAGATGGGGGAGATGGGGGAGAGGGATGGTGTGGGTTAGAGAGGGAAGGGAGTAAAGATGGAGAAGGTGGGAGAGGAGGAGGAGGAGGAGACGGGGAAAGGGAGGGTAGGGTGAATTCTTTTTTACATTAATATATCTGCCGTTTAAAATAAACGGCAGATATATTATGTAAAGAGCTTCGTAAAATGTCTTGAGATAAAGAGCTCTGCTTGTGTTCTACAACATTTAGATATAGATTTTTGTAAATAGAATGTGGGTTGTTAAGGGTGTAATAAAATTTTAATCAGGGAGGAATAATCTTAAACTTCTTAATTTGTGATTAAATGCGATTTTAGTGAGAGGGAAATGGTGAGAGAGAAAAATGAGATAGGAAAAGAGCGAGAGTGAAGGATGAGATATTAAAGAGATTAGTTGAAAAATAATGTCACTTATTTTTGGGTACCTTCCAAGGTTCGACAGTAACACCTTCCTTAAGACAATGTGTCGTTCTTATAACTAATCAAGTCACAGAATGGGATTCTAACCTAAAGCATATCTACAGGTCGTTCCTTGATCAGTGTGCGATCGAATTATTACGATTTCGTGAATCCTCGTAGCTCTATGTACAGGGGAAAATAAGATGTAAAGTGGTTAGGAATGTTTCTTAAAAATCATTTTATTTCACGGAATTATACCTGATGGTTTGGGGTTGGCCCTCTCTCAAGGGTCTCCTGAGGCTGTCTTGCATGACCTGACCCTGCAGGTAGCTGCTTCGCCAAACAGGGCTGATGCAATTATGCATGATTATTTCCTCCTCTGTGTAGCTGGATACTGGGATCTCTTGTTGGGTCCCACACGGAAACCAAACCGAATTCTTTTGGAGGCTGTCGTTTGATTATTCGACCATGTCGACTGCCTACCCTCATTAAACGTCACTAAGAGGATTGATTAGAGCCTTTTTAACCTGTCACGTTCATATCACTACACTGCACTAATGTCCGTCAGTTTCCGTCCATAAGTTAGCAATCTTTATTCCTGCGTCTGCCAAGACATCCATCGTCAGACTGTCAGCAACTATTTCACTACCATGAACTTATAAGTAGTTAAAACCACAGACAAGAGCTCACTGGAGCGAATTCCTTCTCAACATCTGGGTTAATTTATTGTTGTGACGTCGCGTACGTCCTGCCTCCATCAGTGTTCCGTTAACTCTCATAGCCCGCTGATAAATCATCCGAGGTCACATATTGTCAGGATTACTTTAGCATCCCAAGGCAGAGTGACCACTGCCTCAGTACTCTCTCGCTCAGCTATTGACTGACCAGGACATTGTCACAAGCGTCTTGCAGGGCTAAATGCTGACACCAAAGTATTCTTAATCGCTGCAAACATTTGTCATTGTTATTCTTATCCATGTCAAAGCCTGAATATTCCTGAGCTTTTCAACTTCATTTATAAATGGTTAAAAATCTATTATCTGAATTATCTAATATCACTAAGAGTTTCTTTGAGGAAACATCTCGGGAATGGAGTCCTAACCTCGGTTGGTGGGAAACTAGAGAGAGCTCCGGTATCTAAGTTACAGACCAGAAGTCAGTGAAAACGAGAGATTGCTACCAGTCATCAGCTGTCACGGGGAAATAGTGTGGAGTGTTACAGAGCAACATGGCATTCCTCTGTATTGTTTCAGAGTCCGAGTTCAGCGCATGGAAGGGGGTTTTATTTCTCAAGGAGGAAAATAAGACACTGAAAATTCTACCTAATTCGTACCTTCACTGATGATGATGAAGAGGTTGAGATTAAACTTGATGATCCACAGGACGAAGCTAATTTGATGGGTGATGTATGGGAGAAAATTCTCACCCACAATAACAGTCGTCGATTTAATAATAATCACTATCAGCTGATCAATGAATGGAGAGATGAGAACTTAGCTGATCTACAACCACTACCTTCCATCGATACATCAACTCTTGAAGATACCCACCCGCTTACTAGACCTATTACATTACTCGAGATGAGTCAGGTTATTGGAAGAATGCGAAATAGAGCCCCTGGCCTCTCTGGAATAACAATGAAACAAAGTTCCTACACAGAAATTGTAAACAGTCTTTGGTTAATATCTTTAATGCCATCTTGGCCTCCGGACATTTTCCTGTGGTTTTTAAGACTGCTAGGATGATCTTTCTTGCTAAACCCAATAAAGACATCCATCAACCAGGGAACTATAGACCTATATCTTTACTTGAAGTCACTGGGAAAGTTCTTGAGAAAATCATTTCCAACTCCAACAGACTGAACTAATATATGGAGTTTAATCACTTTTTTACTGAAAAACAGTTTGGCTTTAGGACACAGAGGTTCCCATCATGCAATAAATATTATTTATGATACTGTAGCGAGTCTGAAACATCAGGGCAATCTTGCCCTAATTGCCACCAGAGATGTTCATAAAGCTTTTGATAGCTTATGGCATGATGGTCTTATATACAAACTTATTGACCTAACTGACCATAACTGAACATTTCTCAGATTTATATATAACTTCTTAACTCAAAGAAAAATCATTCCTACCTTTCATGGCAAGTCAACAGAGCCTTTTATACCGACAGCTGGTGTCCCACAAGGTTCTTGTCTTAGTCCAATTCGATTCAATATTTATGTGAATGATCTTCCTTAGAGTTTAATGATATTATTATAACGCAATTTGCAGATGTCATCCATGATGTCTCATCAACTCCTGTAACAGGAAAATACAAGTATGAAAGAGTCATAGAAAAAATGAATATTGAACTTCGTCGAACATCCAATTGGGAAAAGAAATGGAGAATTACGACCAACCCTGACAAAGTCCTAGTTAGCACGATAGGATGTTTTGCATCAACCATCGAAGATAAAGGGGGGTATCTCCATCAGAGGAACACCTGTAGCCATTAGAAATCCTAACAAGATCTTGGGATATGAAATAGACAGGCTGCTCCACTCAACATCTCATGTAAATAAAAAGATCAACATAGCCAAAGCCGGTCTTAGCAGTCTCTTTAGATTTAATCAAGCCCCTACATATGTCAAAAAACATCTGTATAAAATGCTGATAAGACCAACACTCGAATACCCATGTGTCCCAATGTCGTTAACAGCAAAGACCAACATGCTAAAGTTGCAACGGATCCAGAATAGAGCTCTCCGCTTTATTACGGGCACCAGGAGGAGACAGTCAAAATGGCAGATTTACATGTACAACAGGATATTACTGCCTTAAATGTACGCCTTGATACGCTGAAGTAGAAACAACTCTATGCAATGCAAGAACTCTACATGCCAGATAGAGAACATCCTCTCCAAGTTGAAAATACCACTGATTATATCATCAATACTCCTCACAGGACACAAAGAATGACTCTCCCACAGAGGCTGCGTCGCTTCATCCATAAAGACGATTACCATCGACCAATGATCTTGAGCAACCTCCCTGCAGATGAAGATGATTAGGTAACACTAGAACCCTTCTATGTCTACTAAGGAAATCATCGCCCCCAATTAGGGAGATATCTTGTATAACATTTCTACTGTTAAAATTATGCTACATATACTATGGCGGGACACCACCTTGAAAGAAGCTAAGGTGTCAAGTAATTCTTTACGAACTGTCCACACAATTACTGCCTTGATTGTCGTTTAAATATTCGTTGTGCAATCGCAAAAAAAAAAAAAGAAAAAAAAAAATTGCAACTTGTATATTTACTACCAATTCAGAGTCATGTACGTATATATCTGTTATATCTATGTGACTGATGGGTTAGTATTATACCCCTTCAAGAATATTTTATTATTCCACATACACTTTTTAAATTGCACCAAAGTGGTTGGGCCACTTACCTTTTATATCCTACCTCATTCCCCACTCCCACCTTTTTCCAATATTTCTATCCTTACCCATCTTACCAAAGACTCTGGTCATAAGAAGAAGTCGAAGATATCGTCTGTACCTGTATCTTACTTATCAGCTTGCCGGTATTATATACCGTTATTTTATTCACACTGTCAGACATTGCAACACAACGGTATCTAAGTACAGAGAAAAATCTTCGACAACCTTATTGTCTGACCACTAGTTACGTGTGAGAAAGGCTGGATTTAAGAGTGACCTACCAGAAGTTTTGCTGTACTGCCTCTTAATTATTACATTCTTACTAGTAGTGGGCCCCGTATCTTCTGTGCCAGTAAATAAATATGTCCATTCTGACGCGTCAGCATCACGTTGTTTCATACTATGGAGAAGAACTCTTCTCCAGACTGAGGGACTGACCACCATAAAACTACTACTTTCAGGGTGATGAACTGATTATATCATCTCCTAGCTTTTTCTGCCTCCTCTGTACTCGACTGAAGAAGTCTACCGTGAGAGCTAAAAGTTTCGGGATCAGTATACCTAACTGTTGTACGTGTGTGTTATCAACTTGTCGGTTTTGTATACCAATATAAGAAGAGATATGCAGTTCCTCCCCATTATTGTGGGATGCAGCCTCCTCCCCTCTCGTTGGAGGCGAATTCCTCGCCACGAAAGATAAGGATGATGGAGAGGGGAAGAGCGAGAGAAGGATGTGAGAGGGGAAATAGCTGAAAGGGTGAAAGAATGAGGGGGGAGAGAGAGAAAAAGAGAGAAGCATAAAGAAAAAGTAGAGAAATTGCAGGGAAGATGGATAAAAAAAAATAGGTGGATAAGGTGATAGGAGAGCAACCATGAGCATTATCACTCTGGCCGGAGCCTTCACAAGACCATCCCTCCAGCACTTTCTTGCTCCCTCGCTCCACTCCATCACTCCATCACTCTCGCACTCCATCACTTTCGCGCTCCATCACTTCCAAAGAGATACGAAGCCAACTGAATAAAGAAAATCGTGGCTCACAGATGGCCACAACTCGGCCTTCTGTTCAGGTTGTAATGAACTGAGAAGACTTCTATGTTTTTTTTTTTTTTAATTCTTGGGGCTTTAATCTTTCAGCCGGTATTTTAGAAGATGACAGAATTTTGAGATGTGTCAAAACTTCGGATCGATTTGTCGTATATTGATCGTTTTCGTGTTATAATTTATATTTTTGGAATTTATAAATCCAAATGAAAACCACATTTATTCCATTGATCAGTAGTTTATCTTGTTTTGTCGTAGGTATTGAAAAAACTCTTAAATTTCTTTCACTTTTCTACATATTACTCTTTTTCATTAAAATTCGCATTTCTGATTCACGAGTCATTAATTTCAATCATTGACTTTGAACATATATTTTACCGTTCACCATTAAATTATTCATTTGCAATGTGAGTTCGTATTCAGGTTTTGATCTAGCAAAGTCATGTGTCACTCGAGTGGGTAGTTTTTTTTTTCCAGTTACCTCATCTCCAGTTACTGATCTTACCACAGTGTATTCAGCTTGGCAGAATTTTTAAACCGTTTCATCTCTCACCATCTTGTGTACCAATATTTTGTCTAGTTTCTTCATGCTCTCATGACATCGTCAGGAATATTCAAAATTTATATAATTCTGGAGAACATTCACTATGGCTGAGGTTGTTCTTCCCTAAGAGGTTAGGTCTTCTAGCAGTGATAATGGCAGAATTACCGACGAAATGTTAGGTAAAAGGACACAGATGCCACTAAAGTGACATTTTATTGTGACAACGTTTCGCTCCTGGAAAGCTAAACGTTGTCATATTTTTCTTTTAGCAGTACTATAGTGGATGCACTTGTAGATTATAACATTTTTGGGGGATGAACACTGTTCAGGCAGTGTTGAACAGGACGTCTGCTTATTGAAGGATATATTTATTATTCTTGATGTGCTGGAGACAACTAAGTTGATAACTGAGACACTTATACAACATTTGGGAATCTATATTTTGGGAGCGCTTCTCTAGCCAGTGGCTTCTTCAGTCCAATGTAGAGAACGATGGAAATTGAGGAGGATTTTGAGGTAATCAGTCCCTCAGCCTCGAATTTGTGTGCTCAGTCCATCAGTTTCAGATAAGTGACTTCAATGATGTACACAAGAGCAAATTAGCTATTGGAGTGACAGCCATCCGAATCTGAATAGCCTTTTCTAGTGTAAGATGGTATAACAAGCTTTCTCACAATTCTCATAACTTCTGCTATTACTGCCGTTGCTACTACGACTACTATTACTTATACAACCACTTTTCCTGCTATTAACACACTTCTCAGTCAAGTGACAGCCCCCTCATAGCTGAAGCCCCTGATCTCAAGATTCAGTAACCACTGCGAAAGGCCTTATGGCATTTCAGTTTTCGTTGTTTTTATTCCCCACAAGCATCCTCGAAGACGCTGGGTCTGTGTTCTAAGGCATTATGTTTGGTCGAGTCCGATATTTGCAGCATTTTCTTGAAAGAGTGTATCGTTTTTTGACAAAAACCATCACCGAAGCTTCTATTGCATTTTCTCCGAAATTTCACAGTTGTTGTTTCAAGGTACTGAATCTGAATGTGTTTTAAATAGCATTTCACATCCTAGTCAAACTGGATAGAAAGGTCTATTGGGAAATTTATTTTAGGCTGTAAGTGTTTTGTTTCTCCTAGTAACTTATGCTATTATCTGCCGTGTTATCATGAATATCTTACTGGAAATATACGAATTACTAACTCTAGAAAATATTGTAGATACTACAGCATGTGCTACATTTACGTAAATTTGAAGAACAAGAAATTAACTCCAATTAGCGGGTCGTCATACGACTTCAAATGTCAGATAAAACTTGTTACTTAATAGAAAAAGATCACGTTACTCATCCAGGAACATATTTACACAGGTACATTATGTACTATATATAAATAAAGAATTCTCTCGAGTCAACAATTAGGTATAAACTGTATGGATGTTAACCTGAACCAGTCTTTCTGGAGCCTCGAACCCAACAGTCTTTCTGGAGCCTCGAACCCAACAGTCTTTCTGGAGCCTCGAACCCAACAGTCTTTCTGGAGCCTCGAACCCAACAGTCACTGAAGAGCTAGATTTGACTATTACTGAATCCGTATTCAATAAATATTTCTCCAATCTCTTAGTTGATTTTTTTTATATTAAGTGTACAACCTCGTTTATACTAGACCACTATATTCACGAAGTGTCAAAAAACCCAACTCTGGCTCGTATAATATACGAGATTACAGGTGAGGCATGAATACCGTCAATAAAACACCCTTAGAAAAAGGCTTTTCGCTCAGACTCTCACAAGTGGTGACGTTCCTGATTTATCGTCGACTTCATTGTAAAATTAACCCACTCAGCATATCTTTGCTTTTTATTGTCAGACCTGTAAATAACCGAACGAACATTATATCATGTTTCACTCCCGTCCTGTTGTAGCAAATATTTATCGCAGCTTCATTATGATGGTATATTCATTTTATTGTAACATGCAAAAAAATAAGTAGTTACTCCATGAAAATAATTTGCATCCATAATGCAGATGATTATAGCTACGTATTCTAACTTGGAAATTATTTCCACACTAGCTGCCGACAGTAATGGAGAAAAGACAGAGGTGCAGAGCCTTTATCGTGGCAGCATATCATTTTATGTAGAAGTCAGTAAGAAGTCTATGACAGAGTGAAATGTCGTCACGGTAGGAAAACCTCCTTTATACCTGTGTCTTCGTTAGTCACACTAGTTTATTGTATATGGCTGAATGGCTGTCAAATTCAGAGCGAAAACCATATGAAGTATCAGGCCCTTGCCCAAATAAGATGGAACTTACACTGATGACAGCAAAGAAATTAGTTACATACTAAAGTTGCAATGTAACTGTGATCAATGAGCCGTTAATCAAACTAAAGGTCAATAATCCGAATAAGATTCCAAACTTTATCTACATCTCCAGAATTTCAAGACATAACCGTAACCAAACTAGACTTTGAAAAAGCCATTGACAACATGCTCATGCACATTGCCACAGGCCCAGGCTGAATGAACTCCATGTTTATCAAAAACTGCAAGAAACCCCTATCACGTGCCTTAAATATTGAATGGAGAGGGAGACTAAACATGGGGATCATCCCACAGTCGTTAAAAACAACGGATGTCGCCCCACTCCTCAAAGGTGGCAGCACTAACATTCCTCTTTCTAAAAATATTTAAGAGAGTTGAAACAAGATCACTAATCACATGGATTTACAACAGTTACACAACCAAGGGTAGCAAGAGTTTACAACAGGTCGCTCCTACCTCTCGCAGCTATTGAACCAGTGCAACATGGTCTTGGATGCACTGAAGGACGAAAAGAGAGATGTAGTACACACAGACTTTGCAAAAGCCTTTGACAAGAACGGCCATGCTGTAATAACGCACAAAATGTGTGCAAAAGGAATAAATGGAAAAGTGAGCAAATGGATTTTCAACTTTCTAACAAACAGAACTCAGAGTAATAGTAAACAGAATTATGTCAAGGGCTGCCTATGTTAGAGGCCTCCCCCCAAAGGCTCAGAACTCACTCCCATCCCTTTTCTCATCTTCTATCAGACTTGGACAAAGATTTAAGTCATAGCACTGCATCATCCTTTGTAAACGATACTAGAAACTGGACGAGTGATAGTCTTCGAGGACCCAACAAATCTTTAAGCTGATATAAACAGTCTTCCAGCGGCCCACATACAACATGATGATTTATGAGGACAATTTTCAGTTACTACTTTATGGAAAAATTTAGAAAATACAATATAGAACGGAGTATAAATCTAATTCTAACCATTCAAGAGAGCGATAAAATAACGTGGAAGACCTAGGAGTTATAATGTCAGAATGTTTCACTTTCAAAGATCACGAAAGTGTCATTATTACAACCACAAGGAAAATAATAGGATGGATAACAAGAACCTTCAAAACAAATGGGTCCTTGAGTCGCTTGTTCTCTCTAGGCTGGAATATTACTTGTACACTAACATCCCCTTTTAAGGCTGGCGGAATTTCAGATCTAGAGAATGTACATGGAACTTTTACTGCATATTTGACTGTACGTTATGGAGCGAAGGAGAGAAAGATACACCATAATTTACACCAGGAAATTCCTTGAGGAAATGGTTCCAAATCAGCGCACAGAAATGACTCCCTACCAAAGTAAAAAGCTCGGCCATGAGT
Source organism: Cherax quadricarinatus (assembly GCF_026875155.1). NCBI lineage: Eukaryota > Metazoa > Arthropoda > Malacostraca > Decapoda > Parastacidae > Cherax > Cherax quadricarinatus. The sequence continues at coordinate 71,537,532 of NC_069400.1, read as the reverse complement.
ACACTGTTGGACAACACCAAAAAGGGGCCAAGACTTTCCAACAACCTTCACACCAAATTGGACAAGTACCTAAATCCGGGCTGCGATTCGTACGTTGGACTGCGTGTGGCCAGCAATAACAGCCTGGTTGATCAAGCCTGGACAGGGAGGTCTAGTAAGAGAGAGCAGTGGTGGCGTTGACCCTATAAGCATTTTCAAGGTAGGTAGTTGTTATATATATGCACTGAACCTGTAAAATTGACCTGAGGTGTTATCGTACCTCAGCTCAGAGTTCAACCCAGGGGCACCAGCTGTACGGAAACATGCCCAGTTTTTCCACCCGTGCTGAGGATCGAACCATGGACCGTCAATATGCGAGTTGAATGAGCTACCAACGGAGCCACGGGACTTCAAAGGTTTTTTAATGAAATTACAAGCTTTACTTCTCCTCTCTGCTCCCTCCACTTTATAATATGTATGTAACGTAATTCAAGGACCAAAATGGAACAGCATAAACAAGACGACGTCTGACAGGAGCAATACTGTTATTGGTGATTTGTATTAAAATATCTTACCATGGAACTTAGCATTCTGCTATGCTGCTTGCAGGTAGACATAGTTTTGTGATCCAGGTGATCACCCATCACTTTTATGGCTATTGAAGAGAGAGAGAGAGAGAGAGAGAGAGAGAGAGAGAGAGAGAGAGAGAGAGAGCGTGTTTGAGTGCATGAATAAATTAATGAATAACGGAGTGAGGGAGATAAGGAAGACGATGATGCCATTCATATAAAAGATGAAGAAAACTGTGAAAGGATCTCATCTTATACAACGAAATTACGATGCTTATATATATATATATATATATATATATATATATATATATATAATATATATATAATATATATATATATATATATAATATATAATGTCGTGCCGAATATGTAAAACTGGTCAATTAGCAAGAACTCATTTAAAATTAAGTCCTTTCTAAAATTGTCTCTTATACGTTTAAAGATATATATTTTTCATTAATGTTGATGTAAAAATTTACAATTTTGCACCAAAAGAATCTTAGAAAACTTACCTAACCTTATTATAACAAGAACAATTTACTTTAGCCTAACCCAACTAAATATATTTTAGATTTGTTTACAATAATTTAATACTAAACTAACACAGTTGAATATATTTTTTTCGTTAGGTTCAGAATGATTTTGGCGAAATTATTGCATACAAAAATTTTCGCTTGTCCTATATGGCAAGATGAACGTTGCTATTTAAGCCAAGATCGCAAGTTCTGCCTATTCGGCACGACATTAATATATATAATATATATATATATATAATATAAATATATATATATATATATATATATATATATATATATATATAACTAATGTTTACTAAATTCAACACATCCTAAATTAAACACACACACACAACTAAAACACACACCGTACAAAATTTTATTCAATATATATATTTTGCAGTTTCCAGATTAGTCTTTCATGGGGGAGTGTTGAAAGCTTGGTGGTAATCTAAGTCACTGTAAACTGCCCATCTGATTTACTTCTGTATAATTTCTAACATTCATACAGTCCGTTTGTAACATGATGTATTTGGTATACGTGATTTTCCTCATCTCAACACCTGTACGACGCGTCAACACCTGTACGCGCGTCAACACCTGTACGACGCGTCAACACCTTGTGCTCTTCAGGTGCTGATCTCCATTTGTCCAACAACTCTTTGTTTATTAATTTCATCTTAAAGACATTATGACAATATGTCTTCAAACCCATTAATGACATTTTTTCTGAAGAAAACATTTTTACCTGTATAATCCTAGGGGTTTAGCGCTATGATTTTAATAATCTAAAACCAAAAGCGACATGATTAAATAATCTGGCGGAATTTAGATACATAGTTGCAGTGTTAGTTCTTCCCAGCCAATAATATGCTAACCACATGTGTTTATTAAAAGGTTACTAGATGAATCGGTTTTCTAATCACCATTAATTGATGACTAAGAGTCCATTATAAACTTCAAAATATATCTGTCCTCCAAAAATATTTAGTATGTAGTGTATTATTTAAGACTCAGAAGAAGCACAGGGATTTTAGGAAGTATTTCTTCAGTCACAGAGTTGTGAGGAAGTGGAATAATCTGGGAAGTGACGTAGTGGAGGTAGAATCCATACATAGCTTTAAGAAGAGGCCCCGCCTCTTCACTGGCCGCTACTCGGCCAGTGAAGAGGCGGAGCCAGGAGCTGTGAATCAACCCCTGCAACCACAACTAGGTGAGTACGATTGGGATAGTTTCCAAATGAGATATACATACTGTGCAACAGCTGTTGAAAACTAAAGTTTGAAATGACATTGTCAGTACTGAAGACAGAACTCCACCAGAATAGTTCTGTTCTAGTAACTGAAAACACATTATAATCACACACCTGCCAAGCTGGTCCACTCACCTTCCCCTTGAGGAGATTTGGTTGTACAGCTTCCATCTGTGTCCTCTCTTCCTGGGGCATCCCCTTTCAAAGTCTCTCCTCCGGCCCATTATTGCATCCATGAGGGAGCGCTAAAGCTGTAGGGATCCTACAGCGAAGGGGATGTATTCAGGTTCTATCCAAGGAAGGGGAGCACAGGTTCAGTTTCTTAAATAAGAAGTCCCTCAAAGAACGTCAATTCTTCCTCGTTGAATCGACCCCTGCGACCACCTATAGGTAAGTACGTACACACACACACACACACACACACACACACACCAGTGTGTACTATTTGTACACACGCACACATATAGACCCACATGTGTGTATTGCTCTCACACACGCACACTCAGAACCACACGCGAATTTTCACCTTGTCAAGCACAAAGGCAATTTAGAAAGGACTAAAATTCACCCAGAACTAAGAAAGAGTTGGAATACAAAGATGAAAAAGGCGAAATGAAATATCAAAATAGAGAGAACTGGGAAATGAAGATAGAGCTGGGAGACAAACATTTTTAACGTGGGAGGGAACAGAACGAGGAAACACAAAAACTAGAAGACAAAATTGAGCCTAAGGGGCCGGGAGAAAGACTCCTGTGTATGAGGGTAGAGGACAAGTGAAGTACTTTAGGCAGAGACAGCAAAACAAATGTCGGGGACAAACCGTGACAGCATCGACAGCTTTAAGAATGGGGGCATAAAAGGATCAAGACGCCCCAAGGGAATTTAAGACAGACTGAGATAAAAGGTACCGAGTCCCAAAAGGACTATCCCTAAAATCCCCACTTTCCAATTTTCTTCCAGTGTATGTGAGAGGAGAAGAGAAGAGAGAGGAAAGGCCCCTAAAAAACCCTCCCCCCATTTAACGACGGGATATAAAAAAACATGTACCTTTTCTTACAAAATGTTATCGAACAACACCTTGTATCCGGGTACCCTAGAGACTATAATTATAGCGAGGATAAATAAATATGTCGTGCCAAATAGGTAAAATTGTATTTGGGTTTTTAACTGCACTGCTCTTTTGCCGGATACGCAATAAAAAATTTGAGTATCAATAATTTCGCAAAAATCTTTCTGCCCCTAACGAAAAAAAAATTTAAATTGTGTTTTTTATTTTTAATTTTTTTAAACCCTATGAAAAATAATTTAGTTGGATTAATTTTAAATTTAAATTTTCTTTTATAATAAGGTTAGGTAATTTTTCCCAAAGGGTTCTTTTGGTAAAAAATTTTTTAAAATTTTTTTCACTAACATAAATGAAAAAAAAAATTCTCTCTAAACGTAAAAAAAAAAAATTTTAAGGATTTAAATTTTTAAATGAGTTTTTGGTAATTACCTTTTACCTATTTGGCACGACATACATATAATGTTTAAGGGTATATATTAATATAATGCGGTGTACCTACAGGAGACATTTCCAAAGCACGAAAAAAGGCGTTGAAAATTAACAGATCTCAAAAAACGAGAGAACCGAAAAAGTCGTCTAACCCTTTTCTATTCGGGTTATTTGTATAGTGTGGTGGTGTGAGAGAGAGGAGAGAGAGAAGAAAAGGGGAGAGAGAGAGAAGGAGGGAAAAACACCTGAGCACTGGATACTCACAGGGTTTTGGCCCCGAGCTCTTACCTGTGTGTGTCGCTGCCCGCTGATGGTTTGTCCGCCAGTGTAAGCCCCCCCCCGCTTCCCAACCCCCCTCCCACCCCTTTTCCCCCCCCATCCCCTCTTTTTCCCCTCCCCCTTCCCCTCTTTCTTCCCTGCCGGCCCCGCCTCCGCGGGTGGGTAGGCTCGACGAACATTTATTTGGTGCAGTCCCGCTGGTGTTCTAGAGGGGATCGCCTTTATATTGTGGCCCTTCCGCTACGTTTTTAACCCTGCTCTCTCTCTCCCTCTTTTCCCTTCCCTCTCTCCCCCTCCCCTCTCTCTCCTCTCTCCTCTCCTCTCGCCGCTCAAGGGGGAAGACAGAAAAAACACCATTAAATTGCAAGAGTAAAAAACCAAGAATTAACAGAGTTGGTTTCCGTACAAGCAGACTTCCTCAGGGGCCCGATCATGAACCCCGTTTTCTATTGCCGTAAAAGTTGATATCTAAAATGGCAAAATTTGCTGAGACACGAAGCATCCAAACCGCCACACCCCAAACCTAAGTCACAGTAATGGGGGAAATGGGAGGCGCTGCTTGGGCCCGGGAAACGGGAAGAAAAATTTAAAGTGGACAAACGTATTGTGTATTGATTATAACAATGTCTACACAAGTGTGTGTGTGTGTGTTGTGTGTGTACATTGTGTGGTGGGTAATTTTTGTTGTGTGTATATAGTGGTTGTGTGTGTGTGTGTGTGTGTGTTTTTTTGTGTGTGTGTGTGTGTGTTTGTTTT
>NC_069400.1:71511976-71532184 GCF_026875155.1 Cherax quadricarinatus | reverse complement strand
ATCAGTTTTTTGTTTTTATATACCACTTTCAGCCACTCTTGTCTTGTCTCGGTATTAAAGAGGAATATTTCTTTCCCGTTCTTTTCCTTTCCTGTTTCCTATTACTTATGGACGAAAGGAGAAAGAAAAATAAGAAGAGGGAACTGCAAAGATAAGGGAGACAGGCAGGAGAGAATAAAGCCAGGTCCAGCCCTAAGAGAACAATGTCTGGTCCAGCCCTGAGGAGAGAGTAAAACCTGGTCCAGCCCTAATGAGAGAGTAAAGCCTGGTCCAGCCCTGAGGAGAGAGTAAAACCTGGTCCAGCCCTGAGGAGAGAGTAAAGCCTGGTCCAGCCCTGAGAGAGTAAAACCTTTCTCCAGCCCTTAGGAGAGAGTAAAGCCTGGTTCATCCCTAAGGAGAGAGTAAAGCTTGGTCCAGCCCAGAGAGATGCCAGCCTTACTGTCTTATAATGGCGGCCACAGCCCAATTTCATTTTCTTGAAAGCTCGCATCCGGTGTCCCTCAGGCAAACAGGTTACAGTTTATGTTACGAGGACGACCTTGCCCAGCAGGAGACGGCCTTGCCCGGCATGAGACGACCTTACAGGGTGAGAGTGCGACACTGAAAGGCATAGTGCGACCTTGCAATGCGTGGGATGACCTTACACTAAAAGGAATGATTTCACAGGGCATTTGACGACCTTAAACCGGCTTATTCCACTTTACACGGCAGTGTAAAGTCGAATAAGCCTGTCACAGTATGGGACGATTTTGCTCAGCATGGGACGACTTTATTAGTGAGAAAAGTCACTGTACAGTGTATGGCACTACTGTGTGTTTTAGAGAGGAGGAGACCATTTTTTCCATCGGTGCGGGGAGGTTGGTACACCTGGAGGGTGAAAACACGCTACTGTACTTCGGGTTCTTAAGTGTTGTCGAACCGGTTCAGGTGGAGCGGTGGGATATCTTGTCTTTTTTTATCATTTATCTGTCTTATCCTTATTACCTCGTATATTTCTCGCTCACCCCCATTCCCCCCACAATCACTGCTACATACACCTTGAACAACCCCGAACCCCCCCACACACCTTCACTATAACCCCACCACATCATCACCCCTAACCACCCTGCCGTCCGTCACCCTGCCATCCAGTGCACTACCACCAAATTACCACTATTACCACAAGAAACCGCAAAAAACCACACACACACTACCACCACCACCACTACCTCTCCACCAGCTACCACTATCACAACTACGAGCTACTACCACCATTATACTATTATCGTCCTCCCTTTCCAAACACCCCCCTTTACACACACACACACACACACACACACACACACACACACACACACACACACACACACACAACACACACACACACACACACACACACACACAATGCTCGCAACGTCGAGAACAGGCATAAGACACCTCATCCTGAAATCAAGGACTCTGTCTTGTTTAAGGAGCAGAGCGTTGTGTGTGTATGTACTCACCTAGTTGTGGTTGCAGGGGTCGAGTCACAGCTCCTGGCGTGTGTTTGTGTTGTCTTAATATCTAAAAGGAAATGATTAACATAGAACATTTTATAGGGTACTGTATCAAAGAGAAATATAGTAACACACCAATACAGTAGTCCTTTGTTTAATATAGTCTTAAACTGTGTACCTTTTGCTAACAAACTTGAAGACAAGAAACAAGTGAATGGATGGATAGAATGACTGAACTTTACAATCAGGTAATGCAAGAAGGATTGAGAGAGAAATGATGAAAATGCAACATTAAAAATGGAATAGATGTTTTAAATCCCTCGTCACGGCAAATGTAGAAGTCATTGAGCAGGCCGAGATAATGAAGGAGAGAGAGAGAGAGAGAGAGAGAGAGAGAGAGTGTGAGTGAGTGAGTGAGTGAGTGAGTGAGTCAGTCAATACACCTTCAATTTTAAGTTTAGTGCTAACTTGAGCAGCAGAAGTAACTTTCAACTTAATCTATTTAAACCCACTTGGAAGAAGAGATAAAATGAAGAATAACTTTAAGGGGACGAAACATAAATTTATAAACATAAACGATAAGATTACAAGACAGGGAATTACACTTCTTTAAAATTAAATGGAACAATATATTGCAAGGAACAAATATAAATAATCAAGGAACAAATATAAATAATCAAGGAACAAATATAAATAATCAAGGAACAAATATAAATAATCAAGGAACAAATATAAATAATGTGTACAAAGGGTTCTCTAGTGTATACGAAAATAAACTTAGAGTTTATTTCAAACAGGAATAAAAGAGAGGATAAAGTTTAAATGGAAGGTGTTGGACAGGTATCAAACAAGAAATACTTTGAACCGATAAAGGAAGCGAACCAATCAAGAAACTTAATAGAGGTTCAAGGAGACTAGAAATATATATAAATTAGAAGACAACAGCGAGAAAGAACCAAATCTTTTAAGTGTACTCACCTAGTTGTACTCACCTAGTTGTACTCACCTAGTTGTACTCACCTAGTTGTACTCACCTAGTTGTACTCGCCTAGTTGTACTCACCTAGTTGTACTTAGCTGTATTCACCTAGTTGTACTTACCTAGTTGCATTCATCTAGTTGTACTCGCCTAGTTGTACTCGCCTAGTTGTACTCGCCTAGTTGTACTCGCCTAGTTGTACTCACCTAGTTGCACTTACCTAGTTGTACTTACCTAGTTGTTCTCACCTAGTTGTACTCGCCTAGTTGTACTTGCCTAGTTGCACTTACCTAGTTGTACTCACCTAGTTGTACTTACCTAGTTGTACTTACCTAGTTGTACTTACCTAGCTGTACTTACCTAGTTGTACTCACCTAGTTGTACTCGCCTAGTTGTACTTACCTAGTTGTACTCGCCTAGTTGTACTTGCCTTGTTGTACTCACCTAGTTGTACTCGCCTAGTTGTACTCACCTAGTTGTACTCGCCTAGTTGTACTCGCCTAGTTGTACTCACCTAGTTGCACTTACCTAGTTGTACTTACCTAGTTGTACTTACCTAGCTGTACTTACCTAGTTGTACTTGCCTAGTTGCACTTGCCTAGTTGCACTTACCTAGTTGTACTTACCTAGTTGTACTCGCCTAGTTGTACTCGCCTAGTTGTACTTACCTAGTTGTACTTACCTAGCTGTACTCACCTAGTTGTACTCGCCTAGTTGTACTCGCCTAGTTGTACTTACCTAGTTGTACTTGCCTAGTTGCACTTACCTAGTTGCACTTACCTAGTTGCACTTACCTAGTTGCACTTACCTAGTTGTACTCGCCTAGTTGTACTCGCCTAGTTGTACTTACCTAGTTGTATTCACCTAGTTGTACTCCCCTAGTTGCACTCACCAAGTTGTATTCATCTAGTACTCACCTAGCTGTACTCGCCTAGTTGTACTCGCCTAGTTGTACTCACCTAGTTGTACTCATCTAGTTGTACTCATCTAGTTGTACTCACCTAGTTGTACTCATCTAGTTGTACTCATCTAGTTGTACTCACCTAGTTGTACTCATCTAGTTGTACTCATCTAGTTGTACTCATCTAGTTGTACTCATCTAGTTGTACTCATCTAGTTGTACTCGTCTAGCTGTACTTACCTAGTTGTACTCGTCTAGCTGTACTTACCTAGTTGTACTCGTCTAGCTGTACTTACCTAGTTGTACTCGTCTAGTTGTACTTACCTAGTTGTACTCGTCTAGCTGTACTTACCTAGTTGTACTCTTCTAGTTGTACTTACCTAGTTGTACTCGTCTAGTTGTACTTACCTAGTTGTACTCGTCTAGTTATACTCACCTAGTTGTACTCGTCTAGTTATACTCACCTAGTTGTACTCGTCTAGTTATACTCACCTAGTTGTACTCGTCTAGTTGTACTTACCTAGTTGTACTCGTCTAGTTGTACTTACCTAGTTGTACTCGTCTAGTTGTACTTACCTAGTTGTACTCGTCTAGTTGTACTTACCTAGTTGTACTCGTCTAGTTGCACTCATCTAGTTGTACTCACCTAGTTGTACTCACCTAGTTGTACTCACCTAGTTGTACTCACCCAGTTGTACTCACCTAGTTGTACTCACCCAGTTGCACTCACCTAGCTGTACTCACCTAGTTGCACTTGCCTAGATGTACTCATCTAGTTGTACTCATCTAGTTGTACTCACCTAGTTGCACTCTCCTAGTTGCACTCTCCTAGTTGTACTCGCCTAATTGTGGTTGCAGGGGTCGATTCACAGCTCCTGGCCCAGCCTCTTCACTGGTCGTTACTAGGTCACTCTTCCCGCTCCATGAGCTTCATCATACCTCTTCTTAAACCTATGTATGGATCCTGCCCCCATTACATCACTACCCAGGCTATTGCACTTCCTGACAACTCTGTGATTGAAGAAATACTTCCAAACATCTCTGTGATTCATCTGGGTCTTCAACTTCCAACCCCCTGTTTTTGTGTCCCATCTCTGGAACATCCTGTCTGTGTCCACCTTGTCGATTCCTCTCAGTATTTTATACGTCGTTATCATATCCCCCTATCTCTCCTGTCTTCCAGTGTCGTCAGGTTGATTTCCTTTAACTTATCCTCGTTGGACATTCCCCTTAGCTTCGGGACTAGTCTTGTTGCAAACCTTTGTTCTTTCTCTAGTTTCCTTACGTGCTTGGCTAGGTGTGGGTTCCAAACTGTTGCTACATACTCCAATATGGGCCTAACGTACACGGTGTACAGGGTCCTGAACGATTCCTTATTGAGATGTCGGAATGATGTTCTTGGGTATACTAGGCGCCCATATGCTGCAGCAGTCCTTTGGTTGATGTGCGCCTCAGGAGATGTGCTCGGTGTTATACTCACCCCAAGATCCTTTTCCGTGAGTGAAGTTTGTAGTCTCTGGCCCCCCTAGATTGTACTGTACTCACCTAGTTGTGGTTGCAGGGTCGATTCATAGCCTGTGTGTGTGTGTGTGTGTGTGTGTGTGTGTGTGTGTGTGTGTGTGTGTGTGTGCGCGTGCGTGCGTGTGTGTGCGCGCGCGCGCGCTTGTCTGTGTGTCTGTGCGTGTGTCTGTCCATTTCTTGAGCGCGCGCGCGCTCGCATGCTTGAGAATTCACTTGTTTTTTCGTACGCTTAATTCAGAAGAAATTTATAATTTGTGAGTCTTCAGATAATTAATTCACAGGTGCCCGGAGTTACGTATTCAAATTAGCCATTTTTTCCCAGGAGCATATAGTGGAAATATTGTATTTGATACTCCTTGTATGTTTCTCTGTCTGTGTATTCCTGCGTCTCAGTGCATGTCCGTCTGCCTATTTTTTTTTGATGCCTAGAGAAATTTTTTTAATCTTCAGTACTGAGTATCTGTCCTTTTAATACCTTTTATTCCTAAATTTTCAGAAATAACTGAGTAGGAGAAATGTATAATAATAATAATAATAATAATAATAATAATAATAATAATAATAATTTTTTGTACATGTACAATGTATATAGGCCTAGTTGACATCAATTTTGTCCCCAGGATGCGACCCACACTAGTCTACTAACACCCAGGTACGTATTTTACTGCTAGCTGAACAGGAGCAGCAGATGTCTTAAGGAAACACGTCCTAATGTTTCCACCCTACCGGGGATCGAACCACGGACCTCAGTGTGTGAGGTGAGTGCGCTGACAATCAAGCTGCGGGGCGCTATAATTAGCAAATATATATGAAATGGAGAAACAGTGTAAGTGAAAAATACAGCAATTGGTGCATGAGGATCCAGGTACAAACAAGGAAACATGCAGTGCATCGTAAGAAATGAGTAATTTAGAGAGTAACGGAGGGAAGGAGAGGGGAAGGAAAAAGTACATAAAACTAACAAGGTGTTTTAGGATTTTCTGATCGTGAGTTCTATTCCTTCCCGTGATATAGTTCTTTTTTTTTTAACTAGATGTATTTCGGTCGCTATGCGATCCGGGAAAGACAATCCCCGTATTAAACAACCCCAGCCCTTTGTGCCTCAGTGCACGAGATTGGAAAGGTGCAGAGTGCGGCGTAATTTGATAATGTAGTTTAATATTAGAGGTGAAACAAAAGAGGCACTAACATGTTATTATTTGCAAAGTAACATTAACATTTCTTCAGTTAACTTGGTAATTTAGGACACACAGCCCAAATCTAATTCAATCCTTGCAAAGAGACCAGAGACCAACATCCTAAAATACATAAGCACAGTAAGTAATTATCGCATGAGAAGCAGAAATTATTTTTTTTCAAATGTCTTCCAAAAAAGGCAACTAGGACCTACATATACCTAAATCAAAAATTTTCTCCATGTAAAACCGTCCAGCATTTAAGAAAGCAAATACATAATTAGGTCACTAAGTTTTATGACAACTTAGAGTGAAAAAACATTAATTTTTATAAAGAATATTGAGGTCAGAGATGTTAGAAACACATAAGAGAAACCAGTTTGATTAATAAAATTGGTATAGTGGACACACTGTCAGCATGAACACTGTCAGCATGAACACTGTCAGCATGAACACTGTCAGCATGAACACTGTCAGCATGAACACTGTCAGCATGAACACTGTCAGCATGATCACTGTCAGCATGAACACAGTCAGCATGAACACTGTCAGCATGAACACTGTCAGCATGAACACTGTCAGCATGAACACTGTCAGCATGATCACTGTCAGCATGAACACTGTCAGCATGAACACTGTCAGCATGAACACTGTCAGCATGAACACTGTCAGCATGAATACTGTTAGCATGAATACTGTTAGCATGAACACTGTCAGCATGAATACTGTTAGCATGAACACTGTCAGCATGAATACTGTCAGTATGAACACTGTCAGTATGAACACTGTCAGTATGAACACTGTCAGTATGAACACTGTCAGCATGAACACTGTCAGCATGAATACTGTCAGTATGAACACTGTCAGTATGAACACTGTCAATATGAACACTGTCAGTATGAACACTGTCAGCATGAATACTGTTAGCATGAACACTGTCAGCATGAACACTGTCAGCATGAACACTGTCAGCATGAATACTGTCAGCATGAATACTGTTAGCATGAACACTGTCAGCATGAACACTGTCACCATGAACACTGTCACCATGAATACTGTTAGCATGAACACTGTCAGCATGAATACTGTTAGCATGAACACTGTCAGCATGAATACTGTTAGCATGAATACTGTTAGCATGAACACTGTTAGCATGAACACTGTCAGCATGAATACTGTTAGCATGAACACTGTCAGCATGAACACTGTCAGCATGAACACTGTCAGTATGAACACTGTCAGTATGAACACTGTCAGTATGAACACTGTCAGCATGAACACTGCCAGCATGAACACTGTCAGCATGAATACTGTCAGCATGAATACTGTTAGCATGAATACTGTCAGCATGAATACTGTTAGCATGAACACTGTCAGCATGAATACTGTTAGCATGAACACTGTCAGCATGAATACTGTTAGCATGAACACTGTCAGCATGAATACTGTTAGCATGAACACTGTCAGCATGAACACTGTTAGCATGAACACTGTCAGCATGAATACTGTCAGTATGAACACTCAGTATGAACACTGTCAGTATGAACACTGTCAGTATGAACACTGTCAGCATGAACACTGTCAGCATGAACACTGTCAGCATGAATACTGTCAGCATGAATACTGTTAGCATGAACACTGTCAGCATGAATACTGTTAGCATGAACACTGTCAGCATGAATACTGTTAGCATGAACACTGTCAGCATGAATACTGTTAGCATGAACACTGTCAGCATGAACACTGTTAGCATGAACACTGTCAGCATGAATACTGTCAGTATGAACACTCAGTATGAACACTGTCAGTATGAACACTGTCAGCATGAACACTGTTAGCATGAACACTGTCAGCATGAATACTGTCAGTATGAACACTGTCAGCATGAACACTGTCAGCATGAACACTGTCAGCATGAACACTGTCAGCATGAACACTGTCAGCATGAACACTCAGTATGAACACTCAGCACGAACATTGTCAGCATGAACATTGTCAGCATGAACATTGTCAGCATGAACACTGTCAGCATGAACACTGTCAGCATGAACACTCAGTATGAACACTCAGCACGAACATTGTCAGTATGAACGCTGTCAGTATGAACACTCAGAATGAACATTATCAGCATGAACATTATCAGCATGAACATTGTCAGCATGAACATTGTCAGTATGAACACTCAGAATGAACATTATCAGCATGAACATTGTCAGCATGAACATTGTCAGCATGAACACTGTCAGCAGAAGAGAATTACCAAACTGCAGTGAATAAAATGAATGGAGATTAGGTATAACATGAGGATGTAGAGTACAGACCTGAAACTCCTGCTACTCTTTTCCCTATTACTACTACTGCTGCTACTATTGCTACCTACTACTGCTACTACCTACTACTGCTACTACCTACTACTGCTACCTACTACTACTACTACTACCTACTACTACTACTACTACTACCTACTACTACTACCTACTACGTACTACCTACTACTACCTACTACTACTGCCTACTACTACTACTACTACCTACCACCTACTACTACCTACTACTACCTACTACGTACTACTACCTACTACTACTACTACTGCTACTACCTACTACTACTACTACCTACTACTACCTACTACTACTACTACCTACTACTACCTACTACTACTACTACTACCTACCACCTACTACTACCTACTACTACCTACTAACTCCTACTACTACTACTACCTACTACCTCCTACTACTACCTACTACTACCTGCTACTACTACCTACTACTACCTACTACTGCTGCTACTACCTTCTACCTACTACTGCTACCTATTACCTACTACTATCTACTACCTACTACTACCTACTGCTACTACTACTACTACTGCTACTACTACCTACTACTGCTACTACTACCTACTACTGCTACTACCTACTACTACAACCTACTACTGCTACTACTACCACCTATTACTACTACCTACTACTACTACCTACTACCACTACCTACTACTACTACCTACTACTGCTACTACCTACTACTACCTCCTACTACCTACTACTACTACCTACTACTACTGCTACCTACTACTACTGCTACCTACTACCTACTACTACCTACTACTACCTACTACCTACTACTACCTACTACTGCTACTTACTACTACCTACTACTACCTACTACTGCTACTACCTACTACTACTACCTACTACTACCTACTACTACTACAACCTACTATTGCTACTACTACAATCTACTACTGCTACTACCTACTACTACCTACTACTGCTACTACCTACTACTACTACCTACTACAACCTACTACTACTACCTACTACTACAACCTACTACTGCTACTACCTACTACTGCTACTACCTACTACTGCTACTACCTACAGCTACTACCTACTACTACTACCTACTACTACCTACTACTACTACCTACTACTACCTACTATTGCTACTACCTACTATTACTACCTACTATTACTACTACCTACTACTACCTACTACTACTGCTACTACTACTATATTTTAAGTTAAAATACAGTAATCATAAGGGTAAATAACCCACTACACATGCTTCTCATGTCCTGAACTCTACCTATAACCTCTGAATTGATCCAAATCGCTAAGTCTGAATCGGAAATATAATGTAATAATAATATTAACGTGGAGACTTGGGGAAATATTACGATGAATACACGAAATAAAAGTATTTTAGTGAAGGTAGTGAAAACAGTTTCTGTAAACAAGCATCCAGATACTCGTGACAGGTAAATACACTTCAAGGTTAGCATAACTGTGTTAGATAATCTTGAATATGATCCTACAAGTGAAGTGTGAGATTTAGAAGTGTTTGGTTTACCCAACTGTTCCTGGTATGCCTGGAGTGACTGCAGGTTTCTAAATAATCACTATATGCAGATTATTTGTCAGCTATTATTTTTATATGATGTTCGTGATAAAATATATGCTTTAGATTTTACAATGGGATCTTCGCTTCCGGTTATAAGCTGCCTTCTGTCCTTATTAATACAAGGACCTACTTTGTATGGGCCAGTAGGTGTTCTACAGTGCTCCTCTACTCTTCTGTTATTATTGATAGCTAGTGGTAACGCAATTTGGTAGACTTTTTCACAATTTTAGACGACAATTCACATTGCATGGGTGATCTGTTCCGAGATTTCTAATTTGAAGCTTCTAAACTCCAGGACCGTGGCTTGCGCACTGGCCTGGACGTTTAAGACTCACTAGCCATGGGTTCAAGCCCCACCCTTTTCGTAGTGTCTAGCTGTCGTGTTATTAAGATTTCGTGAATCTTGAAGCTATTAAGCTGTCGGGAAAAATTTACGAGATGATCTAATATAATGCAAAGAGGAATGCAGGTCTAGTAATAACACAGAGGAATGCATGTCTAGTAATAACACAAAGAGGAATGCAGGTCTAGTAATAACACAAAGAGGAATGCAGGTCTAGTAATAACACAGAGGAATGCAGGTCTAGTAATAACACAGAGGATATAATTCTAGCTATCGTGGAAAAGTCAGTAATGAAATTTGTTGAAATGTTTTTATAATTAGTGTGGTTTTTTCTTAGCTATTGTTTTACTTAGAGTGTAAAGGGATATAGTCTGTTGGTATCTTTGTCATAAACCGCACTGAGATAGCGTTCTTACTAGGGTGTAATGGAGTAGCCTTTTAATTAGCGTTCAATTACCGTGTCAAGGAGCACCGTCCGTAGAGATATCGTTCTAATTACGATGTAAAGGGTAGGTAGCGTTTTAACTATCGTGTCAAGAAACAGCGTCTACAAGGCTATCGTTACAGTTGCCGAATGAAGGAGATAACAGGTATAAACCACATAAGATAACAGATGTAAACATAACAGACAATAGATGTAAACATAACAGACAATAGATGTAAACATAACAGACAATAGATGTAAACATAACAGACAACATATGTAAACATAGGCAAGAGATGTAAACATAGACAACAGATGTAAACATAGACAACAGATGTAAACATAGACAACAGATGTAAACATAGACAACAGATGTAAACATAGGCAACAGATGTAAACATAGACAACAGATGTAAACATAGGCAACAGATGTAAACATAGACAACAGATGCAAACATAGACAACAGGTATAAACAACATAACAGACAACAGATGTAAGCAAGATAACAGGCAACAGATATACACAAGACATATGTAAACAACATAAGACAAATGTAAAAACATAACACAGATGTAAACAACATAACAGACAACAGATGTAAACAACATAACAGGCAACAAATAAACAACATAAGACAACAGATTTAAACAACATAAGACAACAGATATAAATATAACAGACAACAGACGTAAACAACGTAAACAACAGATATAAACATAACAGACAGCAGATGTAAACAACATAAGACAACAGATGGCAACAGATGTAAAAA
The DNA here is from genome assembly GCF_026875155.1 of Cherax quadricarinatus. Classification (NCBI taxonomy): domain Eukaryota; kingdom Metazoa; phylum Arthropoda; class Malacostraca; order Decapoda; family Parastacidae; genus Cherax; species Cherax quadricarinatus. Next base: position 71,520,687 of record NC_069400.1, on the reverse strand, counting down.
AACATAACATAACGTAAGGCAACAGATGTAAAAAAACATAACAGACAACAGATATAAACAACATAGCCAACAGATATAAACAGCATAACAGACAACAGATATAAACATAACAGATATAGACAACATTAGAAAAAAGCTGAATTTTTCTTGTCTAAGATCTCTGGTCAGCCATTCCTTTCTTGTTCCATAATTCTCCTTTATGAAAGAAAAAAAAATAGAAAGAGCTAAAGGAAAAAAGCTTTAATATACCGAAAAATTTGGATATTAAGACAAAAGGAAGATGAGGATTTATGTAAAACTCAAAATTGCAGAAAAGTGGTCATTGTATGAGGATGATATATAAAAAACTTATAAACAAAAGTAACTTAGTCTTTTGATAAATCCACGAAGAGAGGAAAAAGAAAATCAGAAGAGAAAAATATGAAAAAAGAAGAAAAATAATGTAGGGTCAAAAAAAAAAAAAAAGACCAAACTAAAAGTTAAATGATAAAAAAAAATCTGAATTTTTCGACACATGGAAAAAAAAATCAGGTAAGAAAGGTAATGATATTAAATAAAAAATACATGAGAGTACCAGAAGAATATATAAAAAATAAAGGATCTTGGCAGAATGACTTTCAGAGAGGAGGGTAAAAGAAAGTGAAAAGTAAGAGAAAGGTAAGTTGAGAAAGATGAAAAAGGAAAAGATGAAGTTAGGAGAAAGCAAGAAGCAAGTTAAGAGAAAGCGAGGAGAAATTTAAGAGAAAGCGAGGAGAAATTTAAGAGAAAGCGAGGAGAAATTTAAGAGAAAGCAAGGAGAAATTTAAGAGAAAGCGAGGAGAAAATTAAGAGAGGAAAGTTACAGGAAAGCAAAAAGTTAAGAAAAATATGGATAAGTTTAAAAGAAAGCCAGGAAAAAACTACGAGAAAACAAGAAATTTTGGGAAAGCAAGGAGAAAGCTAAGAGAAAGCAAATATGAATGCATGGAAAAAAGGAGAAAGCAAGGAGAAAGTTGAGAGAGAGATAATGGGAAGGGAAAGCTAAGAGAGGAGCGAGTTGTTGTCCCCGGCCCCCAGGTGGTCTAACGCGAAGTAAACCTGGGCCATTTACCTGCAATTATCCAGAGATTTCGTCCGCCCGATGCTTTTACCTATATTAAATGGCGGCGGTGAGTGTGTAAGCTCCTCCCCTAGCCTCCTAACCCTCTCAACACGACGACCTCCTACCCCCTCCTAGCCCCCCAAGCACCACTTCACATCAACCCCTACCTGTAAAGAGGGGTTATGATGGAACAGTTTCGTTCTAATGGGATGGAGGAGTAGGAAATGGAGAGAGAAACGCAAGAGAACGATTGGAGGTGTGGAAAAGAGTAGGCAGAAAAAAGGGAGAGGAATGAATTTCAAACGGAAGGTAGAGGAATAGGTTGGAATGAGAATGACAGAGAGAAGAGGGGGAGGAAATAATTTATAAGGATTAAGAGGGATAATGGAAGATGTATAGAAGAACAGCATAACTTTGACAGAGGAAACGAAAGAGGTGAGAGGTAGAGGAAAGTTGGATGAACGAGAGAATGGGATAAGCAGATAGAAAATCAGAACAAGTGGAAAGGAAGAGAGAGAGAGGGGGGGGCTGAAGAGACTCTGAAGAGAAGAAAACTGTTTAAAGGGAAAAGAGAAACAGAGGAGTTGATGTAAGGGAAAATGGAAGAATGACTGATTAAAAAAAAGGTAGGAGAAATGGAAAAGGGGATGGAGAAACTGGGGGAGGGCAAAGAGGATTGAGAGGAGAGCGACTAAGAAAAGACAAAGTTACTGGGACAGCCCTAGGGGGGAATTCCTAGAAATGATAGGCAGCAGCAGTAGCTCGGGAGAGATGGTAAGATACCACGAGAGAAAGAATGCAGATGAGACAGGAGAAGAGCACAACAATAGACTAGATAAGAGAATACAAGGAATGATACAGAAAATTTGAAAACATACTAATGTATTGCAACATAGAGATAAGAATCACTCTGGGTGGAGGACTGGATGTGAGAGAGTAGGTTTCTTGTTCATCTATTACTCTACTATCATCTAGCAATCTCTTACATGTATGAATGTATAGAGCTGTAGTATACCATTGGGCTTGTGTTAGTTCAGGTTTTTATGTAAAATCAAGAATTATACAGCTGCTTTGCAAACATTGAATCACAGAAGCAGAAAGAGCTGGGATTATGCAATTGGGGGATACCTTTCTCAGACTACAGAGATGGAGAGGGCTAGGGTTATGCAATACGGGGCTACATTTCTCAGATCATTTAGGTTCAGTTGGGGGTCCTTATAACCTCTTGCCAGGACGTGACCCACAACTCTTGCGAGCCACGGAAGAGCAACTGCTGGCCCTATGGTGGGCCACGATTGACTGCTGGCACTGACAGGTCACAGTGGAGCAACTGCTGGCACTATGAAGGGTCACAACAGACTGCTAGTTCAGTAGCAAGGCAGTGACCGCTGGGTCACCACTCTGACTCAGTGGTCTGAGTGACACTACGACCAAAACAGAAATTCTTGAACTGAATGTTTTAGAAAACCGACAAGATGATTAATAAAACACTTGTGCAACACTTGGGAAGTTTTATTGTGGAATCGTTTCGCCAACCAGTGGCTTCTTCAGTCTAATGTAGAGAAATGGTGGGAGATGAGGAGTTTGAGGTAATCAGTCCCTCAGACTGGAGTTGAAGTGTTCAGTCTATCAGTCTTGGTAAAAGTGCAATATATCCCCGGAATTGGGCTTATATGCTGAAGACAGATGAGGTGCAGCAGTGGTAGGCGGAGTTACCAGTGGAAAAAAACCATTAGTGGGAGTAGGTCGGGACCATAGGTTAGGCAAGCTTTGCAGAATTCTCTGGAGAAGATATTGCTGTTTCTGACAAAACCAACTCTGTCGGACAGAGCAACATCTTGATGCAGGAAATACTTCAAAGTTTTCCTAAGTTGTAGACACGACTTCCACTAAACTCCAAACATGAAGGTGATTCACCAATAAACTCCATCCAAACTCTCTATAAGATTGAAGTTGACAGTATCTGATCAACCGGGCTGTGGTTCGTACGTCGGTTTACATGCGGCCAGCAGTAACAGCCTGGTTGATCAGACCCTGATTCCCCACCAGGCATGGGGGGAATTAAGAGGAATCAGTTTTCATATGATGGTAGGATGTCTCTAGTTTCTTGGATCAAGAGCGCTTTAGAAGTATCGACACCTTGAAGTGTTGTCTCGAGATTTGAAGGGTGTGTGTGTAGGGTCATGTATGTAATGAGCTAAACCCTTGTGGGCCACTCGTGATGAAGCGCAGGAGTTACTAGCGGTCCCGGAGACTGTGCCAACAAAAACACTTCCCGTTCCTCGGATCAAACCGAATTAACTCCCATTCCCCATACACTTTTTGACCTTTAACGGGCTTAGCGCTTCCCCATTAGAAATATAAATAATATTATTATAATTGTAATCATAATAGCAACACTATTTTGACTATTATTATTATTTGATTATTAATAAAAATCTGAAAGCCAAATATTAAATTTTTATTATATATCTACAAAATAAACAGAACGCCCATAGCGCTAAATTTAATACTGGATTATTAATGAGCTCGTTAATGACATGACGTCTGACTCATTAGAGGTTAATTACCCTGTCTGAGGCAAGTCATTATCTGGGTGTTACAAGGTCATGAGCAGCTAACTGCTTGTTCTAGCCTTGTCAGACTAATTTATCAAATTGAATAATGGAATTTTATGAAACTTTTGGAACAGAGAGAGAGAGCGAGAGAGAGAGAGAGAGAGCGAGAGCGAGAGCGAGAGAGCGAGAGAGAGCGAGAGAGAGAGCGAGAGAGACAGACAGACAGACAGACAGACAGACACACAGACAGACAGACATATAGAGAGTTGGGAGAAGTAATTCAGAAGAGTAAATTAAGTTAGTGCTATTTCATCAGTACCAACTTTCACGTGGACACTGCGCTGAGAGGGAGGAGAGGGAGGATGAAGGGGGGAGGGACTGGAAGGAAGGGGTGAGAGGGAGACTGAAGATAGAGGGGTGAGGGGGAGATTGAAAGTAGAGGGTGAAGGTAGATTGGAGGGAAAGAATGAGAGGGATTCAAATGAGCGAGGAGGACTGGAATGAGAGGATGAGGGAGGATTAAAAGGAGGTGAGGGGAAATTGAAAGGAGGGGGTAAAAGGATGGGAAAGAGAGGGGGTGAAGGAGATTGACAAGGTGGCAGAGAAAGAGGGGTGAATAGGATTGAGAGGAAAGAGGGAGTGAAGAGAATTGCAAGGAAAAACGTAAACAGAAGCGGAAGAGACAGAATAACTAAATGCAAAATTACCAGATAACTTGATATGGCAGACACAAACTCTTTGGAAGCTGGAAACCTGGAACAAGAAATCTCCGACGGACGCTGAAGACTCGACTGAGTCAGAGGGACGTCCGTCCGAACCATCCACACTGAAAAAGTAGAGGAAATTGTTACCATATCCACCTTCAACAATATGAATAATTGAGGAGCGGCAAGGAACCGAGATTCGACCCCTGGAATCATAACTAAGAGAGAACATCTGAGTACACACACGCGTCAAACACAGAGATAAAACAAAAAATTACATTACCAATTTTATACTTTCCACAAAAATGCGTAACATGAAAGTCGGTTCAACTTATCGCAAAAAAAATATTGTGCAAAAACATGTTTCTGCTTCACAACTGAAAGTAAGATTTATATCCCATCAAAAAGTAAGAGACTGGGAAATTCACAGCTAGTTAAAAACACCAGTGGTTTTGTAACCCCTTTTGTGCGTGATTAATTGTTTGTAGTTACAGCACAAGAGTTACGCTTGTGGTATCCCTTCTTAATTGTTTCTGTAGTTACTGGAGGAGAGCTACGCTTGCGGTATTCTTCCTTAACTATTTTTTGTAGTTACGGGAGCAGAGCTACGCTCGTGGCGTCCCGTTTTCAGTCTGTGGTAAAATAAACACTATGCATATGGTGTCCCGTCTTAGGGGACACCATATGCATAGGGAAGTATGTAGGCGTTGGGGAATGTGGGTTGGCTTTCTTGTCCCTGGAGAATAAACAAAAAAAAAAAAACCCAGTTACTGTGTACGAGATCACTAAAACTGACCTAACATGCGTTGTCGAAAATATAACTGCGTAGTGCCACAGTTTTTAACCCACAAAGCGGGTTGTCATATGGTCAGGACTCGTGTCAGTTGACCTTCCTGGCTGTCTTCAAACAGGCACTGGACAGGCACCTAAAGTCAGCACCTGACTAGCAGGGCTGTGGTTAGTACGTTGGACTCCGTGCGGCTAGCAGTAACAGCTTCGTTGATCAGGCCCTGTTCCACCATAAGGCCTAGTCACAGACAGAGCCGCGGGGGCGTTGACCCCCAGAACTCTATCCAGGTATGCTCCAGGTTAATTTAAATATACGGCCATACACTCCTCTCGATGTATATTTACAGACGTGCATATTGCATAGTATATAGACAGGTACAGAGGTAGACGCTGCTCACTGTATATATACCAGTGTATATATACATTGCTGTGTATATCCCCTGATGTGCTCCATGTTTCTGAAGTTTTTACAGAAAAGCATATAGATTTTGGCCTCAGGGCAAGGTTGCTACGAAGAAAATAAAAAATTATATATTGTACACACTATGTCGACTGTGTGTGCTTCCGAATAAAGAAAAAAAATATACCTAATTTGCCTCTTGTATTAGCCCATTGTGAATGAGGAAACTTTTTCCGTTATTTCTTGTAAATATTCACATGATATCGTGTTGGGTAATGATTTATAATTTATGAGAGAGTCTCATCCACTGAGAAAATAATCCCCATTTTTCTCGTTGTCTTTTTAGGGGAAAATATTTTTTTTTGGGTCAGGAAAAAACTGTCCTCATGGACAGTGGTTAGTAGTTTGTCATTCCATTGGCTTGTTGGACCACCCCGTTAAAATGAGCCTATCACATATATTTATTAGGCCTCCCAGGAGGTGTACTGTAAGGGGTTGCCTGATTTTTCTTTTGATTTCGTTCGGAACTCGAGAATGCCTCATCCAATCGCCTTCAAACTTTCAACACTTGGGTGCCCTTTATGGATGCCAAATTCTTGTAACAATTGCCATGTTTACGTAGCCTACAAACACATGAACACATTCACTAAGTCTATACTCTCTCCCTCCCTCCCATCTATTATCTAATCTTTCATTATCGTAATTTTTATATTACTCTCATTATCTTGCCGTTTCTTATGTTCACTTGTAATTTCCTTCTTTTACATACCTCCCCAGTTTCGTTCACCAATCTTTGCAGCTTCTCCTCAGAATCTCCCAAAAGCATCGTGTCATCACCAAAAAGCAATTGTGACAACTCCCATTCTGCATTATACTATTAATCTTTCAATCCCACACCTCTCCCCAACATCCTAGTATACACTTCTTCTACAACTCTATCTATAAACATGTTTAACAACCACGGTGACATTCACCCCTGTCTGAGGCCTACTTTTACTGGAAAACAATTGCCTTGTGTCAAAGAAACTTGAAGACTGTTGTTTGAGGCACACACAGTGCTTCTGATCCCTCTCTCAGGACCCATGGAGAGGTATTATCTGGTCCCACCGCCTTAGAGGTGGGGCCTCCCAACGCTCGCTGCTTCACTCTACTGCCATGTTTTTTTCCAATTGCTTCTTTTGCTCCTGTGTACGAGTTTTCCCTCTACCTTCCTGCACTTTCCGGCAATATTCTCCATCGTCTCATTCACTGTTTTCCCATCTAGTTCTCTTTTCCTCTGCTCCCCATTCATAAACTGCATCATGCCTGTGTTATCCCCTGTTTTAAAGTTTGGCTTCTCGCATACTTCCCGTGCTGCTTCTCTCTCCACTGTTACTACCACAAGGCAGTTGATACTCAGTAATATGGGGTCACTAGCACAGATAGGCCTTTCATATGTAATATCCCCTATGTCAGAACCGATCAGGTAGAATAAAAGATTCAGCCTTGCTGGATCATCCTCTCCTTTGTGTCTGGTTGTGCTCCTAACTTGGTGGTGTATGAAGTTCTCCATTACCACCTGCAGCATCTTAGTTCACCAAATTTCAGGTCCCCCCATGTGGCTCTAGGTTCTCCCATTCTATCTCCTTGTGGATTTAATCACTCATGATCAAGAGCTTTACCCTGCTCATGTGGGCCCTTACGGCCACCTCAGCTTCTGTATCTACAACTGCGTGTGTGTGTGTTCCTATACGTGCACACGTAAGTGTGTGCTCATGCGAGAGAATGGTATGTGTGCATGCATGTTTGTGTGTTAGGGGTAGTCTTAGGTCTGCATACCTGTGTCAAAGTTAAGCCCAGATATAGACGGCTTTGGTCCAGGAAAAATATATATGCGTTTTCAGAGACGCCCGGCGCCTCCAGAAGTGAAAAAAGGGCAGAAGACTGAAAAATATATATACACTATATAGCGATCGCCTGGTCTACATTTCCAATATATATTTTTTACATATATTTTTTTTAGTCATCGGTCACATACCAAGATCGGGAATAAAAAAATTTCTGGGTCAGCTGGGATGTGAGAGACTGCGAGACCACGATGGAGAAACCGAGACTGAGAGTGGAGAGCAAGAGACCAATTTTGGCACAATGTGATACATCAATAGTCTCCAGCTACCCCATGCTATGTAATAGTTACGAAGCATGGGAAGAAAACTAGCTATGTTACCTCTAACATATTCCATTACAAAAGATGGGGTTTCCCTGTTAAATTTCATCATCCTTAAGTACGTAATGTTAACATCTGTCAGCCTTTAGCTGAGGGGGGGTCTATCGTAGGCCAATGGTGATCTAGTTGAGTATACCATTAATGGTACAATAGCTATGGAGGCTTCAAAGATATCGCTCCAGCAGAACTAAAGTTACCATTACTTGAGAATTACTATCTTTGAAAATGAGCAATCCCATACACAGTAACAGTGGTATTTCTAGGGAGATGTCTCCTTCATGGAGGGGAAATGGCAGCAAATTACAGGAGAGAGAAGGAAAAGGAAGGGGAGAGTGGAAAAATTGGAAGAAAGAAAATGGGAAGAGGGGGAAATAGAGAAAATGGGGTAAGGGGAGAAAAAACAGGGAAGAGGAAGAGAGAGAAAGAGGGAGAGAAAGGGGGAGAAAACGGAAGAAAGAAACTTTAGAGAGTAAGAAAGAGAAAATGGACACAGAGAGAGAAAAGGTAAAGAGAAACGATACAAGAGAGAAGAGAACGAGAAATACAATGTGAATGAAAATAAGAAAAATGGTTGGAGATAGATAGCTAGACAGACAGACAGACAGACAGTGAGAGAGAGAGAGAGTGTGTGGAAGGGAAGGGAAGGGTAGAGAGGACTCGTGTATGTAGCCCACTTGACTATCTTCCTTGGACCTGGTAAACAAGGCAGCAGCAACAACACTGCCATACACAACTTCACCAACAGCAACAACACTGCCTTACACTGCTTCACCAACAGCAACAACACTGCCTTACACTGCTTCACCAACAGCAACAACACAGGCTTACACTGCTTCACCAACAACAACAACACAGCCTTACACTGCTTCACCAACAGCAACAACACAGCCTTACACAGCTTCACCAGCAGCAACAACACTGCCTTACACTGCTTCACCAACAGCAACAACACTGCCTTACACTGCTTCACCAA
>NC_069400.1:71496364-71511476 GCF_026875155.1 Cherax quadricarinatus | reverse complement strand
GAAAATGGAAAAAAAACTTAGTACAGTTTCAGGACATTTTTAAAAGGAAACGTTTCCCACGAGTGCTCTCTCTAAAAAACAGAGAAAACTAAGAAAAAAAAAGAGGATATTACCCATCCTGGGAACTGGTGTTACTTTTTGCCAGCAGGTCCCTCTCTAACCTCACCCCTTATTCCATTACTACTACTACTACATTCCCCCCCTACCCCCGCTTTACCTCACCCGACTCCACCACTATTATATGTGTGTTTTCTTTGTTTTTTCTGTATTTGGACTGAAGAAGCCACCGTGGCGAAACGTTTTTCCTTAAAAAATGTCCTGAACCGACATAAGTTTTTTTCCCCCTTTTCGGTACCCATACCCTTTTTCCCTATCTCTCATCTTCTTTTTCCTATTACAAAAAGCACGGCAACAAAATTTACTGAGATCACCAACCACAAAATGGCTACCTTCATTACAGGGGCGTAGTACCCTTACCTTTACTGGCCCCTGAATACATTCTCCTGGGGGAAAAAAGAAGCGATTTCCACCTTTAGTCTTCCTCTTAACTTTCCTTACCTGGCGCCTCCATTACGGAACAACTCGCCACTTGTAGCAGGTCTGGGTGCCCCCACGCTGGTACCGTTGCAAACCTCCCCACCTACAGCCCCTCACAGTGAGAGACAGACTGCACCTCCTCTAGAAGCCTCATTCCCCACTCTCCAACCCCCTCACACTCTCTCCAGGCCCATTGAGGTGGGCCTTTAGCCTCTAATCTCCTCTGAGAAACAAGACCTCCTCCTTCAACTCTCCAAACCCCATTTTTTTAAAAATCAGAAGCAAGCCATGCTTTGTAACCTCCCCGCTAATCCCCCAAAACAGCTCAGGGTCTGTACCTCACGTGGACTGCCCTGAAACAGGCCTTTTTATCAAAAAGTCGGTTCTTTTGAAACCCTTCATCTACAAACCTGTCGAACTGCAACTTTTTGGGGGTCTTTAAACTTTGGGAAATTCTTCGCTTGCCTAAATTTCTTTTGGGGGACGACCTTTCTTCCACATTGGAAAATTTACACCATCTACGACTGGACCCTCACCTGTCTACGGGTTTTTAAAACTGCTTTTCACTCATGCCCTTTCATTCAAATTGATGGATGAACACATCACCAAGGTTGAGGGACTGATACCTCATTTTCCTCCTGTTTTCAAGTTTCCCTACGTAGGACTGATGAAACCCCCTTGTGGCGAAACGTTTTTTTCAAAAAGATACCCCAAAAGTTTTCCTGTGTTTATTTATCAAAAATGCGTTCTCTGAACCATCATCTACAAACCTGTCAGACACTGCAACTTCTTGGGATCTTAATACTTAGGAATTTTTTTCGCTTGCCTAATTTTTGGGGACGACCTACTTCCCATTGGGATAAATGGACACCACACACGCTGACCCTCACCTGTCCGGTTTTTTAAACCTTTTTCAGCTCATATGCCGAAATTTTATTTAAAATTGATGGGTGAACACATCGACTCAGGTTTAGGGGCTGATTACCCCATTCTCCTCCCGTCTTCAAATTTTCCTACGTATGGATGATGAAGCCAGTGTGGCGAAAAAGTTTTTCCCCAAAAAAGATACCCAAAAGTTCCCCCGGCTTATTTATCAACATGTCGGTTCCCTGAACCATCACTACAAAACCTTCAGACACTGCAACTTCTTGGGGGCTTATACTTGGAATTCTTTGCTTGCCTAATTCTTGGGCCGACTACTTCCCTTGGATAAATGTGACACCTTACGACTGCTGACCCTCACCTGTCTACGGTTTTTTAACGCTTTCAAATCTATGCCGTATTTTATTCAAGATTGATGGCTGAACTCGACTCAAAGGGTTAGGGACGATACCTCATTCTCCTTGTTTTCAAATTTCCCTACGTATGGGGTGAAAGCCACTGTGTGGCGAAACGTTTCCCAAAAAAAATACCCCAAAAGTTCACATGTGTTTTTTTTATCAAAATGTCGTTCCTGAACCATTTATTACAAACCCGTCAGGGCACTGCAACTTCTTGGGGTCTTTAAAATTAGGAATTCTCGCTTTCCTAATTCTTGGGCAGCCTACTTCCAAATGGATAAATGTGAACCATTAAAGCTGCTGACCCTCACCTGTCTACGGTTTATAAGCTGCTTCTCAGCTCATATGCCGTATTCTATTCAAGATTGATGGACTGAACACATCGACTCAAGGTTGAGGGACTGATTACCTCATTCTCCTCCTGTTCTTCAAGTTTCTCCTACGTATGGACTGATGAAGCCACTGTGTGGCGAAACGTTTCCTCAATAAAGATACCCAAGAGTTGCACATGTGTCTTATTTATCAAATATTGAGCTACTCCTCTCCATGTCCCATTCTTTAGTCTCCGAGTATAGATGAATGGTTCAGAGAACCGACATGTTGATAAATTAGACACATGTGCAACTCTTGGGTATCTTTATTGAGGAAACGTTTCGCCACACAGTGGCTTCATCAGTCCATACAAAGGAGAATCTTGAAGAATAGGAGGAGAATGAGGTAATCAGTCCCTCAACCTTGAGTCGATGTGGTCAGTCCATCAATCTTGAATAGAATACGGCATACGTGCTGAGAAGGAGCTTATAAACCGTTGGTAGGTGAGGTTCAGCAGTCAGAGGTAGTGTAACACTTGTTCAATGTTGAAGTAGGTCGTGCCCAAGAATTAGGCAAGCGAAGAATTCCCAAGTATTAAGATCCCAAGAAGATGCAGTGTCTGACAGGATTGTAGATGAATGGTTCAGAGAACCGACATGTTGATAAATTAGACACATGTGCAACTCTTGGGTATCTTTATTGAGGAAACGTTTCGCCACACAGTGGCTTCATCAGTCCATACAAAGGAGAATCTAGAAGAATAGGAGGAGAATGAGGTAATCAGTCCCTCAACCTTGAGTCGATGTGGTCAGTCCATCAATCTTGAATAGAATACGGCATACGTGCTGAGAAGGAGCTTATAAACCGTTGGTAGGTGAGGTTCAGCAGTCAGAGGTAGTGTAACATTTATCCAATGTGGAAGTAGGTCGTGCCCAAGAATTAGGCAAGCGAAGAATTCCTAAGTATTAAGATCCCAAGAAGTTGCAGTGTCTGACAGGTTTGTAGATGAATGGTTCAGAGAACCGACATGTTGATAAATAAGACACATGTGCAACTCTTGGGTATCTTTATTGAGGAAACGTTTCGCCACACAGTGGCTTCATCAGTCCATACGTAGGAGAAACTTGAAGAACAGGAGGAGAATGAGGTAATCAGTCCCTCAACCTTGAGTCGATGTGTTCAGTCCATCAATCTTGAATAGAATACGGCATATGAGCTGAGAAGCAGCTTATAAACCGTAGACAGGTGAGGGTCAGCAGTCGTAGATGGTGTCACATTTATCCAATGTGGAAGTAGGTCGTGCCCAAGAATTAGGCAAGCGAAGAATTCCTAAGTATTAAGATCCCAAGAAGTTGCAGTGTCTGACAGGTTTGTAGATGAATGGTTCAGAGAACCGACATGTTGATAAATAAGACACATGTGCAACTCTTGGGTATCTTTATTGAGGAAACGTTTCGCCACACAGTGGCTTCATCAGTCCATACGTAGGAGAAACTTGAAGAACAGGAGGAGAATGAGGTAATCAGTCCCTCAACCTTGAGTCGATGTGTTCAGTCCATCAATCTTGAATAGAATACGGCATATGAGCTGAGAAGCAGCTTATAAACCGTAGACAGGTGAGGGCAGCAGTCGTAGATGGTGTCACATTTATCCAATGTGGAAGTAGGTCGTGCCCAAGAATTAGGCAAGCGAAGAATTCCTAAGTATTAAGATCCCAAGAAGTTGCAGTGTCTGACAGGGGATCTTAATACTTAGGAATTCTTCGCTTGCCTAATTCTTGGGCACGACCTACTTCCACAATTTGGATAAATGTGACACCATCTACGACTGCTGACCCTCACCTGTCTACGGTTTTTAAAACTGCTTCTCAGCTCATAAGCCGTATTCTATTCAAGATTGATGGACGAAACACATCGACTCAAGGTTGAGGGACTGATTACCCCATTCTCCTCCTGTCTTCAAGTTTTTCCTACGTATGGACTGATGAAGCCCTGTGTGGCGAAACGTTTCCTCAATAAAGATACCCAAAAGTTGCCCCATGTGTCTTATTTACCCAAATGCCCGGTTTCCCCCCCCTAAACCCTTTTCATCTAAAAACCCTGTCAGCACTGCAACTTCGGGATCTTAATACTTAGGAATTCTTCCTTGCCAAATTCCCTTGGGGCCGACCTACTTCCACATTGGAAAAAATTTTTAAACCATCTCCCGACTGCTGACCCTCACCTTTTCTAGGGTTTAAAAGGGTGCTTCCACTCATTGCCGTATTCTTTTAAAGGGTTGAGGGCCCTGAACACATCGGACTCAAGGTTGAGGGACTGTTACCTCTTTCTCCCCCGTTTTTCAAGTTTCTCCAAAGAAATGGATTTGTTTGGAAGCCACTGTGTAGCGAAACGTTTCCTCAATAAAGATACCCAAGGGGTTGCACAGGGTTTTCCATTTTAAACATTGGGTTTCCTAAAACCATTCTTTCTACCCCCCTGTCAGAAAACTGAAAACTTTTTGGGGATTTTAATACTTGGGAAATTTCCCCTTCCCGTTTCCCAAAATTTTTGGGGGCACGACCTACCCCCACGGGAAAAAATGTGACCCCATCTACGACGGCTGCCCCCTCCCCCTTCTACGGTTTATAAGCTGCTTCTAGCTCATTTTGCCGTTTCATTAAAGATTGAGGGACTGAAACCCCTTTGGGACTCAAGGTTGAGGGACTGATTACCTCTTCTCCCCCTTTTCCCTTCAAGTTTCTCCTACGAAGGTGATAAGCCACGGTGTGGCGAAAACGCCCCCTCAAAAAAAAATTTCCCAAAAGATTTGCACATAAGAACATAAAACAAAGGAACACTGCAGAAGGCCTACGGGCCCATGCGAGGCGGGGTTCCAAAAGTTCCTACCGGCTTATCCAATGCACCCAACCTGTCAGGTAGGTCACATTGATTTAAGGGGGGGAACACGGAAAACCGACCTGGTAGCACAAGCTCTCAGGTCTAACTCACCCCCCCCCCCCACCCCCCCCAACCCCATTGGTTTTTTTCCCCAAACCCTTTTTTTTAAAGCAACACAAGGGTTCCCGGGCCCTATAACGGTACTTGGGATTTTGTTCCACTCATCCACAACCCATTACCAAACCAGAACTTTCCTTACCTTTCCTGAATCAAATTTTTTCCAAATTTAAAACCAGGCTGCGACCCGCTAGGCTAGATTTTTTCCCAGCACATTTTTACGGGCCCCTTTATTTTTTCCTGTCTTCCATTTTATACATTTCCACCTATAAATACCCCCCCCAATTCTACGTCTTTCTAAAGGGGGCAGTTTCAGGGCCCTTAGCCCCTATCCTCATAGGGGGTTTCAAATACAGGGGATCTTTCTTTGTAAATCCCCCTTTTGGGTACTTTTTCCAGGGGAATTTTTAATCCATTCGTAATATGGTCCCCAAACTGGCAGAATAATCTAAATGGGGCCCCAAACCCCAAGGATTTTGGGGTTGGGAAGAACAACCGGGGGAACCTCCTATTATTTATGCTTCTTGATATAAAGGGCCAAGGATTCTATTAGGCTTTTGCAAACACTTATGCCTTTTTTGTCTTGGTTTCGGATTACTGCTAAACCAGAATCCTAAATTTTTTTGGGGAAAACCCGTAATATTAAATCTACTTTTTTTTGTTTTTATGTGGCAGGGTTTATTGCCCTGCCCAAACTTTTTAGAACTTGCATTTGTCATTTTTTAAACTGCATCTGCCATTCTGGCCCCACTCATCAGTCTATTCAAATCTTCCTGGATGTCGAATTTCCTCGTCAAAAATAAATTTCGAGGGCCCTTTTTGGGTGGGGGGTCGGAAAAATTGCCGTTTGTCGCTCTTTAAGGCCTCATTTATGCCCCTTTTATGTAGATTGTGAACAGGCGGGGGGCCCCCAACACTGACCCCTGGGAACACCGCTGGGACGCTTCCCCCTAGTTTTTCTCCCATTTATGCAAATTTCTCTGCGGGCCTTTTTGGGTAAAACCATCCTCATCCGGGAAAAAAAATTTCTCCTCCTATTCATGTTTTTAAATTTTCCTCAATAGTTCGGGTTGGGACCCTGTCAAAAGCCTTACTGAATTTCCTTTATCCCCACAAAAAAACCCATTTTCCTTTTACCAAAAATCTACCCCCTCAAAAAACCTTAGGAAAAAAGTTAAAAAAATTCGAAAGGGGGGGGGCGGAACCCCCCCTTTGGGAAAAAACCATGCTGAGATTTTTGATTAATTTATGTTTTTTCAAGGGGGCCCCTACGAATGCCTCGGCAATTATTGTTTCCCTTTAAATTTTTCCCACTAGGGAGGTTAGGCTTATTGGTCTATAGTTTCAAAGCTAAGGACCGTCCCCTTTTTTGAAAAAAGGGGTATAAAACATTTCCCATTTTCCCCCCTTTATTTTGGCACCATGCCATTTTTGGTATGAATTTGAAAAGATTAGAAAAAGGGTTTTTGCAAAGCTCTCTTTACTTTCCTTTAAAACCCTTCCCTACTTTCACCCGGGCCCTGGGGATTTGTTGGGTTTTTTAATTTATCTTTTTGCCTAAGGCCCCTTTTCCTTGTGACCCTAATAGGGCACAGTTTATTACGTCCTTTTTTCTACTTTAATTTATATTACTGGAATTTTCGTTTGGTATCCCCTTTTGAAAAAACTGAGGGGAAAAGTATTTTGGAAAAAAATTCTACACTTTTCCCTTTATCACTGTCAGTGAGCGGGACCCGGGGAAAACTTTTGAGGGGGCCTATCTTGTCCCTGACTTCCCTTCCCTGAAAAACCTGAAAGAACCCTTTTGGGGTTAGTCTTCGTTTCCTTTTTGCAATTTTAAAACCTCATAATCTTTTTTTGTTTTTCAAATTTCCCCTTTTTTTATTTCCCCTTTTTAACGGGAAATATATGGGATTTTTTAATTTTGCCCCCTCCTCTTTTGATTTGCCTATATATCCCTCTCTTTTGCCCAAAACGGGATTTTTTAATCTTTTGGGTTCATCCATTTGGGATCATTTTTTTTTGATTTGTTTTCCCTATTTGGAACAAAATTTTTGCCCTGGGGCAGCTAGAACTTGCCCGGGAAAACCCATCATACGGAAAACCTCACCACCTACCTGACCCTTAGTCAGGTCATTCCAGTTCACCCCCCCTTTAAGAAATTTTTCTTCCTAGGGAAAATCAGCCAAGCGAAAGTCAGGGCGGAGCCCTTGTTTTCCCATTATTGGGGGGAATTCCAGGGAATATGTTAAAACTGAGTGATTTGTGATCACTCTCCCCAAGCTCATCTTTAAACCTCAAGATTATTAATTGTGTTTCCCTACTGGCAAAACCAATTTCAAGGAGGTTTTTTCCCTTCTTCACAAAACTTTTTTTAAAAAACAATCCGGGATGTATCAAAAAAAGTCACCCAAACTTTTAAAATTTCCTGTCAAATTGCCCCAGTAAATCTGTCTATATTTGAAATCTTCCTTTAGCCCCAACTTTTTCGTAGGTTGACCCTTTAACGAATTTCTTTCCCCATAGAAGTTTACTGCACCCCCCAACAATTTTGGGGGCCCCTGAAAATCCACCCCAAAATTATTTTTTTTCGGCCCTGGAGAAGGGGGTAACCAAAAAGATCAGTGGCTGACGTTTTTCAAATTTAATTCTTGTTTTAACACAAAAATTTTAAATTGTTTTCGACATACACCCGCTCCCTCCACCCCCTTTCCTGTTAAACCCGGGCCCAGTGGGGAAAATAATTTATACCCTTGTAGGGTGACATTCAGGGGGCCCATCTCCCCTATTTTTTTCAGATTGACCCAAGGTCTCGTTTTTTAAACAATAATATTTATTTTTCCTGCACTTGAAATTTAATCTTGGGCTAAATCTACTTTTTTTAAAAACACTCCTGCTTTTAAAGTAAAAGTAACCTTAAGGGAGTTTAGTCCCTTCCCTGCCCTCTGCTGTCCCCCTTTGTTTGCGGACCTTTTTCTTTGCCCTTTATTGTAACTTCATGCTAAATGCCTTTTATACATTTTTTTTTCCCAAACCCCTAGTTTTTGAAAACCTGCTTGTTTCCCCACAACCCCCTACCTTATCTTCCTTTAGTTTAAAAAACATAGGCATTTCACCAATGGGCCTTCCAATCGAGTCTGCAAGTGCTTTCCACCCCTGCCCCAGAGAGATGTACCCCCTCCCCTTCATACATACATGTTTGCCATAAAAGTTGTTCCCCTTGTCAATTGGGAAAGGGGTTGGGAAGTTTCCCTTCAGTATCTGTCTAGCCCCAATTTTTCACCAATTGCCCTAGACAACCATTCATTTCCCACTCCCCCCTTTTTGGGAAGAAGTACATATGAGGGGTTTCCCTTCCCCTTTGACTTAATGAAAATTTTTTAGCTGACCTTACTTATCTAGCAGCTCTTCTCTCCTACCCTTCCCAAAATCATTTTCCCCCCCAAGGGACTGGGGACAGATAATGGGCTTGTTCCCATTAAACCCGACAGGGTAAATTTTCCAGCCTTTTACAATTTTCCCCAAAAAACCACTCCGGGAAAACACACTTATCTCTCATCTTCTTATTTCCCATTACCCAAAAACACGGTCAACATATCTTACCTGAGAGTCACCAAACCCCAAGAATGCGCTTTTCCTTCATTTAACATGGAGTAGTACCCTTACCTTCACTGGGGCCCCTGAAGTACCTTCATCCTGGAGAACAAGAAGCGATTTCCCACCTTCAGATTTTTCACTCTTAACTTTCCTTACTCTGATGCGCCTCCCCTTACTGTGAACAACTCGCCACTTGGGACAGGGGGGGGCTGCACCTCCCCTGCTGGTACCGTTTTACCCCCCCCACCCACAGCCCCCTCACAGTTGAGGGCAGACTGCACCTCCTGCTAGAAGCCTCCCTTCCCCCCCCCATCTCAACCACTCACACTCCCTTCCCCGGGCCCCTTTAAAGGTTTGGAACCCTTTAGCCCCCCTAATCCCCCTCCTGGGAAGCAAGACCTCCTTTCCTTTAACTCTCCAACCTCGTTTTTAAAACACTGCAGAAGCAAGCCATGCTTTGTAACCGTCCACGCTAATCCCCAAAGGGAGCTCAGGGTCTGGGGACCTCACGTGGACGCTGACCCCCTGAACACTGTGTCTTATTTATCAACATGTTTGGGTTTTCGAAAACCCTTCAATTTCAAACCTGTCAGACACTGCAACTTCTTGGGATCTTAATACTTTTTGGGGAAATTTTTTCGCTTGCCCAATTCTTGGGCACGACCTATTCCACATTGGGTAAAATTTTACACCATCTACGATGCTACCCCCACCTGTCTACGGTTTAAAGCTGCTTCTCAGGGTAAATGCCGTATTTATTCAAGATTGGTGGACTGAAAAACATCGCTCAAGGTTGAGGGCGATTTCCTCATTCTCCCCTGTTCTTCAAGTTCCCACGTAAGGACTGAGAAGCCCCTGTTGGGGGCGAAAAGTTTCCAATAAAAATACCCAAGAGTTGCACATGTGTCTTAAATTTTTCAACATGTCGGTTTTTCTGAAACCAAATTTATCTTCAAACCGGCGAACTGCAACTTTTTGGGTCTTAATACTTAGGAATTCTTCGCTTTTCCTAATTCCCTTTGGGCACGACCCCACTTCCAATTTATTAAAAAAAAAAGTGACACCAAATTTCGCTGCTGACCCTCACTGTCTACGGTTTTTTAAACTGTTCTCAGCTCATTTGGGCCCTATTCTATTCAAGATTGGGTGGACTGAACACATCGACTCAAAGGTTTTGGGGGGACTGATTACCTCATTCTCCCCCCCGTTCTTCAAATTTCTCCTCGTATGGACTGATGAAGCCATGTGTGGCGAAAAAGTTTCCTCAAAAAAGATACCCAAGGGGTTGCACATGTGTTTTTATTTATAACAGGGCGGGCTTGAACCATTCCCTCTACAAACCTTTCAACATGGGAACTTCTTGGGATCTTAATACTTAGGAATTCTTCGCTTTCCTAATTCTTGGGGACGGGCCTACTTCCACAAATTTGGGTAAAATGTGACACCATCTACGACTGCCGACCCCACCCTTTTACGGTTTTTTAAGCCTTTCTTCTCAGCTCAATGCCCTATTCTATTCAAGATTTTAGGACTGAACACATCGACTCAAGGTTTTAGGGGGGTGATTACCCATTTCCCCCCTGTTCTTCCAAATTTTTTCCTACGTATGGATTTATGAAGCCCTGTGTGGGAAAAGTTTCCCCCAATAAAGATACCCAAGAGTTGCACATGTGTCCCTTTTTTATAAATGTCGGTTCTCTAACCATTCAAACTACAAACCTTTTCAGACACTGAACTTCTTGGGATCTTAATACCTTTGGAATTTTTTCGCTTGCCTAATTCTTGGGCACGACCTACTTCCAAAATTTGGTTTAAAAGTGACACCATTTAGACTGCCTTTACCCTCACCTGTTTTACGGTTTTTAAACTGTTCCCCACTCATATGCCGTATTCTATTCAAGATTGATGGACTGAACACATCGACCCCAAGGTTGAGGGCCCGATTTTCCCCATTCCCCCCCTTTTTTCAAGTTTTTCCTACGATGGGGCGGGTGAAGGGCCCCTGTGTGGCGAAACGTTTTCCCCCAATAAAAAAAACCCAAGAGTTGCACTTTTGTCTTTTTTTATCAAAAATTGAGCTCTCCCTCCATGTCCCATTCTTTAGGGCTCCGAGTTTAGATGAATGGGTTAGGGGAACCGGCATGTTTATAAATTAGACACATGTGCAAATCTTGGGGATCTTTATTTAGGAAACGTTTTGCCCCAAAAAGGGGGGCTTCATCAGTCCATAAAAAAGGAGAAACTTGAAGAATAGGGGGAGAATGAGGGAATCAGTCCCCCAACCTTGAGTCGATGTGGGGCAGTCCCCAAAACTTTAATAGAAAACGGCATACCCTTTCTGAGAAGGAGCTTATAAACCGTTGGTAGGGGGGGTTTAGCAAATCAGAGGTAGTGTAACAAATTTTTTCCATGTTGAAGTTTGGTCGTGCCAAAATTGGGAACGAAAATTCCCAAGTAATTTAAGGGTCCAAGAAGATTCAGTGTCTGACAGGGTTTGGGAGATGAATGGTTTTAGAGAAAACCCACCCTGTTTTAAAAAATTAGACACATGTGCAACTCTTGGGTATCTTTATTGAGGAAACGTTTCGCCACACAGTGGCTTCATCAGTCCATACAAAGGAGAATCTAGAAGAATAGGAGGAGAATGAGGTAATCAGTCCCTCAACCTTGAGTCGATGTGGTCAGTCCATCAATCTTGAATAGAATACGGCATACGTGCTGAGAAGGAGCTTATAAACCGTTGGTAGGTGAGGTTCAGCAGTCAGAGGTAGTGTAACATTTGTTCAATGTTGGGAATTCTTCGCTTGCCTAATTCTTGGGCACGACCTACTTCAACATTGAACAAATGTTACACTACCTCTGACTGCTGAACCTCACCTACCAACGGTTTATAAGCTCCTTCTCAGCACGTACGCCGTATTCTATTCAAGATTGATGGACTGACCACATCGACTCAAGGTTGAGGGACTGATTACCTCATTCTCCTCCTATTCTTCAAGATTCTCCTTTGTATGGACTGATGAAGCCACTGTGTGGCGAAACGTTTCCTCAATAAAGATACCCAAGAGTTGCACATGTGTCTAATTTATCAGTCTCCGAGTAAGAGAAAACGGTGTTTTGAAGAGGATAACTGCACTAGAACATCAGTTTACTAAGAAATACACCCAAACAAACGCGATTTTCGCGAATTTTTTTTTGTTTTTTTTGAGACGGGGGCCGGCGGCGCTCTCGGCCGATATCTCGGAAGTAACTTATTCACCTAATGGCCAAGCTTCTCCCTTTATTACTGAATTAAATGGAATATAATACTCACAAAAGTTGTAGAATAATGATTTCTCCGTTTTTCGGTGACCAAATTTTGGAAATATTCCAAATACTTTGGGAGTTATGTGGAGTAAAGGGCAGATTTTTTTTGCAATATTCCAGGAACTAACAAACTTTATTTTTTTGTGAAATAAAGATAAGTTTATTTAGAGAAAAGGGCTCAACGAATATTAGTATAAGCATTGTTCTCTCGGCACCAAGTGTCCAAAACAACCTTATGTAGTCCCATATAAGAGAAAGTTTGGACACAAGGGCATTTTCAATAAATCAGTCATTTCTCAGTTGTTGTTTGAGGTATATTTTTGATAAATATTTTCAAGAAAGAGTGAAACTACTTTGTCTTGTGTACCAAAACTGAAGAAAATCGGACAGTAAACAACAGAGTTACACATTTTGCCCTACTGCCCCCTGAAGGGGGCTGATACCCCCCTCCTGGAGAAAATTTCTCCACAGTGTGGGTGGCATCCTGGGTGTTAGTGGACTGGTGTGGGTTGCATCCTGGGTGTTAGTGGACTGGACCATTCAAATCATTATGAAGCTGTGTGTAGTCTGTGGTCAGTCAAACAAACGGGCTTCCACATGCATAAATTGTCATTTTTGTGGAAATTGGTGTCACGCCCCTTGTGCAGATATCCAAGAACTAGCTACAAGCAGTATTAAAACAGGGAAGTGTTTTTGGGTATGCCCAAATGAGATAAATCTGTGGACTAAAATCACAAGGGTATTAAAAGAGGTCAACATCAAAGCTGCTTTCATAGAAAACCTGGAAGCTTTCTACAACAGATGGGAACATAAAAAGTCTGGGCTGAATGGTACTGCCCTTGATACTGGCCATGTAGTCAGAAACTGTAAGGCTGGAGATGATGTCCTGGTAGTCAGTAAATGGGGGGCTGATAGTGCTGTCCTGGGAGACAGTAATGGTGAAGCTGGAGGTGCTGTCCTGGGAGACAGTAATGGTGAAGCTGGAGGTGCTGTCCTGGGAGACAGTAATGGTGAAGCTGGAGATGCTGTCCTGGGAGACAGTAATGGGGAAGCTGGAGATGCTGTCCTGGGAGACAGTAATGGTGAAGCTGGAGATTTTGTCCAGGTAGTCGGGAATTATATGCAGGAAGGAATACATATAAATGACCTCATAGGGACAGGAGCCATAGTAGGGAAACAAGTGTAGTCAAAGATAAGATAAAACCAATATTGCAAACTAGAAATACCGCAGGAAATAGCAAACAAGAGGACTCCACTAGCAATAGTGAGGATATATTACCAAAAACAACTGGTGGGAGCTCCATTGTTGGTGCTAGGGAGGATAGAAGTAAGACAGGGAAACATGCACCAACAGGGAATACAGTCACAGAAACCCAAGGCAAACGGAAACCAAGCCTGTGCACATACTATGCACTCGGTATCTGCTGGCATGGGAAATCTGGAAAAACAGATGGGACGTGCAACTATGACCACCCTAGAAAATGCCATGCCCATATGACAACAGGAAAATGCAAACTCCCTTCCTGTAAGCTTTTTCACCTTGAACTGTGTACCTCTTCAGTACAGGAAAGACTGTGCTATAACTTAAATTGCCAGGCATACCATCTAAAGGGGACAAAAAGATACAAAACATCCAGGCCATGGGAAAACCTGGGTAGCCACATCCACTCAAGAAGGAGAGGTTTTTTAGTGCCAGGAAGGAAAAAAAACTGGCAGGAAATGGCAGAAATCGTACACCAAATCCAGTCATTCCTGGAGTGGAACCACAGTCGATGGCCTCCACTCCAAACCAACAGATACAGATACTAATGCCGGAAAAAAAATCCCCCCCCAGTACCAACAATACCACCAGTCCGATAACATTCTTCTTTGCAAATATACAGGGTCTAAAGCCAGCAACAAACAACAAAATACCTTTCATCCGTGGACTGCTTGCAGAGGCAAAGGCAATGTTCGCGGCTTTCACTGAGACCCACATAAAGGATCACTTGGACAACGAAATATGGATCCCAGGTTACAACCTATACAGATGTGACAGAGTGAACAGGCAAAAGGGGGGGGTTGGCCTGTACATTGCAGAGTCACTTGTTTGCACAGAACTGCTAAATGCCTCAAATGATGTAGTGGAAGTTTTAGCAGTAAAGGTCGAGAACCAAAACCTAGTCATTGTGGTAGTCTACAAGCCTCCGGATGCAACATCCCAGCAATTCCAGAACAGCTGTTAAAATTGACCACTGTCTGGAAAACCTTCCAGCTCCTGCACCAAACATCTTGCTCCTGGGGGATTTCAACTTAAGGCACCTAAAATGGAGAATATAGCAAATAATATTGTTGCAGTAAATAACACCAGAGGCAGCTCTGATGAAAACTCACACTCACGCGAGCTTTTAAATCTCTGCACAAAATTCAATTTAAACCAGCAAATAATAGAGCCTACTAGACTGGAGAATACACTAACCTCATCTTCACTAACAATGATGATCTGATAAGAAATGTTACCATATCAAAAACAATATACTCAGATCACAACTTAATTGAGGTTCAGTCATTATGCGCGGAGCCCCAGACCGACATAATGAGATTAGTCACGAGGGAGCATTCACCAAATTCAACTCAATAACAAAAACATAAAGTGGGACCAAGTAAACCAAGTCCTAACCGATATAAGCTGGGAAGATATACTAAGCAGCACAGACCCCAACTTATGCCTAGAACAGATTAACTCGGTGGCACTCGATGTATGCACAAGGCTTATTCCTCTAAGAAAAAGGAGGAGTAGATGTAAAACAGAAAGAACAGGCGCTCCCTTTACAGGCGACGGAAAAGAATAACAGAGCGGCTAAAAGAGGTCAATATATCTGAAATGCGTAGGGAGACACTGGTCAGAGAAATAGCAAGCATCGAACTTAAGCTAAAAGAATCCTTTAGGAGTCAGGAATCGCGGGAAGAACTAAAAGCCATAAATGAAATCGAAAGAAACCCAAAGTATTTCTTCTCCTATGCCAAATCAAAATCGAGAACAACGTCCAGTATTGGGCCCCTACTTCAACAAGATGGGTCCTACACGGATGACAGCAAGGAAAT
>NC_069400.1:71436364-71491364 GCF_026875155.1 Cherax quadricarinatus | reverse complement strand
CAGTGACAGCTGTTAGACCTCTGGTCCCATTTCAGCGGGAGATAAAGAGAGATACATATCGGTATATAGAGGTAAATATGCGGGATAAAGAAAGGTACACACAAACACACACATATGCGTAGACTATGAGACCCACACAATCACAAACACACACACACACACACACACACACACACACACACACACACACACACACACACACACACACAGTATGTCCTACGAGGAGAGGTTAAGGGAAATCAACCTGACGACACTGGAGGACAGGAGAGATAGGGGGGACATGATAACGACATACAAAATACTGAGAGGAATTGACAAGGTGGACAAAGACAGGATGTTCCAGAGATTGGACACAGTAACAAGGGGACACAGTTGGAAGCTGAAGAGACACAGATTAGAATCACAGGGAGGTTAGGAAGTATTTCATCATCAGCCACAGAGTAGGTGCAGTAAGTGGAATTAATTTTATGGAGGAAGCGATGTAAATGAAGGCAGGAATCCAATACATATCATTTAAGCAGAGGTATGATAAAGCTCACGCGCCGACAGTGAGCAGTGTGAGTGTACCTAGTAGCGATCAGTAAGAGGCGGGGCCAGGATCTCGACCGACCCCCGCAGTATCCTCAACTAGGTGAGTACAACTAGGTGAGTAACACACACACATACCACACACACACACACACACACCTATACACCCCAAACAAACACACAATGCAAGCAGACAATCCAAATCAGACACAACACAAACACACAAAGAAACCCAAACCATCACAAAGGCCCTAACAAACACAGAAAACACACCAACAAACAGGCAGACACACACACAATCACAAACACAATACATACACCACAATAAGATCCCGAAAAGTTAGATCAGAGGAAAGGTGTCCTAGGGACGGGTACTGTGTTTCAACACTGTTTTCTGTGTTCAACACTGTTAACTGTTTCAACACTGTTACTGTGGTTCAACAACTGTTACTGTGTTTAACACTGTTACTGTGTTCAACACTGTTACTGTGTTCAACACTGTTACTGTGTTCAACACTGTTACTGTGTTCAACACTGTTACTGTGTTCACACTGTTACTGACACACTGATGCTCATTGTTCCCCAGGGGAGTGGGGTGAAGTGCGGGGTGAAGGAGGGTAATAGGAAGAGAAAATGGCAAGAAAAGTGGAGGAGGTAGTCAGAAAAATTATAATTATTTTATTTCTAGTATTATTATTATTAGTTATTATTATTATTATTATAATTATTTTTTTTTTTTAATTATTATTATTATTATTAATTGTTATTTTTATTATTAATATTATTATTCTTATTATTATTATTATTATTATTATTATTATTATTATTGCTATTTTTTATAATATTAGTTTTATTATTAATATTATTAATTATTAATATTATTATTATTATTATAATTATTTGTTTATTTTTATATTATTTAATATTATCATTATTATTATTAATATTATTATTGTATTTTTATATTATTATTATTATTATTAATATTAATATTATTATTGTTATTGTTTATTATTAAATTAATTATTATTATTATTATTATTATAATTATTATATTATTATTATTATTATTGTTATTTATTGTTATTTTTATATTATTATTATTATTATTATTATTATTATATTTATTATTATCGTCTATTATTATTATTATTATAGTTATTTTTTATTATTATTATTATTAATTATTATTATTATTATTATTATTATTATTTTTTATTATTGTTTATTTTTATATTATTATTATTATTATATTTTATTCTTATTATTATCATTATTAATATGTTATTTTTATTATATTATTATTATTATTATTATTATTATTATTATTAGTATTATTTATTATTTTATATTGTTATTTAAATATTATTATATTATTATTATTATATTATTATTATTATTATTTATTATTATTGTTATTTTTATTATTATTATTTATTATTATTATTATTATTATTATTAATGTTATTTTTAATAGTATTATTATATATTATTCTTATTATTATTATTATTATTATTATTATTATTTAATTATTTATTATAATTATTATTATTTTTTTATTATTAACTATTATTATTATTATTATTAGTATAATTATTATTATTATTGTTATTTTTAATATTATTATTATTAATATTATTATTTATTATTAATATTATTATTATTTTTTTATTATTATTTTATTCCTATTATTATTATTATTATTAACAATAATAATAATATTATTACTGTTACTGTGGGAAAGTGCTAAATCTGTAGGGGCATTACAGACCCTGGGGAATGGAGGTAAGCCAGGTTTGATCAAGGAAAGGAATGGCAGTTCTAGTATCCTGGATCAAGAGCTCCCTCAGTATCCTCAAGACTTGAAAGAATATCTTAGAGAGACGAAGGTGTGTAAGGGTGACAGTCGCATAGTTTTAATTGGGATTTTCGTTTTTGAACGTTGTCTAGTTTGGGGAGGGGCAGGGAGGGGAGAGTTGAGAGGAGGGGGAGAAGATGTAGGGGAAGGGAGAAGTGTATAAGGAGAGGGAGAAGAAGTAGGGGACGGGGATCAGTTGTAGAGGAGAGGGAAAGATGTAGGGAAGGGGAGAAGTTGTAGAGGATAGGGAGAAGATGTAGGGGAAGGGAGAATATATAGGGAAGGGGAGGAAGTTGTAGAGGAGAGGGATAATATGTAGGGGAAGGAGGGAGAAGTTGTAGAGGAGAGGAAAGATTAAGGGGAAGGGGAAGAAGATAATAGGGAAGGTGAGAAGTTGTAGAGGAGGGGGAGAAGATGTAGGGGTAGGGAGAAGTTTGTAGAGTAGAGGGAGAAGAAGTAGGGGAAGGGGAAAAGTTTGTATAGGAGAGGGAGAAGATGTAGTGGAAGGGGAGAAGTTGTAAGCGGAGAGGGAGAAGAATGTAGGAAGGGGAAGAAGTTGTAGAGGAGAGGGAAAGATGTAAGGGGAAGGGGAGAAGTGTAGAAGAGAGAGTGAGAAGATGTAGGGGAAGGGGAGAAGTTGTAGAGGAGAGGGAGAAGATGTAGGGGAAGGGGAGAAGTTGTAGAGGAGAGGGAGAAGATGTAGGGGAAGGGAGAATTTGTAGAAGGAGAGGGAGAAGAATAGTGGAAGGGGAGAAGTTGTAGAAGGAAGAGGATAAGATGTAGGGGAAGGGGGATAAGTTGTAGAGGAAGAGGGAGAAGATGTAGGGGAATGGAGAATTGTAGAGGAGAGGGAGAAATGCTAGGGGAAGGGGAGAAGTTGTAGAGGAGAGGGAGAAGATGTAGGGGAAGGGGAGAAGTTGTAGAGGAGAGGGAGAAGATGTAGGGGAAGGGGAGAAGTTGTAGAGGAGAGGGAGAAGCTGTAGGGGGGAAGGGGAGAATTGTAGAGCGAGAGGGAGAAGATGTAGGGGAAGGGAGAAAGTTGTAGAGAGAGGGAGAAGATGTAGGGGAAGGGGAGAAGTTGTAGAGGAGAGGAGAAGATGTAGGGAAGGGAGAAATATAGGGGAAGGAGAATAGTAGAGGAGAGGGAGAAGATGTAAGGGGAAGGGGAGAAGTTGTGAGGAAAGGGGGAGAAGAATGTAGGGGAAAGGGGATAAGTTGTAGAGGAGAGGGAGAAGATGTAAGGGGAAGGGGAGAAGTGTAGAGGAGAGGAGAAGATGTAGGGGAAGGGGAGAAGAGATAGGGGAAAGGGGAGAAGTTGTAGAGGAGAGGGAGAAGATATAGGGAATGGGAGAATTGGTTAGCGGAGAGGGAGAAATATGTAGGGAAAGGGGAAAGATGTAGGGAAGGGGAGAAGTTGTAGAGGAGAGGAGATTATGTAGGGGGAAGGGGAGAAATTGTAGAGGAAGGGAGAAGATGTAAGGGGAAAGGGAGAAGATATAGGGGAAGGGGAGAAGGTTGTAGACGAGGGAGAAGATGGTAGGTGAAGGGGAAAAGTTGGTAGAGGTGGGGGAAAATGAGGGGAAGGGGAGTAGTTGTAGAGAGAGGGAGTAGATGGTGGGGGAAGGGGAGAAGTTTGTAGAGGAGAGGGAGAAGATGGAGGGGAAGGGGAGAAGTTTGTTGTGGAGAGGGAGAAGATGTAGGAAGGGGAGAGTTGTAGAGGAAGAGGGAGAAGAGTAGGGGAAGGGGAGAAGAAATAGGGGAAGGGGAGAAGTTGTAGAAGAGAAGGGAGAAATGCCAGGGGACGGGGAGAAGTTGTAGAGGAGGGGGAGAAGATGTAGGGGAAGGGGAGAAGTTGTAGAGGAGAGGGAGAAGATGTAGGGGAAGGGGAGAAGTTGTAGAGGAGAGGGAGAAGATGTAGGGGAAGGGGAGAAGTTGTAGAGGAGAGGGAGAAGATGTAGGGGAAGGGGAGAAGATTATAGGGGAAGGGGTGAAGTTGTAGAGGAGAGGGAGAAGAATGTAGGGGAAGGGGAGAATTTGTAGGAGGAGGGGGAGAAGATGTAGGGGAAGGGAGAAGTTGTAGAGAGAGGGAGAAGATGTAGGGGAAGGGGAGAAGATATAGGGGAAGGGGAGAAGTTGTAGAGGAGAGGAGAAGATGTAGGGGAAGGGGAGAAGTTGTAGAGGAGGGGGAGAAGAGTGGGGAAGGGAGAAGTTTGTAGAGGAGAGGGAGAAGATTAGGGAAGGGGAGAAAGTTGTAGAGAGAAGGGAGAAATGTAGGGGAAGGGGAGAAGATATAGGGAAGGTGAGAAGTTTGTAGAGGAAGGGAGAAGATATAGGGGAAGGGAGAGAAGTTGTAGAGGAGAGGAGAAATGTAGGGAAGGGGAGAAGATGTAGGGGAAGGGGAGAAGTGGTAGAGGATGGGAGAAGATGTAGGGAAGGGAGACTTGTAGAGGAAGGGAGAAATGTAGTGGAAGGGGAAAGTTGTAGAGGGAAGGGAGAAGATGTTAGAAGGGGAGAAGTTTGTAGAGGAGAGAGAAGATGAGGGGAGGGGAAAGTGTAGAGGAGAGGAGAAGATGTAGGGGAAGGGGAATAGATGTAGGGGAAGGGAAAGTTGTAGAGGAGAGGAGAAGATGTAGGGAAGGGGAGAAGTTGTAGGAGGAGAGGGAGGAATATGTAGGGAAGGGAGAATGTTTGTAGAGAGAGGGAGAAGATGTAGGGGAAGGGGAGATGTTGTAGAGGAGAGGGGAGAAGATGTTGGGGTAGGGGAAAGTTGTAGAGGAGATGGAGAAGATGTTGGGGAAGGGAGAAGAATATAAGGGGAAGGAGGAAAATAGTGGAGAGGGAGAAGAGGTAGGGGAAGGGAGAAGTGTAGAGGAGAGGGAGAAGATGTAGGGGAAGGGGAAGAAGTTGTTGAGGAGGAGGGAGAAGATGTAGGGAAGGGGAGAAATATAGTGGAAGGGAGAAGAATAGAAAGAGGAGAAGATGTAGGGGGGGGGAAGGGTAAAGTTGTAGAGAGTGGGAATGATGTAGGGGAAGGGGAGAAGTTGTAGAGGAGTGGGAGAAGTTGTAGGGGAAGGGAGAAGTTGTAGAGGAAGAGGGAGAAAGAGGTTGGAAGGGGAGATAGTTGTAGTGGAGAGGGTGTAGATTAGGGGAAGGGAAAGTTGTAGAGGAAAGGGAGAAGATGTAAGGGGTTGGGGAGGAAGTTGTAAGAGAGAGGGAGAAGAATGTAGGGGAAGGGAGAAGGTTTAGAGGAGAGGGAGAATATGTAGGGGAAAGTGGGAGAAGTTGTAGAGGAAGGGTGAAATGTAGGGGAAGGGGAGAAGATTTAGGGGGAAGGGGAAGATATATAGAGAGAGGGAGAAGATGTAGGGAAGGGGAGAAGTTTAGAGGAGTGGGAGTTGATGTAGGAAGGGAATGTTATGGGATGGGGTGTTGTGAGTGGGTGGGGGTGAAGTTGTAGGGGGTATGGGGAGAAATATAGGGGTAGGGGAAAAGATTAGGGGATAGGGGGAGAATAATAGAGAGTGGAGAAAGTAGGGAAGGGAGAAATATAGGGGAAGGGGAACGATGTAGGGAAGGGGTGAAGTTATTAGGAAAGGGTGAAATTATAGGGGAAGGGGTTATTGTAGAGGAGAGGGACTGAAAAGGTTGTTTGGGGAGTAGATTTTAAGGAAGGGAGAAGATTTAGGGAGGCGGAGAAGAAATAGAGGAAGAGGAGAAGATGTAGGGAAGGGGAGAAGATTAGGAAGGGAGAGATAGTTTAGAGGAGAGGGAGAATATGTAGGAAGGGGAGAAGTTTGTAGAGGAGAGGGAGATGATGAGGGGAAGGGGAAAAAAGAGGGGAAGGGGAGAAGATATAGGGAGGGGGAGTAGATGTAGGGGAAGGGGAGATGATATAGGGGAAGGGGAGAAGATTAGGGAAGGGAGAAGTTATAGAGGAGAGGAGAAGAATGTTGGGGAAGGGAGAAGATATAGGGAAGGGGAGAAATGTAGGGAAGGGGTAGAAGATATAGAGGAGAGGAAAGATGTTGGGAAGGGGAGAAAGATTATACAGAGAGGGAGAAGAGTAGGGAAAGGGGAGAAGATTATAGGGAAGGGGGAGAAATATAGAGGAGGGGGAAAGATGTAGGGGAAGGGGAAAGATATAGAGAGGGGAGAAAGATGTATGAATGGTCGAAGATATAGAGGAGAGGTAACTATGACTTTGACTTGCGCAGATCAAGGGACTGGTCGAGCATGTCTGTTCCTTGTCCCGCACACGCGTCGCTGCTCCCAACTGTGCCTTTTCCCTCTCACCCTTCTCGTTTCGCATGCAGTCTTGGGCCTGTCCCTCTCACTTGTCCTTGTCTCCTCACTCTCGTCTTTTTCTCCTCATATCTTTTCCCGGGCGCCTCACACTCTGCGGGTTCTACTCTTAACGTTGCGCTCCTCCAACAATAGTTCAGGATAAAGGGTATTAATCTACCCGCCCCCCACCCCACCCACCATCCCATCTCCCACCCACCACCCTCCCTCCCTCCCACCCCCAACCCTCCCACCCACCCCCCCGCCCCCACCATCCAACATCCCACCCACCCACACATCCAACAGCCCTCCCTCCCACCCACCCATCCCTCCCACCAACGCTAACCCCCCCCACCACCCTACCCACATCCCACCCTCCATCCCTAACCAATCCACCCACCCTCCCCTCCCCCCACCAACCCACCAACCAACCCTCACCCCCATTCCAACCCACCACCCAACCCACCAACACTACCAACCTCCTCCCTCCTCCCACCCACCAACCCACAACGCCCCCACCCCCACCCTCCAATCATCCCACCCTCCCATCCCTCAACCAACCACCCACCCTCCCTCCTCCCTCCCACCAACCCTTCCATCCCACTACCCCACCACCACCATCCCACCTCCCACCCTCCCACACATCCTTCCTCCTCCCACCCAGCCCTCCAACCAACCATCCATCCATCCCCACCACCTCCCTTCCATCATCCCTCCCCTCCATCACTCTCCATCACTTCCTCCACCCCCTACCCTCTCCCTCCCTCCCACCATCCATCCAGTCCATCCTCCCCCACCACCTCCCATCCATCATCCCTCCCTCCCCCCTCCCTCCCTCCCTCCATCCAATCCATCCATCCATCCCCACCACCCCCATCATCATCCCCCCTCCATCACTTCCTTCCTTCCCTCCCTCCCTCCTCCATCCATCCATCCATCCATCCATCCCCCACCACCTCCTTCCATCATCCCTCCTCCATCACTTCCTTCCTCCATCCCTCACTCCCTCCCTCCATCCATCCTCATCCATCCCCCAACCCACCTCCCTTCCATCAACCCTCCACTCCCAACACTTCCTTCCTCCCCTCCCTCCCTCCCTCCATCCATCCATCCATCCATCCAATCCCCCACCACCTCCCTTCCATCATCCCCCCTCCATCACTTCCTTCCTCCCCACCCCCTCACTCCCTCCCTCCATTCCACCATTCCATCCATCCCAATCCATCCCCCACCACGCTCCCTTCCAACATCCCTCCTCCATCACTTCCTTCCTCCCTCCCTCCCTCCCTCCATCCATCCATTCCCCCACCACCTCCCTTCCATTCACCTTCCCTCTTCATCACTTCCTTTCCTCCCTCCCTCCCTCCCTCCCGTCTCATCCATCCATCCATCCATCCATCCTATCCCCCACCACCCCTCCCTTCCATCATATCAACCCTCCCTTCATAATTCCTTCCCTCCCTCCCTCCCTCCCACCCTCCATCCATCCCATCCATCCATCCATCATGCCCCCAACACCTCCCTTTCCATCATCCCTCCCTCCATCACTTCCTTCCTCCCTCCCTCACTCCCTCCCCTCCATCCATCCATCCATCCATCCCCCATCCACGCTCCCTGTCCATCATCCCTCCCTCCACACTTCCTTTCCTCCCTCCCTCCCTCCCTCATCCAATCCTATCCAAACCATCCATTCCCTCCCCCACCACCTCCCCCTCCTCATCCCTCCCTCCATCACTTCCTTCCTCCCCTCCCTCACTCCCTCCCTCCATCCATCCAACCATCATCCATCCATTCCCCTCACCACCACCCTCCAACATCCCTCCTACCAACGACTTCCTTCCCCCTCCTCCCCTCCCTCCATCCATCCATCCATCCATCCATCCCCCACCACCTCCCTTCCATCATCCTCCCTCCATCACTTCCTTCCACATCCTCACACCCTCCCCCATCCATCCCATCCAACCATCCATCCATCCCTCCCCCCCCCACCACCTCCCTTCCATCATCCCTCCCTCTCCACCCTTCCTCCCTCCACCCTCCATCCCAACCCTCCAACCATCCCCCACCCACCTCCCTACCTCATCCCTCCCTTCATCACTTCCTCCCCTCCCTCCCTCCCTCCATCCATCCACCATCCATCCCTCCCCCACCACCTCCCTTCCCTCATCCCTCCCTCCATCACTTCCTCCCTTCCCTCCCTCCCACCCTCCCACCATCCATCCATCCATCCATCCCCCACCACCTCCCTTCCATCATCCCTCCCTCCATCACTCCATCCTCCCTCCCTCCCTCCACTCCCACCCTCCATCCAACCATCCATCCATCCCCCACCACCTCCCTTCCCATCATCCCTCCTCCATCACATCCTTCCACCCTCCCTCCCACTCCTCCTCCATCCATCCATCCATCCATCAAGGACATCCATTCCATACCATCCCCCACCACACCATCCCTTCCATCATCCCACCCTCCATCACTTCCTTCCTCCCTCCCATCCCCCATCCATTACATCCATCCATCCATCCAGCCATCCCCCACCACCAGTCCCCCTTCCATCATCCCTCCCTCCATCCACTTCCTTCCTTCCTCCCTCCCGCTTCCCTCCCCTCCATCCATCCATCCATCCATCCCCCACCACCTCCCTTCCATCCTCCCTCCCTCCTCAACTCCTTCCTCCTCCCTCCCTCTCCTCCTCCATCCATCCATCCATCCATCCCCCACCACCCTCCCCCTTCCATCATCTCCTCCTCCATCACTTCCTTCCTCCCTCACTTTCCCTCCCTCCCTCCCTCATCCATTCCATCCATCCCCCCACCACCTCCCTTCCATCATCCCACCCTCCACACTTCCTTCCTCCCCTCCTCACTTTCCCCCTCCCTCCACCATTCCCCAATCCACCCATCCATCCCCCACCACCTCCCTTCCATCATCCCTCCCTCCATCACTTCCTCCTCCCTCCCTCCCCCTCCATCCACCATCCTCCCCCACCACCTCCCTTCCATCATCCCTCCCTTCATCACTGTCCTTCCGCCTCCCTCCCTCCCTCCCTCCCTCCACCATCCTCAACCATCCCCCACCACCTCCCTTCCATCATTACCTCCCTCCCTCCTCCCTCCCTCCCTACCCACCCTACCCTCCATCCATCCATCCATCCATCCCAACCACTCCCTTCCATCATCCCTCCCTTCCATCACTTCCTCCCTCCCTCCCTCACCACCCCCTCCAACCAATCCCATCCCATCATCCCCCACCACCTCCCTTCCATCATCCCTCCCTCCATCACTTCCTCCCTCCCTCCCACCCTCCCTCCCTCCATCCATCCATCCATCCATCCCCCACACCACCTCCCTTTCCATCATCCCTCCCTCCATCACTCCTCCCTCCCTCCCTCCCTACCCACCCACCGCTCCAACCCTCCATCCATCCATCCCCCACCACCTCCCTTACCAACATCCCCCCACCCACCCTCCCTCCCACCCTCCCACCCTCCTCCATCCAACCATCCATCCCTCCCCCACCACCTCCCTTCCATCATCCCACCCCTCCACAACACTTCCTCACACCCCTCCCTGCCCTCCCTCCCACCACCATCAATCCATCCATCCCCCACCACCTCCCTTCCATCATCCCTCCCTCCAACACTTCCTCCCTCCCTCCCTCCCTCCCACCCTCCAACCATCCATCCCTCCATCCCCCACCACCTCCCTTCCATCACCCTCCCTCCATCACTTCTTTCCACCCTCCCTCCATCCACCATTCCATCCATCCATCCCCCACCACCTCCCTTCCATCACCTCCCTCATCACTTCCTTCCTCCCTCCTCCCTCCTCCACGCAACCAACCATCATCATCATCCCCCACCAACTCCCTTCCATCATCCCTCCCATCCATCACTTTCCTTCCTCCCTCCCTCCCTCCACCATCCCATCCATCCATCCATCCATCCATCCCCCACCACCTCCCTTCCATCATCCCTTCTCCCTTCACATCACTTCCTTCCTCCCTCCTCACACCCTCCATCCATCCATCCATCCATCCAACCCCCACCACCCTCCCTTCATCATCCCCCCCTTCATCACTTCCCTTCCACCCCTCCCCCCTCCACCATCCATCCAACCATCCATCCCCCACCACCTCCCTTCCATCATCCCTTCCCTCCACACTTCCTTCCTCCCTCCTCCCTTCCCTCCATCCATCCATCCATCCACCATTCCCTGCACTCACCTCCCTTCCAACCTCCCTCCCTCCATCACTCCCTTCCTCCCTCCCTCACGTGCTCCCTCCCCCAATCCACCATCCCCCAACCACCTCCCTTCCATCATCCCTCCCTCCATCACATCCTTCCTTCTCTCCCTCCCACCCTCCTCCATCCATCCATCCATCCATCCCCCACCAACCTCCTTTGCCCTTCCATCATCCCTCCCTCCATCACTTCCTTCCTCCCTCCCTCCTTCCTCCCTCCATCCATCCATCCATCCATTCCATCCCCCACCACCTCCCTTCCATCATCCCTCCCTCCATCACTTACCTTCCTCCCTCCCTCCCTCCTCCAACCATCCATCAATCCAACCATCCCCCACCACCCGATCCCTTCCATCATCCCTCCCTCATCACTTATCCACCCCTCCCCTCCCCTCCCCTCCCTCCATCCATCCCATCCATCCATCCAACCCCCACCACCTCCCTTCCTTCATCCCACCCTCCCTCCACTTCTCCTCCCTCCCACCCTCCCTCCATCCATCCATCCATCCGTCCCCCACCACCTCCCTTCCATCAATCCTCCCTACCATCACTTCCTATCCTCCCACCCTCCCTTCCCTCCATCCAACCATCCATCCCAACCTACCCCCACCGACCTTCCCTTCCAATCATCCCTCCCCATCCAACAATACCTCCCACCCTCCCACCTCCCACCCTCCATCCATCAACCATCCATCCCCCACCACCATCCCTACCATCATCCTCCCATCCTCACATCCTACCTCCCCCCTCCCACCCTCCCACCCTCCATCCATCCAAGCCAACCCCCACCACCTCCCTACCATAACATCCCTCCCTTACATCACATCATCCTCCCTCCCATCCCTCCCTCCATCCATCCAACCATTCCCCCACCACCTCCCCTTCCATCAACCCTTCCTTCAACACTTCCTTCCTCCCCCCACCCTCCATCCAATCCATCCATCCATCCAACCATCCCCCACCACCACCCATTCCATCATCCCCCCTTCCATCACTTCCTCCCCCACCTCCCACCCACCCACCCTCCAACCACTCCATACCCTCCCCCCCACTCTCCCTTCCATCACCCCACCCTCCATCACTTCCTATCCCTCCCATCCCTCCCCACCATCCATCCAACCATCCCCCCACCACCTCCTTCCATCATCCCTCCCTTCATCTCTTCCTTCCTCCCTCCTCTCCCCTCCCCACCACCAACCATCCATCCTTCCATCCCCCCCACCACCTCCCTTCCAACATCCACTTCCCTAATCATCACATCCTTCCACCCTCCCTCCCTCCCTCCATCCAACCATACCAATCCATCCATCCCCACCACACCTCCCATCCATCATCCCACCCATCAACACTTCCTTCCTCCCTCCCTCCCTCCCGTCCATCCCATCCATCCATCCATCCATCCCCCACCACCTCCCTCCATCATCCCCTCCCTTCAACACTTTCCTTCCTCCCCTCCCTCCCTCCCTCCATCCAATCCATCCATCCCCCACCACCTCCCTTCCATCATCCCTCCCTCCATCACTTCCTTCCTCCTCCCTCCCTCCCTCCCTCCATCCATCCATCCATCCATCCCCCACCACCACCGCATCCATCCAACCCCACCTTCATCACTTCCTCTCCTTCCCTCCCTCCCTCCTCCATCCATTCCCATCCTCCCACACCACCTCCTCCCTTCCATCTTCCCCACACTCCATCAGCTCCATCCTCCCTCCCTCCCTCCCACCTTTCCATCCATCCATTCATCCCCCCCAACACCTCCCTTCCATCATCCCTCCCTCCTCACTTCCTTCCTTCCTCCCTCCCTCCTCCCTCCATCCATCCATCCCCTCACCACCTCCCTTCCATCATCCCTTCCCCCAACACTTCCTTCCTCCCTCCCGTCCCTCCCACCCACCATCCATCCATCCATCCATCCCCACCCCGCTCCCTACCATCATCCCTCCCTCCATCACTTCCTCCCTCCCTCCCCCTCCATCCATCCATCCCATCCCCCCACCACCTCCCATCCATCAACCCTCCCTCCATCACTTCCTCCCTCCCTCCCTCCCTCCCTCCTCCATCCATCCATCCATCCATCCCTCGAATGCACCACCTCCCTTCCATCATCCCACCCTCCATCCCATCCATCCCCCACCAACTCCCTTCCATCATCCCTCCCTCCATCACTTTACCTCCCTCCCACCCTCCCTCCTCCCACCCTCCAACCAACCATCCATCCATCCCCCAACCACCACCCATCCATCAACCCTCCCTTCATCACTTTTCCTACCCTCCCACCCTCCCCCCCCCCTACCCCTCCCTCCCTCCATACCCTCCAACCATCCAACCATCCCCCACCACCTCCCAACCAACAACCCTCCCACCATCACTATCAATCCACCCACCCACCCTCCCCCCTCCATCTTCCATCCATCCAACCCCACCATCCTCACCTACCAACATCCCTCCCACCTTCACTCCGTCTCCCTCCCTCCCACCTCCCTCCATCCATCCATCCAACCATCCCTCCCACCACCTCCCCTCCATCATCCCACCATCCTCACATACCTCCCCCCCTCCTCCTCCCTCCCTCCATCCATCCAACCCTCCAACCCCCACCACCTCCCTTCCATCAACCCACCCTCCCTCACTTCCTTCCTCCCACCCTCCCTCCCTCCATCCAACCCATCCCCCACACCTCCCTTCACATCCCTCCCTACCATCACTACCTTCCACCCTCCCTCCCACCATCCAACCATCCATCATCCCCACCACCTCCTTCCATCCATCCCTCCCTCCATCACTTCCTACCTCCCTCCCACCCACCATCCATCCCTCCAACCCCAATCCACACCCTTCCAACCACCCACCCTTCAACACATCCAACCCTCCCTCCCCCCATCCAACCCTCCCATCCATCCATCCCCCACCACACCCTTCCATCCACCCACCCCTCCATCACTTCCATCCTCCCTCCCACCCTCCATCCACCATCCAACCCCCACCACCTCCCTCCAAACATCCCACCTTCAACACTTCCATCCTCCCTCCCACCCCCATCCAATCATCCCTCCAACCCCCACCAACCACCCTTCCACACCCTCCCATCCATCACAACCTTCCTCCGCTCCGTACACCCACCCTCCATCCCTCCCTCATCCCCCACCACCTCCCTTCCATCATCCTCCTACCCCAGCATCATTTTCAGCGCTTGGGCAAACAATTGCCTCCATGCACTCCTCCCACTCTCTGATTGATGGAGTTTAACTCAAGCCATTCACCAGCCTTCACCATCATAATACTTCATCTCGACAATGAAGGAAGGAAATCTGGCTCCATCTCGATGTCCAAAAGAAATGGTTGCCAATTCATGGGAGTGATGGAGAGGGGAGGGAGGGAGGGAGGGAGAGAGAGACAGGGAGATAGAGAAGGTAGGAAATAATAGTGGTTGAAGGGAGAAAAGAAGGGAGAAAACATGGGAGGGAGAAGGGAGGGATCTCATCACTTGTTCCGCTCAGTCTCCTGTTCTCTCAATCTTTTTATTTCCACACACAAGAAGGAAGAAAAAGAAGAAACTGAGAAAAGGAAGAATTGGGAGGAGAAGAAATCAGCCATAAGACAAAAAATTAGGAAAGACATTGAAAACGAAGGCAGACGAGAGACGGCAAGGTGATAAACACAAGAAAATGAGAACAGGATGAGAAGAATAGGTCGTAGAGTACCAAAGAAACAAAACCCACTTGGAAGACAAGGATTGACAAAAAGATGGAATCCCGAAGAGAAAAGGATTAACGATGCGTCATGATAAGCACTGATAATGACATCGACCCACTATCCGTCATTTTAAACTCCCAACACCCTCAATATACTCCCAACATCCTCATTAACTTAATACTCCCAACACCCACATTTACTCCAAACCACTCTCATTAGACTCCCTACATACACCCTCATTAAAACTCCCAAACCATCCTCTTATACTCCAACACCCACAATATACTCCCAAACATCCTCATTATACTCCCAAACATCCTCATTATACTCCTACACCCTCATTATACTCCCAAACATCCTCATTATACTCCCAAACATCCTCATTATACTCCCCTACACCCCCATTATATTCCACACCCTCATTATACTCCCCTACACAACCCCTCATTAGAATTAAAATGTATGGGAGTGTACCTCATTATACTCCAAACATCCTCATTATACTCCCAAACATCCTCATTATACTCCCAAACATCCTCATTATACTCCCCACACCCTCATTATACTCCCACACCCTCATTATACTCCCAAACACCCTCATTATACTCCCCAACATTCTCATTATACTCCAACACACTCATTATACTCCCAAACACCCTCATTATACTCCCAAACACCTCATTATAATCCCCTACAACCCTCATTATACTCCCCACACCCTTATTATAATCTCCAACCTCCTCTCATTATACTACCATAACCCTCATTATAGCTCATCCTTCATTATTTTTCCCTCATTACATTCCTGCCCAGAAGGAAGGCAATACGGAGGGAGAAACAAGGTGAGGACAGTATTAATGCCGATGTTGAATCATACGCCCCTCACCCTACACCCTCACCCCACCACCCGCACCCACAACCCCTCCCCTACACCCTCACCCCACACCCTCAACCCCACACCCACACTCCTCACCCACACCCTCAACACCCACACCCTCCGACCCAAACCCTTCACCCCACATACAACCCTCACCCCACACCCTCAACCACACCCTCACCCCACACCCTCACCTCACACCCTCACCCCACACCCTCACCCCACACCCCACACCCTCACCCTAGCAAACCCTCAAACCACACCCTCCCCCACACCCCAACACCCTCACCCCACACCCTCAACCCCACACCCTCACCGCTACACAACCCTCACCCCACACCCTCACACCCACAAAACCAAAAACACCCCCCTCATCCCTCACAACCCCACCCCACATCCCCACCCCTCACCCTACAACCACTCACCCCCCACACACCCTCACCCACACCCCACACCCTCACCCCACACCCTCACCCCACACCCTCACAGCCCACACTCCTCACCCCACACCCACACACAACACCCTCACGGTCCCACACCCTCAACCCCACACCCTCACCCACACCCACACCCCACACCCTCCACCCCCACAACCTCACACCCACCCTCACTCTCACCCTCACCTCAACCTCCACACCTCACCCCCATCACCCTCACACCTACACCCTCACCCCACACCCTCTACCCCACACCCTCACCCCACACACCCTCCCCCACACCCTCACCCCACACCCTCAAACCCCACACCCTCACAACCACACCCTCACCCCCCAACACCCTCACCCCACAAACCCTCACCCCACACCCTCACAACCACACCCATCACCCCCACACCCTCACTCCACACCCCTCACCCCACACCCTCACCCACACCCTAACACCACACCTCCACCCCACACCCTCCACCGACACCCCACACCCTCACACCACACCCTCACCCCACACCCTCACCCCACACCCGCACCCCACACCCTACACCCCACACCCCTCACACACAACACCGACCCTCACCCCACACACCCTCACCCCACACCCTCACACCACATCACTCACCCCACAACCCCTCACTCCTCACACCCTCACCCCACACCCCTCACCCCACACCCTCCCCCCACAACCCTCACCCCACACCCTCACAACCACAACCTCAACCCCACACCCTCACCGCCACAAGCACCCTCACCCCCCACCCTCACACCACACCCTCACCCCCACACCCCTCACCCCGAGGGCCCCACACCCTCGTATCCAGAATTGGACACAGTAACAAGGGGACACAGTTGGAAGCTGAAGAGACACAGATTAGAATCACAGGGAGGTTAGGAAGTATTTCATCATCAGCCACAGAGTAGGTGCAGTAAGTGGAATTAATTTTATGGAGGAAGCGATGTAAATGAAGGCAGGAATCCAATACATATCATTTAAGCAGAGGTATGATAAAGCTCACGCGCCGACAGTGAGCAGTGTGAGTGTACCTAGTAGCGATCAGTAAGAGGCGGGGCCAGGATCTCGACCGACCCCCGCAGTATCCTCAACTAGGTGAGTACAACTAGGTGAGTAACACACACACATACCACACACACACACACACACACCTATACACCCCAAACAAACACACAATGCAAGCAGACAATCCAAATCAGACACAACACAAACACACAAAGAAACCCAAACCATCACAAAGGCCCTAACAAACACAGAAAACACACCAAACAAACAGGCAGACACACACACAAATCACAAACACAATACATACACCACAATAAGATCCCGAAAAGTTAGATCAGAGGAAAGGTGTCCTAGGGACGGGTACTGTGTTTCAACACTGTTTTCTGTGTTCAACACTGTTAACTGTTTCAACACTGTTACTGTGGTTCAACAACTGTTACTGTGTTTCACACTGTTACTACTGGTGTTCAAACACTGTTACTGTGTTCAACACTGTTAACTGTGTTCAACACTGTTACTGGTTAAACACTGTTACTGTGTTCACACTGTTACTGACACACTGATGCTCATTGTTCCCCAGGGGAGTGGGGTGAAGTGCGGGGTGAAGGAGGGTAATAGGAAGAGAAAATGGCAAGAAAAGTGGAGGAGGTAGTCAGAAAAATTATAATTATTTTATTTCTAGTATTATTATTATTAGTTATTATTATTATTATTATAATTATTTTTTTTTTTTAATTATTATTATTATTATTAATTGTTATTTTTATTATTAATATTATTATTCTTATTATTATTATTATTATTATTATTATTATTATTATTGCTATTTTTTATAATATTAGTTTTATTATTAATATTATTAATTATTAATATTATTATTATTATTATAATTATTTGTTTATTTTTATATTATTTAATATTATCATTATTATTATTAATATTATTATTGTATTTTTATATTATTATTATTATTATTAATATTAATATTATTATTGTTATTGTTTATTATTAAATTAATTATTATTATTATTATTATTATAATTATTATATTATTATTATTATTATTGTTATTTATTGTTATTTTTATATTATTATTATTATTATTATTATTATTATATTTATTATTATCGTCTATTATTATTATTATTATAGTTATTTTTTATTATTATTATTATTAATTATTATTATTATTATTATTATTATTATTTTTTATTATTGTTTATTTTTATATTATTATTATTATTATATTTTATTCTTATTATTATCATTATTAATATGTTATTTTTATTATATTATTATTATTATTATTATTATTATTATTATTAGTATTATTTATTATTTTATATTGTTATTTAAATATTATTATATTATTATTATTATATTATTATTATTATTATTTATTATTATTGTTATTTTTATTATTATTATTTATTATTATTATTATTATTATTATTAATGTTATTTTTAATAGTATTATTATATATTATTCTTATTATTATTATTATTATTATTATTATTATTTAATTATTTATTATAATTATTATTATTTTTTTATTATTAACTATTATTATTATTATTATTAGTATAATTATTATTATTATTGTTATTTTTAATATTATTATTATTAATATTATTATTTATTATTAATATTATTATTATTTTTTTATTATTATTTTATTCCTATTAATATTTATTATTATTAACAATAATAAAATAATATTACTGTTACTGTGGGAAAGTGCTAAATCTGTAGGGGCATTACAGACCCTGTGGAATGGAGGTAAGCCAGGTTTGATCAAGGAAAGGAATGGCAGTTCTAGTATCCTGGATCAAGAGCTCCCTCAGTATCCTCAAGACTTAA
This sequence comes from Cherax quadricarinatus, assembly GCF_026875155.1. Classification (NCBI taxonomy): domain Eukaryota; kingdom Metazoa; phylum Arthropoda; class Malacostraca; order Decapoda; family Parastacidae; genus Cherax; species Cherax quadricarinatus. The sequence continues at coordinate 71,472,574 of NC_069400.1, read as the reverse complement.
AGAAAATCTAGAGAGACGAAGGTGTGTAAGGGTGACAGTCGCATAGTTTTAATTGGGATTTTCGTTTTTGAACGTTGTCTAGTTTGGGGAGGGGCAGGGAGGGGAGAGTTGAGAGGAGGGGGAGAAGATGTAGGGGAAGGGAGAAGTGTATAAGGAGAGGGAGAAGAAGTAGGGGACGGGGATCAGTTGTAGAGGAGAGGGAAAGATGTAGGGAAGGGGAGAAGTTGTAGAGGATAGGGAGAAGATGTAGGGGAAGGGAGAATATATAGGGAAGGGGAGGAAGTTGTAGAGGAGAGGGATAATATGTAGGGGAAGGAGGGAGAAGTTGTAGAGGAGAGGAAAGATTAAGGGGAAGGGGAAGAAGATAATAGGGAAGGTGAGAAGTTGTAGAGGAGGGGGAGAAGATGTAGGGGTAGGGAGAAGTTTGTAGAGTAGAGGGAGAAGAAGTAGGGGAAGGGGAAAAGTTTGTATAGGAGAGGGAGAAGATGTAGTGGAAGGGGAGAAGTTGTAAGCGGAGAGGGAGAAGAATGTAGGAAGGGGAAGAAGTTGTAGAGGAGAGGGAAAGATGTAAGGGGAAGGGGAGAAGTGTAGAAGAGAGAGTGAGAAGATGTAGGGGAAGGGAGAAGTTGTAGAGGAGAGGGAGAAGATGTAGGGGAAGGGGAGAAGTTGTAGAGGAGAGGGAGAAGATGTAGGGGAAGGGAGAATTTGTAGAAGGAGAGGGAGAAGAATAGTGGAAGGGGAGAAGTTGTAGAAGGAAGAGGATAAGATGTAGGGGAAGGGGGATAAGTTGTAGAGGAAGAGGGAGAAGATGTAGGGGAATGGAGAATTGTAGAGGAGAGGGAGAAATGCTAGGGGAAGGGGAGAAGTTGTAGAGGAGAGGGAGAAGATGTAGGGGAAGGGGAGAAGTTGTAGAGGAGAGGGAGAAGATGTAGGGGAAGGGGAGAAGTTGTAGAGGAGAGGGAGAAGCTGTAGGGGGGAAGGGGAGAATTGTAGAGCGAGAGGGAGAAGATGTAGGGGAAGGGAGAAAGTTGTAGAGAGAGGGAGAAGATGTAGGGGAAGGGGAGAAGTTGTAGAGGAGAGGAGAAGATGTAGGGAAGGGAGAAATATAGGGGAAGGAGAATAGTAGAGGAGAGGGAGAAGATGTAAGGGGAAGGGGAGAAGTTGTGAGGAAAGGGGGAGAAGAATGTAGGGGAAAGGGGATAAGTTGTAGAGGAGAGGGAGAAGATGTAAGGGGAAGGGGAGAAGTGTAGAGGAGAGGAGAAGATGTAGGGGAAGGGGAGAAGAGATAGGGGAAAGGGGAGAAGTTGTAGAGGAGAGGGAGAAGATATAGGGAATGGGAGAATTGGTTAGCGGAGAGGGAGAAATATGTAGGGAAAGGGGAAAGATGTAGGGAAGGGGAGAAGTTGTAGAGGAGAGGAGATTATGTAGGGGGAAGGGGAGAAATTGTAGAGGAAGGGAGAAGATGTAAGGGGAAAGGGAGAAGATATAGGGGAAGGGGAGAAGGTTGTAGACGAGGGAGAAGATGGTAGGTGAAGGGGAAAAGTTGGTAGAGGTGGGGGAAAATGAGGGGAAGGGGAGTAGTTGTAGAGAGAGGGAGTAGATGGTGGGGGAAGGGGAGAAGTTTGTAGAGGAGAGGGAGAAGATGGAGGGGAAGGGGAGAAGTTTGTTGTGGAGAGGGAGAAGATGTAGGAAGGGGAGAGTTGTAGAGGAAGAGGGAGAAGAGTAGGGGAAGGGGAGAAGAAATAGGGGAAGGGGAGAAGTTGTAGAAGAGAAGGGAGAAATGCCAGGGGACGGGGAGAAGTTGTAGAGGAGGGGGAGAAGATGTAGGGGAAGGGGAGAAGTTGTTGAGGAGAGGGAGAAGATGTAGGGGAAGGGGAGAAGTTGTAAGAAGAGGGAAAGATGTAGGGGAAGGGGAAGAGTTGTAGAGGAGAGGGAGAAGATGTAGGGGAAGGGGAGAAGATTATAGGGGAAGGGGTGAAGTTGTAGAGGAGAGGGAGAAGAATGTAGGGGAAGGGGAGAATTTGTAGGAGGAGGGGGAGAAGATGTAGGGGAAGGGAGAAGTTGTAGAGAGAGGGAGAAGATGTAGGGGAAGGGGAGAAGATATAGGGGAAGGGGAGAAGTTGTAGAGGAGAGGGAGAAGATGTAGGGGAAGGGGAGAAGTTGTAGAGGAGGGGGAGAAGAGTGGGGAAGGGAGAAGTTTGTAGAGGAGAGGGAGAAGATTAGGGAAGGGGAGAAAGTTGTAGAGAGAAGGGAGAAATGTAGGGGAAGGGGAGAAGATATAGGGAAGGTGAGAAGTTTGTAGAGGAAGGGAGAAGATATAGGGGAAGGGAGAGAAGTTGTAGAGGAGAGGAGAAATGTAGGGAAGGGGAGAAGATGTAGGGGAAGGGGAGAAGTGGTAGAGGATGGGAGAAGATGTAGGGAAGGGAGACTTGTAGAGGAAGGGAGAAATGTAGTGGAAGGGGAAAGTTGTAGAGGGAAGGGAGAAGATGTTAGAAGGGGAGAAGTTTGTAGAGGAGAGAGAAGATGAGGGGAGGGGAAAGTGTAGAGGAGAGGAGAAGATGTAGGGGAAGGGGAATAGATGTAGGGGAAGGGAAAGTTGTAGAGGAGAGGAGAAGATGTAGGGAAGGGGAGAAGTTGTAGGAGGAGAGGGAGGAATATGTAGGGAAGGGAGAATGTTTGTAGAGAGAGGGAGAAGATGTAGGGGAAGGGGAGATGTTGTAGAGGAGAGGGGAGAAGATGTTGGGGTAGGGGAAAGTTGTAGAGGAGATGGAGAAGATGTTGGGGAAGGGAGAAGAATATAAGGGGAAGGAGGAAAATAGTGGAGAGGGAGAAGAGGTAGGGGAAGGGAGAAGTGTAGAGGAGAGGGAGAAGATGTAGGGGAAGGGGAAGAAGTTGTTGAGGAGGAGGGAGAAGATGTAGGGAAGGGGAGAAATATAGTGGAAGGGAGAAGAATAGAAAGAGGAGAAGATGTAGGGGGGGGGAAGGGTAAAGTTGTAGAGAGTGGGAATGATGTAGGGGAAGGGGAGAAGTTGTAGAGGAGTGGGAGAAGTTGTAGGGGAAGGGAGAAGTTGTAGAGGAAGAGGGAGAAAGAGGTTGGAAGGGGAGATAGTTGTAGTGGAGAGGGTGTAGATTAGGGGAAGGGAAAGTTGTAGAGGAAAGGGAGAAGATGTAAGGGGTTGGGGAGGAAGTTGTAAGAGAGAGGGAGAAGAATGTAGGGGAAGGGAGAAGGTTTAGAGGAGAGGGAGAATATGTAGGGGAAAGTGGGAGAAGTTGTAGAGGAAGGGTGAAATGTAGGGGAAGGGGAGAAGATTTAGGGGGAAGGGGAAGATATATAGAGAGAGGGAGAAGATGTAGGGAAGGGGAGAAGTTTAGAGGAGTGGGAGTTGATGTAGGAAGGGAATGTTATGGGATGGGGTGTTGTGAGTGGGTGGGGGTGAAGTTGTAGGGGGTATGGGGAGAAATATAGGGGTAGGGGAAAAGATTAGGGGATAGGGGGAGAATAATAGAGAGTGGAGAAAGTAGGGAAGGGAGAAATATAGGGGAAGGGGAACGATGTAGGGAAGGGGTGAAGTTATTAGGAAAGGGTGAAATTATAGGGGAAGGGGTTATTGTAGAGGAGAGGGACTGAAAAGGTTGTTTGGGGAGTAGATTTTAAGGAAGGGAGAAGATTTAGGGAGGCGGAGAAGAAATAGAGGAAGAGGAGAAGATGTAGGGAAGGGGAGAAGATTAGGAAGGGAGAGATAGTTTAGAGGAGAGGGAGAATATGTAGGAAGGGGAGAAGTTTGTAGAGGAGAGGGAGATGATGAGGGGAAGGGGAAAAAAGAGGGGAAGGGGAGAAGATATAGGGAGGGGGAGTAGATGTAGGGGAAGGGGAGATGATATAGGGGAAGGGGAGAAGATTAGGGAAGGGAGAAGTTATAGAGGAGAGGAGAAGAATGTTGGGGAAGGGAGAAGATATAGGGAAGGGGAGAAATGTAGGGAAGGGGTAGAAGATATAGAGGAGAGGAAAGATGTTGGGAAGGGGAGAAAGATTATACAGAGAGGGAGAAGAGTAGGGAAAGGGGAGAAGATTATAGGGAAGGGGGAGAAATATAGAGGAGGGGGAAAGATGTAGGGGAAGGGGAAAGATATAGAGAGGGGAGAAAGATGTATGAATGGTCGAAGATATAGAGGAGAGGTAACTATGACTTTGACTTGCGCAGATCAAGGGACTGGTCGAGCATGTCTGTTCCTTGTCCCGCACACGCGTCGCTGCTCCCAACTGTGCCTTTTCCCTCTCACCCTTCTCGTTTCGCATGCAGTCTTGGGCCTGTCCCTCTCACTTGTCCTTGTCTCCTCACTCTCGTCTTTTTCTCCTCATATCTTTTCCCGGGCGCCTCACACTCTGCGGGTTCTACTCTTAACGTTGCGCTCCTCCAACAATAGTTCAGGATAAAGGGTATTAATCTACCCGCCCCCCACCCCACCCACCATCCCATCTCCCACCCACCACCCTCCCTCCCTCCCACCCCCAACCCTCCCACCCACCCCCCCGCCCCCACCATCCAACATCCCACCCACCCACACATCCAACAGCCCTCCCTCCCACCCACCCATCCCTCCCACCAACGCTAACCCCCCCCACCACCCTACCCACATCCCACCCTCCATCCCTAACCAATCCACCCACCCTCCCCTCCCCCCACCAACCCACCAACCAACCCTCACCCCCATTCCAACCCACCACCCAACCCACCAACACTACCAACCTCCTCCCTCCTCCCACCCACCAACCCACAACGCCCCCACCCCCACCCTCCAATCATCCCACCCTCCCATCCCTCAACCAACCACCCACCCTCCCTCCTCCCTCCCACCAACCCTTCCATCCCACTACCCCACCACCACCATCCCACCTCCCACCCTCCCACACATCCTTCCTCCTCCCACCCAGCCCTCCAACCAACCATCCATCCATCCCCACCACCTCCCTTCCATCATCCCTCCTCCACATTCCTTCCTCCCCCCCCCCCCCCCTCCCCCCCTCCATCCTCCATCCTCCACCCCCCACCCCTCCCTTCCATCACCCCCCTTCATCACTTCCTCCTCCCCCCTCCCCCCCTCCACCATCCATCCCCCCCCCCACCCCCTTCCATCATCCCTCCCTTCACATTCCTTCCCCCCTCCCCCTCCCCCCCTCCCATCATCCATCCCCACCACCTCCCTTCCATCATCCCCCCCTTCATCACTTCCTTCCCCCTCCCTCCTCCATCCATCCATCCATCCATCCCCACCACCTCCCTTCCATCATCCCTCCCTCCATCACTTCCTTTCCCTCCCTCCCTCCCTCCATCCACCCCATCCATCCCCCCCACCTCCCTTCCATCTCCCTCCCTCATCACTTCCTTCCCTCCCTCCCCCCCACCATCCATCCATCCATCCATCCCCCACCACCTCCCTTCCATCATCCCTCCCTCCATCACTTCCTTCCTCCCTCCCTCCCTCCATCCATCCATCCATCCCCCACCACCTCCCTTCCATCATCCCTCCCTCCCAGCCATCATTTTCAGCGCTTGGCAAACAATTGCCTCCATCACTCCTCCCTCTCGCTGATTGATGGAGTTATCTCAGCCATCACCGCCTTCACCATCATAATTCTTCATCTCGACAAGTGAAGGAAGGAAATCTTGCTCCATCTCGTTGTCCAAAAGAAATGGTTGCCAATTCATGGGAGTGATGGAGAGGGGAGGGAGGGAGGGAGGGAGAGAGAGACAGGGAGATAGAGAAGGTAGGAAATAATAGTGGTTGAAGGGAGAAAAGAAGGGAGAAAACATTGGGAGGGAGAAGGGAGGGATCTCATCACTTGTTCCCTCTGTCTCCCGTTCTCTCAATCTCTTTATTTCCCCCAGAAGGGAAAAAAAGAAACAAAAAAGGGGAATTTGGGGGGAGAAGAAATCGCCAAAACAAAAAAAAAAAACTTAAAAACAAAGGAGAGGAACGCAAGGTGTAAAAAAGAAATTTGAAAAGGATGAGAAAAAGAGGGGAGGGGGAAAAAAACAAAAATGAAGAAAGGGAGGAAAAAATGTGGGAAAAGGAAAAGAGGGAGAAAAACATTAAGAAGAAACCCTCTTTAACTCCCCCCCCTCTTATACCCCAAACATTTTATTCCCACAAAAAAAAAAAAAATTTAAAAAAATTATCCCCCAAAAAAACCTTTAAACATATTTAAAAACCCCATTAAAACCCCCAAAAAAACCTAAAAAACCCCCAAAAATAAATAAAAAACCCCAAAACCCCAAAACCCCCAAAACCCCCCTCCCCCCCCCAAAACCCAAAATATTAACCCCAAAAATTAAATCTAAACCCCCCCTTTTAAACCCAAAAAAAACCCTCATTAACCCCCAAAAACACCTCATTAACTCCCAAAAATCCCATTTCCCCCCACACCCCAAAAACCCCCCAACCTCATTATCCCCCCAAAACCCCCCTTTTTAAACCCCCCAAACTTTCCATTATCCCCCAACACCTCTTTTAACTCCCAAACCCCTTTATTTACCCCCAAACACCTCATATCCCCCCCCTTACACCCTAAATTATACCCCCCACCCCTTTAAAAATCCCATCCTAATTATACCCCAAACACCCTCATTATATCCCCCTTCTTATTTTCCCTTTCATTTTCCCAAAAAACAATACAAAAACACTCATATATCATTTTATTCCCCCCACCCTAAAAAACCCCCTACCCCCCCCCAAACCCCCCAAAAACCCTTTCAAACCCCCACCCCAAACCCTAAAACCCCACAAACCCCCACACCCTACCCAACCCTCACCCCAACCCTACCCCAACCCTCCCCCAAACCCCCACCCAAAACCCTCACCCCAAAACCCCCACCCCCCCCCCAACCCCCTCACCCCCACCCCTAAACCCCCAACCCCCCCCAAACATAACACCCCTCCCCCACCCCTCACCCCCCACCTCACCCCACCCCCCTCACCCCACACCCTCACCCACACCCCACCCCCACCCCCCCCCCCAAACCCCACCCCCCCCCACACCCCCCCCACACCCACCCAAAAAACCCCCCCCAACACCCCCCCCCACACCCCCCCCCCCCCCCCCACACCCCCCCCCCCAAAAACCCCCCCCACACCCCCCCCCCACCCCCCAACCCCACAACCCCAAACCCCACCCCCACACCCCCCCCCACCCCCCCCCACCCACCCCCCCCCCCCCAACCCCCCCCCCCCCACCCACCCCCCCCCCACACCCCACCCCACCCCCCCCCCCCCCCCCCCCCCCCCACCCCCCACCCCCCACCCCCCCCCCCCCCAAAACCCTCCCCCACACCCCCCCCCCACCCCCCCCCCACCCCCCCCCCACCCCCCACCACCCCCCACCCACCCCCCCCCACCCCCACCCCCCCCCCCCAACCCCCCCCCACACCCCCCCCCCCCCCCAAACCCCCCCCACCCCCCCCCCCCCCACACCCCCCCCCACCCCCCCCCCCCCCCCACCCCCCCCCCCACACCCCCCCCCCCCCACACCCTCCACCCACCCCCCCACACCCCCCCCCCCCCACCCCCCCCACACCCCCCCCCCCCACCCCACCCACCCCCCCACACCACCCCCAACCCCCCACCCCCCCCCACACCCCCCCACCACACCCCCACCCCCCACCCCACCCCCACCCTCACCCCACCCCCACCCCCCACCCTCACCCCACCCCCACCCCACACCCCACCCCCCCCCTCCCCCAACCCTCCCCCCACACCCCCCCCCACACCCTCACCCAACACCTCACCCACACCCTCACCCCACCCCCCCCCCACACCCTCACCCACACCCCCCCCCCCCCAACCCCCCCACCCCCCACCCCCCCCCCCCCCCACACCCTCACCCCCACACCCCCCCCCCCCCCCCCAACCCTCACCCCACCCCCTCACCCCCAAACACCCTCACCCACACCCTCCCCCCCACACCCTCACCCCCCCTCACCCCCCCACCCTCACCCCACACCCCCAACCCTACCCACACCCTCACCCCACCCCTCCCCCACACCCCCCCCAACCCTCACCCCACACCCTCACCCCACACCCCACCCCCACCCTCACCCAACCCTCACCCCACACCCCACCCCACACCCTCACCCCAAAACCCTCACCCCACACCCTCCCCACACCCCCACCCCACACCCTCACCCCACAACCCTCACCCCCACCCCACACCCTCCCCCTACACCCTCACCCCACACCCTCACCCCAACCCCACCCCCTCCCCCCCACACCCTCACCCACACCCCCACCCCACACCCCACACCACACCCCTCCCCCCAAACCGTCCCCCTCACCCCTACCCTCCCCTCATAAAAAACCCTTGTTAAAAACCAAAACCTGGTCTGCTTAAAGACTGTCTTATTATGTTTACTAAGAGTTTAATGTGGTGGTTAGGATGCCTTCCCCCCCTCCCTCCTCACTTCCCTCCTTCCTTCCCTACTTCCCTCCCCCCCTCCCTCCCTCCCTCTTTTCCCCCTCCCTATTTCCCTCCCTCCCTCCCTTCCCCTCCCTCTCTCCCTCCCTCTCTTCCCTCCTTCCCTCCCTATCTTCCCCCCCTATTTTCCCCCTCCCTCCCTCCCTTCCTCCCCCCCCCTTCTCCCTCTCTTCCCTCCCTCCCTCCCTCCCCCCTCATTTCCCCCTTTCCCCCTCTCTTCCCTCCCTTCTTCCCTCCCCCCTCCCTCCCCCCCTCCCTCTCTTCCCTCCCTTTTTCCCCTCCCCCCTCCCTCCCCCCCCCCACCTCCCCCCCTCCCCCCCTCTCTTCCCCCCTGCCCTTCCCCCCCCTCCTTCCCCCCCCTCTCTCCCTCTTTTCCCCCCTCCCTCCCCCCCCCTCTCTTCCCCTCCTTCCCTCCCTATCTTCCCACCTCATTTCCCTCCCTCCCTCTTTTCCCCTCCCTCCCTCTCTTCCCCCCTCCCCCCTTTTCCCCTCCCCCCTTTTTCCCCCCCTCCCTATCCCCCTCCCTCTCTTTCCCCCACCTTCCCTCCATCTCTCTCTTCCCTCCCTCTCTTCCCTCCTCCCCTTTTCCCCTCCCCCCCTTTTCTTCCCCCCTCCCCTTTTTCCCCTCCCTCTCTTCCCCCCCACTCTTTCCCCTCCCTCTTTTTTCCCCCCCTCCCTATCTTCCCTCCCCCCCTTTTTCCCTCCTCTTTTCCCCCCATCTCTCTTTTCCCCCCCCTTCCCCCCTCCCCTTTCCCTCCCTCCCTCTCTTCTTCCCTCCCTCTTTTCGTCCCTCTTTCTCCCCCTCCCTTTTCATTCTCTTTTTTTTTTCTCCTTCCTCCCCTCCCCCTCTTTTTTTTTCCCCTTTTTTCCTCCCCTCCCCCCTTCCCCTCCTCTTACCTTCCTTTTTCCCTTCCCCCTTTTTCCCTTTTTTTCCCTGCCTTCCCCTCTCCAACCTTTCCCTTCCCCTCTTCCCTCCACCTTTTTTCTCTCCTTTTTCCTTTCCCCACTCTTCATCCCCCTCCCACCCTTTCCTCATCCCTCACTTAGAGCAGGGGTCCATTGGTCCACGGGGTCTCACGGGCCCAGCTGGTCTCATTGCCCAAAGGGGGCGGTTCACGGCCCAGAAAAATTTGGTCTCATGGTCCAACAGGGGTTCATGGTCCAAAGGGGTCTCACGGGTTCAGCAGGGTCTCACTGGTCCAACAGTGGTCCATGGTTGCGTGGTCCCCCTGGCCCAAACGTGGTCTCACTGGCCAACAGTGGTTCCTGGTTAAACAGTGGTCTCCACGGGTCCAACAGTTGTCTCATGGTCCAATAGTGGTCCACGGTCCAACATGGTCTCACTGGTTCAGCAGTGGTCTCACTGGTCCCAGGGGTTTTCACTGGTCCAACATGGTTCACTGGTCCAACAGTGGTCTCACTTTTTTCAACAGGGGTCTCCTGTTCCAACATGGTCTCATGGCCAACATGGTTCACTGGTCAAACTGGTCTCACTGGTCCACAGGATTTCACTGGTTCAAAGGGGTCCCACTAGCCCCAACAGGGGTCTCCCTGGTCCAACGTGGTCCAGGGTTTCAACATGGTCTCACTGGTCCAACAGGGTCTCATTGTCCAACAGTGGTTCCTGCCAAACGGGGGGGGATCTCACTGGCCACAGTGGCTCACTGGTCCAAAGGGTCTCATGGCCCAACAGTGATTCACTGGTGCAACAGTGGTCTCACGGGTCCAAAACAGGGGTCTCACTGTCCAACATGATTCACTGGTCGAACAGTGATTCACGGGCCCAACAGGTTTCAACGGTCCAACATGATCTCCTGGCCCAACATGATTTCACTGGCCCCAACGCGTCTCATGGTCCAAATGGTTCCCACGGCCCCCAACGTGGTTCACTGATCCAACAGTGATCTCACCTTCCAACTGGTCTCCGGTCCAACAGTGGTCTCAAGGGTCCAACGTGATCCATGGTAAACGTGTCTCACTTGTCCAACAGTGTCTATGGTCCAACAGGTTCTCACTGGCCCAAAACAGGACCTCACGGTTCAACAGTGATCCACGGTCCAACAGTGCCCTCACGCCCCAACAGTGGTCTCCTGGCCCAACTGGCTCACTGGTTCAACAGGTACCCTGGTGGTTAACGCTCTCGTTTCCAACGGTGAGGGCCTGGGTTCGTTTCCCACCAGAGAGAAACATTGGACGTGTTTTTTCCCACCGTTGTCTATGTTTCCACATAAAATGGGTACCTGGGTGTTAGTCGATGGTGTGGGTCGCATCCTGGGACCTGCCTTTGGGGGCCTGGTCCAGAAAAGGGCCGCGGGGGCTTGACCCCCCCAACTCTCTCCAAAAAACTCCAAAAACTGGTCCATGGTTTTAACAGTGGTCTCACTGGTCCAAGATGGTTCCCCGGGGCCAACAGTGGGCTCACTGGTCCAACAGTGTCTCACTGGAAACAGTGGTCTCCTGGGGCAAAAGGGGTCCCTGGACCAACATGGGCCCCCTGGTCCAACGTGGTCTCACTGTCCAACATGACTCACTGGTCCAACAGTTGGGCTCAAGGCCAAAAATGTCTCCTGGTCCAAAAGTGATCTCAGGTCCAACAGATCTCAGGCCAAAAAGGATCCATGGTCCAACAGTGGTTTACTGGTCCCCAAAAGTGCCCCCTGGTTCAACGTGATCTCCTTTGGGCCAAATGGTCTCACTGGGGCCAACAGGATCTCACTAGTCCAACGTGACTCCGGGCCCCAAAAGTGGGCTAAATGGTAACAGTGATCTCACTGTTAACAGGTTCACTGGTCCAAAAGTGGTTCCCCTGGTCCAACGTGATCTCACTGGGCCAAAAATGTCCCTGGTCCAACAGTGATCTCCTGGTCAACGTGGTCTCACTGGTCCCAGTGGTTCATGGTCCAAATGTCTCACTAGTCCAACAGGGTTTCACGGGCCCAAAAGTGGGGTCACTGGCCACAGTGGTCTCACTGGTCCAACATGGGCTCAGGTCCAACATGATCTCACTTTTCCAACAGTGGTCACTGGGCAAAGTGATCTCACTGGTCCAAAAAGGGGCCTCACGGTCCCAACGTGATCCACTTTTCCCAAAATGGTCTCACTGGTCCAACGTGATCTCCTTGTCTAACAGTGAGTCCTGGTCCAACAATATCTCACGATCCAACAGTGTCTCATGGGCCCCAGTGGTTTCATGGCCAACGTGATCTCACTGGTCCAACAGTGATCTCCTGGGCAACAGGGTCCCCCAATGATCCAACAGGGTCTACTGGTCCAACTGATTTCCCAGTCCAACAGGGTCTCACTGGTCCAAAAAGTGGTCTCACTGCTCCAACATGGGCTCCTGGTCCAACAGTGGTCTCACTGGTCCAAAAGTGATCTCACTTGTCCCAAAAGTGATGTAGGTCCAACAGTGATCTACTGGGCCAAAAAAGGGTCTCCTGGTCCCAAAAGTTCTCACTGGTCCAAAAGTGATCTACTTTCCACAGTGATGTCATGGCCAAAACCTGCCACTGTCCAAAAGTGATCTAACTGGTCCAAAAAAGTGGTCTCACGGTCCAACGTGGTCTCCCCCGGTCCAACATGTTCATGGTCCAACGGGCTCACTGGGCCAACAGTGATCTCACTGGTCCAACATTGATCTCACTGGTCCAACTGTGGTCTCACTGGTCCAACAGTATTCTCACTGGTCCAACAGTGATCTCACTGGTCCTCATGATCTCACGGGCAACAGGTCTCCGGGCCAATGTGGGCTCACTGGTCCCAACAGTGGTTCACTGGTCCACTGGTCCACTGCTCCACTGGTCTCACTGTTCCCCTGGTCTCACTGGTCTCACTGGCCCACTGGTCTCACTGGTCCACTGGTCCACTGGTCCATGGTCCATGGGCTCACTGGCCATGGCTCACGGTCCATGGTCCACTGGTCACGGTTCACTGGGCCCCTGGTCTCACTGGGCCACTGGTCCATGGTCCACGTTCCCCTGTTCTAGGTCCCCTGGTCCCCTGGTCCAAAGGTTCACTGGTCCCCTGGGTTCACTGGTCCATGTTTCCCCTGGTCCATGGTCCACTGGTCCACTGGCCACTGGTCCACTGGGCCCCTGGGCTCCTGGTCCACTGGGCTCACGGTCCACTGTTCCCTGGTCCACTGGGCCTGGCCACTGGTCCACTGGCCCTGGGCCCCTGGTCCCCCGGTCTCAATGGACCGTCCCGTTACTTTTATAGATATATAAACGCCTTATTTAAAAGTCTTTTTTATTTTATTTTATTTTTTTGTTTTTTTTGTTTTGTTTGTTTTGCTTTTGTTTTTTTTTGCTTTGTGTTTGTTTTTTCTTTGTTTTGTTTTTTTTGTTTTTTGTTTGTTTTGTTTTATGCTTTTGTTTTGTTTGTTTTTGTTTGTTTTGGTTTGGTTTGCTTTGTTTTTTTGCTTTTTTTTGTCTGTTTTGTTTAGTTTCGCTTGTTTTGTTTTTCGTTTGTTTTGTTTTTTTCTGCTTGATATTTTGTTGTTGCCGTCTAAGCGAGGCTCGTTTTTTCTTGTTTTCATTCCACTGTTGCGCATTTTAGGAGAGAGAGAGAGAGAGAGAGAGAGAGAGAGAGAGAGAGAGAGAGAGAGAGAGAGAGAGAGAGAGAGAGAGAGAGAGAGAGAAGAGAGAGAGTGAGAGAGAGACGGGGGGGTAAGGAAAGGGGGAGAGGTGGGAGTTGTTGTACGGGGGAGAATGGAATTGGAGGATGAAGAGGGGTACTAGGAGGATTGGGGTAAGAGGAGGAAGAGGAGGAAGGGGAAGGAGGGGGGAGGGTAGAGGGGGTAAGAGAGGGGGTAAAAGAGGAGGAGTAAGATAGGGGGGTTATACGTATTATTTTCACGATGAAATTTTTGTCTCTTCTGTCTCTCCGTTTATCTCTCTCTTTTTTTTCTCTTTCTCTTGTCTCTTTCTTCTTTGTGTCTGTCTTGTCCTCTTTTTCTTTCCCTTTGTGTCTTTTAATGTTATTCGCGGCATGCAAAGAGTATGTTACAATTTATTCGGCGTATGTCACACTCCCATATAGGCTGCCTCCCGGCCAGTTAACCGGGTGCTAAGGGTTTAACGATCAATAAGGTACCCTTCCTTAAATCAGTACCTTGTTACATTAACCATTCACAAGCAAGTCCACCAAACCTGAAGCAACGTGGTTCATTTAGGGTAAGCAATGGCAGACTTGCCTACCTGCTGGTTGTAAAGTAAAAGGACACAAGTGCAACTAATGTGACATTTATTGTGGCAACGTTTCGCTCTCCAGGAGCTTTATCAAGCCATTACAAACAATACATGGACACAAAGGGTATATAAAGGCTCAGAGTGAGGTGTAATACTAGTGAGGTACCATTTCGATGTTCACTAGTGGTAGTAGTAGTAGTAGTAGTCACTACTTATGTCACTACCACTACTACTACTACTACTACCACTAGTGAACATCGAAATGGTACCTCACTAGTATTACACCTCACTCTGAGCCTTTATATACCCTCTGTGTCCATGTATTGTTTGTAATGGCTTGATAAATAGTTGCACTTGTGTCCTTTTACTTTACATATTGTCGGTAATTCTACCAACTTTATTACTACCTGCTGGTTGAGCACGTTGCACACTCTCTGATTTGCCATCTGTCAACGTGGTGTATGCTTATTATACTTCTAGAACATAAGAACATAAGAAAGGAGGAACACTGCAGGAGGCCTGCTGGCCCATACTAGGCAGGTCCTTTACAATTCATCCCCCTAACAAAACATTTGCCCAACCCAATTTTCAATTCTCTTCTGTGTCTCTCCCTCATCTTTATTACCTTTCTCTGGTTTCTCTTTTATACTTATCTTTTATATTTATCCATTCTCTTTCTCTTTAATATTTCCCTTCGGTGTTTCTCTCTTTTTTTTATTCTTTCTCTTTTAAGTAGTTTCTTTATCCATCTTTAATTCTTCTTTCTTTGTTATTCCTTGTTCTTGTTTTGTGTGCTCACTTATGTTCACTTACTTCACCAACAGTATTCTCCTCTCCTCTTCTTTCTGTTTCACTTCTTCCTCCTCTTCGTCATTTGCTACTCTCTCCCTTTTGCTCCATTTTTCTGTCCTCTTCCTCCATCCTTTCTCTCCCTCCCACTCGCTCACTCATTTGACCATAAACAGAAATATTAATCTCAGTCTTAAAATAATGAATCCTGTGATACTCCAATACTGAAACTATATACTGTGCCAAAACAAAATCATTCACATTGCTAAACTCACAAACTAGTATTTAGTCACTTAGCCATAATACCAACTTACCTCATAATTTGTAATATTTTACAATTAAGAATAAAACTAAGTATGCCCGAAATGCCTAGCCATGCTAAGCGTTCTAGTGGTACACTCTGTAATACCTAGCCATGCTAGGTGTTCTAGTGGTACACTCTGTAATGCCTAGCCATGCTAAGTGTTCTAGTGGTACACTCTGTAATGCCTAGCCATGCTAAGTGTTCTAGTGGTACACTCTGTAATACCTAGCCATGCTAGGTGTTCTAGTGGTACACTCTGTAATGCCTAGCCATGCTAAGTGTTCTAGTGGTACACTCTGTAATACCTAGCCATGCTAAGTGTTCTAGTGGTACACTCTGTAATACCTAGCCATGCTAAGCGTTCTAGTGGTACACTCTGTAATGCCTAGCCATGCTAAGCGTTCTAGTGGTACACTCTGTAATGCCTAGCCATGCTAAGCGTTCTAGTGGTACACTCTGTAATACCTAGCCATGCTAGGTGTTCTAGTGGTACACTCTGTAATACCTAGCCATGCTAAGTGTTCTAGTGGTACACTCTGTAATGCCTAGCCATGCTAAGTGTTCTAGTGGTACACTCTGTAATACCTAGCCATGCTAAGTGTTCTAGTGGTACACTGTAATACCTAGCCATGCTAAGCGTTCTAGTGGTACACTCTGTAATACCTAGCCATGCTAAGCGTTCTAGTGGTACACTGTAATACCTAGCCATGCTAAGTGTTCTAGTGGTACACTCTGTAATACCTAGCCATGCTAAGTGTTCTAGTGGTACACTCTGTAATACCTAGCCATGCTAAGTGTTCTAGTGGTACACTGTAATACCTAGCCATGCTAAGTGTTCTAGTGGTACACTCTGTAATACCTAGCCATGCTAAGTGTTCTAGTGGTACACTCTGTAATACCTAGCCATGCTAAGTGTTCTAGTGGTACACTGTAATACCTAGCCATGCTAGGTGTTCTAGTGGTACACTCTGTAATGCCTAGCCATGCTAAGTGTTCTAGTGGTACACTCTGTAATACCTAGCCATGCTAAGTGTTCTAGTGGTACACTCTGTAATACCTAGCCATGCTAAGCGTTCTAGTGGTACACTCTGTAATACCTAGCCATGCTAAGTGTTCTAGTGGTACACTCTGTAATAACCTAGCCATGCTAGGTGTTCTAGTGGTACACTCTGTAATACCTAGCCATGCTAGGTGTTCTAGTGGTACACTCTGTAATACCTAGCCATGCTAAGCGTTCTAGTGGTACACTCTGTAATTCCTAGCCATGCTAAGCGTTCTAGTGGTACACTCTGTAATACCTAGCCATGCTAGGTGTTCTAGTGGTACACTCTGTAATACCTAGCCATGCTAGGTGTTCTAGTGGTACACTCTGTAATACCTAGCCATGCTAGGTGTTCTAGTGGTACACTCTGTAATACCTAGCCATGCTAGGTGTTCTAGTGGTACACTCTGTAATGCCTAGCCGTGCTAGGTGTTCTAGTGGTACACTCTGTAATACCTAGCCATGCTAGGTTCTAGTGGTACACTCTGTAATACCTAGCCATGCTAGGTGTTCTAGTGGTACACTCTGTAATACCTAGCCATGCTAGGTGTTCTAGTGGTACACTCTGTAATACCTAGCCATGCTAGGTGTTCTAGTGGTACACTCTGTAATGCCTAGCCATGCTAGGTGTTCTAGTGGTACACTCTGTAATACCTAGCCATGCTAAGCGTTCTAGTGGTACACTCTGTAATGCCTAGCCATGCTAAGTGTTCTAGTGGTACACTCTGTAATACCTAGCCATGCTAGGTGTTCTAGTGGTACACTCTGTAATACCTAGCCATGCTAGGTGTTCTAGTGGTACACTCTGTAATACCTAGCCATGCTAGGTGTTCTAGTGGTACACTCTGTAATGCCTAGCCATGCTAGGTGTTCTAGTGGTACACTCTGTAATACCTAGCCATGCTAGGTGTTCTAGTGGTACACTCTGTAATGCCTAGCCATGCTAAGCGTTCTAGTGGTACACTCTGTAATGCCTAGCCATGCTAAGCGTTCTAGTGGTACACTCTGTAATACCTAGCCATGCTAAGCGTTCTAGTGGTACACTCTGTAATTCCTAGCCATGCTAGGTGTTCTAGTGGTACACTCTGTAATGCCTAGCCATGCTAGGTGTTCTAGTGGTACACTCTGTAATACCTAGCCATGCTAGGTGTTCTAGTGGTACACTCTGTAATGCCTAGCCATGCTAGGTGTTCTAGTGGTACACTCTGTAATGCCTAGCCATGCTAAGTGTTCTAGTGGTACACTCTGTAATACCTAGCCATGCTAAGTGTTCTAGTGGTACACTCTGTAATGCCTAGCCATGCTAAGTGTTCTAGTGGTACACTGTAATACCTAGCCATGCTAAGTGTTCTAGTGGTACACTCTGTAATACCTAGCCATGCTAAGTGTTCTAGTGGTACACTGTAATACCTAGCCATGCTAAGTGTTCTAGTGGTACACTCTGTAATGCCTAGCCATGCTAAGTGTTCTAGTGGTACACTCTGTAATGCCTAGCCATGCTAGGTGTTCTAGTGGTACACTCTGTAATGCCTAGCCATGCTAAGTGTTCTAGTGGTACACTCTGTAATGCCTAGCCATGCTAAGTGTTCTAGTGGTACACTCTGTAATACCTAGCCATGCTAAGTGTTCTAGTGGTACACTCTGTAATGCCTAGCCATGCTAAGTGTTCTAGTGGTACACTCTGTAATACCTAGCCATGCTAAGTGTTCTAGTGGTACACTGTAATACCTAGCCATGCTAAGTGTTCTAGTGGTACACTCTGTAATGCCTAGCCATGCTAAGTGTTCTAGTGGTACACTGTAATACCTAGCCATGCTAAGTGTTCTAGTGGTACACTCTGTAATGCCTAGCCATGCTAAGTGTTCTAGTGGTACACTCTGTAATGCCTAGCCATGCTAAGTGTTCTAGTGGTACACTCTGTAATACCTAGCCATGCTAAGTGTTCTAGTGGTACACTGTAATACCTAGCCATGCTAAGTGTTCTAGTGGTACACTCTGTAATGCCTAGCCATGCTAAGTGTTCTAGTGGTACACTCTGTAATACCTAGCCATGCTAAGTGTTCTAGTGGTACACTGTAATGCCTAGCCATGCTAAGTGTTCTAGTGGTACACTCTGTAATGCCTAGCCATGCTAAGTGTTCTAGTGGTACACTCTGTAATGCCTAGCCATGCTAAGTGTTCTAGTGGTACACTCTGTAATGCCTAGCCATGCTAAGTGTTCTAGTGGTACACTCTGTAATACCTAGCCATGCTAGGTGTTCTAGTGGTACACTCTGTAATACCTAGCCATGCTAAGCGTTCTAGTGGTACACTCTGTAATCACAATTTTACTACATGTAAACCAAACAATAACCAAATTTCTGTAAACTCAGCATTGTAATCCTTATAGAGAATAAACTTTGAATTTGAACTTAATTGTAAAGCGTACTTAACGTTTGGCCTCGCTTGTGTGTGTAGTGAGATAAGAGATAAGATAAGATTTCATTCGGATTTTTAACCCCGGAGGGTTAGCCACCCAGGATAACCCAAGAAAGTCAGTGCGTCATCGAGGACTGTCTAACTTATTTCCAATGGGGTCCTTAATCTTGTCCCCCAGGATGCGACCCACACCAGTCGACTAACACCCAGGATGCCACCCACACCAGTCGACTAACACCCAGGTACCTATTTGCTGCTAGGTGAACAGGACAACAGGTGTAAGGAAACGTGTCGAAATGTTTCCACCCGCCGGGAATCGAACCCGGGCCCTCCGTGTGTGAAGCGGGAGCTTTAGCCACCAGGCCACCGGGCCTGTGTGTGTGTGTGTGTGTACTTACCTTGCTCTGTGTGTGTGTGTGTGTACTCATCTTGCTGTGTGTGTGTGTGTGTGTACTCACCTTGCTGTTTGTGTGTGTGTGTGGGGTGTGTGTACTTTCCTGCTCTGTGTATTGTGTGTGTACCATCTTGCTGTGTGTGTGTGTGTGTGTACTCACCTTGCTTGTGTGTGTGTGTGTATTTTACCTTGCTCTGGGGTGTGTGTGTGACTCATCTTCTGTGTGTGTGGGGTGTGGTGTGTGTTGTGTGTGTGTGTGTGTGTGTTTTGTGTGTGTGTGTGTGTGTACTCACCTTGCTGTTAGTTACCATTTTGTCCTAGGCACATGTCGATTAGACACTAGGCCTGTTTGTGTGTTGTAGGTGTGTAGGTGTGTAGGTGTGTAGGTTGTAGGTGGTGTGTGTGTTTTGTGTGTGTGTGTCGTGTTGTGTGTGTACTTACCCAAGTGTGCTAGGGAATGGAAGAAATATAGAAGGCAAAGAACCCAGCAGAATAAGGAGAGCATCGTAGAGCCAAAAACGAAAAATGCACAGATAAAAAAAGGGAGGCCCAAAGACAATATGAAAACGACATAGCAGCGAAAGCCAAATCTGACCCAAACTGTTGAATACCACATTTAGGAGGAAAACAACATAAAAAGGGCCAGGTAATTTAGGCTAAGGAAGGAAGGAGAAGAGACAACAAGAAATGACCGTGAAGTATGTGAAGAACTCAACAAGAGATCAAAGAAGTGTTCACAGAGGAGACAGAAGGGGCTCCAGAAAGACGGAGAGGTGGGGCACACCATCAAGTGCTGGAAAACCCGTGCACACAAAACCCGAGGGAAAAAGTGAAGAGGCTTCTGAGTGAGCTAGATACCTCAAAGGCATGGGGCCAGATAAAAATCTCCCCATGGGTATTGAGAGAGGGAGCAGAGGCGCTTGTGTACCCCTAACAACAATATTCAATACATCTAAACGAAACAGGGAGATTGCCTGAGGCATGGAAGACACAAATGTAGTCCCCAAACTTTAAAAAAAAAAGGGGACAAACATGAACATTAAACTACAGAACCCTGTCACTGACATAAATTTGTATGCAAAAAACATGGGAGAAGATTATCAGGAAAGAGGGGAACACCTAAAAGGAACGAATTCATCAACAGCAGCCCAAAATGGTTCAGGGGCGGAAATCCTGTGTCACAACCACGGAGTTCTATACATTGTGCAAGGCATAAGACAAGAAAAAAGAGGGGTGGGGGGGATTGCATTTCTTTGGGCTGCAAGAAGGCGTTTTTTACACAGTTCCCCAAAGGATTGGTGAAAAACTGGAGAATGTGAAGCTGTTTTATCCTTCATATTCTTTTTTCTTAATTTTTTTTCACTCTGTGTTGCCCGACGGCTGGTTTTTTGTGCACTCCACTCATCCCCGTGATGGTATTTTTATTGGCACTCTCAGCTCATCCGTGGTGGTAGTTTTTTTGTCACTTCCCATCCGTGAGTGGTAGTTTTTTTGCACTCTACTCATCCCGTGAGTGGTGTTTATTTTTGGGACTCTACTATCCTGTGAGGGTAGTTATTGTGCACTCTCAGCCATTTGTGAGTGGGAGTTTATTTGCGCCTCAGCTCATCCGTGAGGGGATTTATTGTGCACTCCAGCTTCCCCCGTGATGGTAGTTTTTTGTGCACTCTCAGCTATCCTTGGGGGGGTAGTTTATTGTGCACTCTCACTCATTCTGTGGTGGGATTTATTGTGCACTCTCAGCTCACCCGTGAGTGGTATTTATTGGCACCTCCAGCTCATCCCGTGATGGAGTTTTTTTGGCACCTAGCTCTCCCCCCCCCTGAGGGTATTTAGTGCACCTCAGCCATCCTTAGTGTTTTATTGTGCACTCTCCCGCTCATCCTTGAGTGGGAGTTTATTGGCCTCTCAGTCATCCTGTGAGTGATAGTTTATTGGCACTCTCAGCTCATCCCGTAGTGGGATTTTTTGTCACTCTAGCTTTCCCTATATGGCAGTTTATTGTGCACTCTCGCTCATCATGTTGCAGTTTATTTTTGCACCTCAGCTCATCATGGAGTGGAGTTTTTTTGGCACCCACTAATGTGAGTGGCAGTTTATTGTGCACTTTTCCTCACATGGAGTGGAGTTTTTCTCTGCACTCCAGCCATCATGTGAGTGGTGTTTATTGTGCACTCTCAGTCCATGTGATTGGGGTTTATTTTTGCACTCTCAGCTCTCATTGGGGCAGTTTACTCTCACTCCCGTCTAAGTGAGTGGCATCTATTTTGCCCTATCATCCCGGAGTGGTAGTTTTGTCACTCTCAGCTCACAGGGAGTGGGGTTTATTGTGCACTCTCAGCTCATCTGTGTTGGCAGTTTATTGTGCACCTCAGCTCATCATTTATGCATTTATTGTGCACTCCAGCTCTCATTTAGTGGCAGTTTATTTTGCACTTCACTCATCATGTAGTGGCAGTTTATTTGCACTCTCAGCCATCATTTAGGCAGTTTATTGTGACCTCAGCTTCATGTGAGGGAGTTTATTTTGCCTCCAGCTCTTTATGGGTGGCATTTATTGTGCACTCTCAGCTCATCATGTGATGGCATTTACCTGCACTCCCACTCATCATGTGAGGGCATCTATTGTGCACTCCACTCATCCTGTGAGTGGTATTTATTGTGCATCCCCCGCTTATCATGTATGGCAGTCTATTTTGCACTCCCAGCTCATCATGTGAGTGGTAGTTTATTGTGCACTCTCAGCTCATCATGTGAGGGCAGTTTTTTGTCCTCTCAGCCATCATTGATGACAGTTTCTCTGACCCGCTCTCATTGAGTGGGAGTTTATTGTGCCTCTACTCATCATGGAGTGGCAGTCATTGTGCCCTCAGCTTTACCGTGAGTGGGAGTTTTCTCGCATCCCACCATCATGGTGGGAGTTTTTTGTGCACTCTCAGCTCATCATGTGATGGCAGTTTACTTGCACTCCCAGCCATCATGTGAGTGGCATTTTTGGCACTTCCCGTCATCCGTGGTGTAGTTTTTTTGTGCGCTCCCAGTCATCATGTGGTGGCTTTCCCCCTCCCCCGATCATGGAGTGGGGAGTTTATTGTGCACTCTCGCTCATAGTATGGCAGTTTATTGTGCACTCTCAGTCATCCCGTAGTGGCAGTTTTACTCTGACTCCCAGCCTTTTATGTGATGGCATTTTTTTTTTTCACTCCCCGCTCATCAGTAGTGGCATTTATTGGCACTCTCAGCTCACGGATGGGGTTTTAATTGTGCACTCTCAGTCATCATTGATGCAGTTTATTGTGCAACTCCGCCATCAGTAGGGCAGTTTTTTGTGCACTCCAGCCATCCGGGGATGGCAGTTTCCTGCCCCCCCATCATCATGTGATGGCAGTTTATTGTGCCCCCTCACTATTTGAGTGGGAGTTTATTTTGCACCTCACTCAAAATGTAGGGGGATTTATTGTGCACTCTCAGTCATCAGAGTGGGGAGTTATTGTGCACTCTCACTCATCATTTAGGGGCAGTTTATTTTGCACTCCAGCTCATCCCGTGAGTGGCAGTTTACTTGCACTCCCCGCCAATTAGTGGGAGTTTATTGTCACTCTCAGCCATCCTGTGGTGGCAGTTTACCTTTTCACTCCCAGCCCCCCCTCCCTGTGAGTGGCATTTATGTGCACTTCCCACCATCCTGGGGGCAGGTTTACTTCTGCACTCCCCCTCACATGTAGTGGCATTTTATTGTCACCTCAGCTCTCCTGTGAGTGGCTTTACTCTGCCCCTCACTCATCCTGTGAGTGGCAGTTTATTGGCACTCTCAGCTATCCTTGAGTGGTGTTTATTGTGCATGAGGTGCAGTTTATTGTGCACTCTCAGCTCATTCATGTAGTGGCAGTTTTAGTGTGCACTCTCAGTCATCTGTGAGTGGCAGTTTTTTTACATCTGGCACTCCCAGTCATCATGTGAGTGCCGATTACTTGTGCACTCTCAGCTCATCCTGTGAGTGGCAGATTCTCAGCACCCCTGCTCATCATGTTGAGTGGCGGTTTATTGTGCACTCTCAGCTCATCCTGTGAGTGGCAGTTTACTCTGTCACTTCCCAGCTCATCATTATGCAGTTTATTTGCACTCTCAGCTCAACCTGTGAGTGGCAGTTTACTTCTGCAACTCTCAGCTCATCCTGTGGGTGGCAGTTTACTCTGCACTCTCAGCTCCAACATGTAATGGCAGTTTATGTGCACTCTCATCTCATCCTGTGAAGGTTAGCACAAAAAACGGGATTACAGAGATAACAATGGTCTTCATCAGACACCACTGGCCACAGTTACTTTAAAAATTATTGATCATTTGATTTACAATCTTTTCACGAAGCTAATCTAACGGAATTAACTTGGAAAGTATAGACCAAGATACTTCAAGTCTTTTAACTACTTCTAAACACTGATCATCTCATCAAATTACAGTTCATAATCATGGGATAAATGGTTTCTGAAAACAGACATCCTGAAGAATTGAGACACTTAGCAATATATTTTGCATAAGTGTAAGGTAAACTCCAGGTAAACTCCAGGATATGACATTTCCTGAGGGGTTCCTTGTACGTCTCTTAAGTAATGAATCTAAGACTTCAGTAAGATATAGTACTTCACAGTAATGGGCACAATCACTGTCCACACACTTTACATTTTCGAGTTACGGCAATCGCCATTCATCTTCACTGCAGTAGATACTTATAATATTAACCTTATATCTAGCAGTGACAATACCTGCAACTATTCTCATAGATATGTTTTTGCTTGACACGTTTCCATTATGATGTTTAACAGATCAGCAACTTCCTTGTGTGCAGTTCTATATTACACAGAAACTTGTTGGTAGAGATTGTTCTAACAGTGCTGTTAAACTTCTGTTTAAGCAACTAAAAACCATATTTAATCTTGTGTTTTAAGAACTGTTTGTCCAAGGTCTATGGTGAGAGGGAAGCCACAAGAGTTTAACTCCAGATTCCATGCAAATAATTACATATATTCGTAACAAAAAAGGAACAATACCGTGACTGGAAGCGATACACAAACACCCCGCACAATAGACGACGACGTTTCGACCTCAAAACGTCGTCGAAACGTCCGTCATAAGCTCCTCTCTTCTTCTGTGTGCGGGTTGTTGTGTGTAGTATTACATATATATGTATCTGGCTTTATGTTTAGAAAGACACGTAAGCAAACACTATAAACATATTTATTAGAAAACGTTAGAAGTGTCAAGGTCCCAGGACCGAAACGTTTTCTAATAATTATGTTATAGTGTTGCTTACGTGTCCCTTTCTAAACCAACTTGTCGGTATTTATTACAAGGTTTATACATGCTGGCTTTATACCACAGACACGCTACATTTACAAACCAAAACTGCCGAGAGCAAGTGATGGAGATAGCAATTAGAATGGCAATTTAATTTGTAAAGTAGAAGCCATTTATTGATTCCTACCGATCTCATATGTTAAAGAATCAGTGTGAGTTACAGTAAGAGTTCTCACCGTCCTCACCCTGGCTCAGGTGAAAGGAGTCATTAGCATATCTGTTACGTTATTTTTTTTGTCTGGCAAGGTCATATGTGTTACCAATCAATATCGGAAGGTTCGAAACGTGTCCGAAGGTGAGGAATCGTGCATGATGATCACTCTCGTGTGAGGATATGGAGGGATGTGGAGATGTAAAATGTTGTTCTCTGCTTGAGAACTCATGTAACAATTTTCAGTAATCTTTCAGCCCATGCCTTGTTCTCTTCTCTCTCTCTCTCTCCCTTTCCCCCTTCGTCAATCAAGCTCTTGTGGTTCTTGACAATTAGGTCGATTTTTCTTCTTGGGTCAATGTAAAGATGGTGGCCCTTATAGACTGAAACTGGACAATGACCTCACGTTTATCCATAAGTTAAATAATGTCCATTTGGAATATGTTATAAAGGCGGTTTTAAGGGTGAATAACGGCGCTTAACGTATATCATGGTGTATAACGGTGTATAATAACCATAACAAAAGCAAAAATACCATCACAAAAAAGCAACAACAACAAGTACCAGCGGCAACAACACAAGAGCTGCCAGTTAGGTCGTTGCAATATTAAAATGCGCAAATACTATCTTGCTATTGTGAATATCACAAATGATATCTCGTTTCTATGGATGTATGTATCTGATGTCTTGTTCCTGGGGCCTTTTAAATTCCCCCTCATAAAATAAATTTCCCCAAACCTTTTAAAAAGAAATAAAAAATTCCCCCGGGGATTTTTCCCCTCGTAAAAAGGGCACTTCCAAACCCCAAACCATTAAAAATACCCAAAAAAAGCCCGGGGCCCCCCCTTCGCCTCCCCCCTCCCTCAAAAAAGAAAAACCCAACAATTCAGAAGTTTCCCCCAAAAACCCCTTTCCTTTGCCCTTTTAATGAAGGGATTTTGGGGTTTACCATTTCCCGCCCCAAAAATTTCCTCTCCCCGGATTTTGATTATTTCCCCCCCCCCGGGGTAAAACCAATCATTTATCTGATTCAAATTTCCCCTTTCGACCCCTTTAAATTTACCTCGGATTCCACTGAATTAAAATTATCCAAAAAAGGGGAAAGTTAAGAATGTGTTGGCCCTTCAAAAGGGTGGTGATTCCTTAAATCTTTCCCATATAGGCCTTCCTGGTTTTCCCCTTTGGTTTTCATTTTTTAAATGTTCTTGATAATTTCCCCAAAGTTTTAAAATTTTTCCGGGAATAAAACCTTGTTCTCCAGTTTAGGGCTTTTTGGGCCCAAAAACCCGGCCCTTTTTTCCAAGGTAAACCAGGGCCCCCTTTTTATTTTTTTTGGGGGAAAGCCCAAATTTCCAAGGTCAAGCCCCCCCGGCCCCTTTGACCAAACCAATACCAACCAAGAACCAAAAATCTTATACAGCGTTTCCAAGTCATTTTTTTAAAACCCATTTCCCTTTTCCTAAGGGGGTTTTTTATCTTCGCATTTTCGGTTTAAAAAGCCTTGGGGTTTAGCAGCCTCTTTCCCCGCCCCCCAAACATTCCTCTCCCCGGCCCCTATTCCCTTCCCAAACCGTCCCCAACTTGCCCCCCGCCCCTTTAAGGGGGTTTTCCCCGGTAGCCCACCCCAAACCTAACGGCCCCAATTGTCCCATCCCCGTTGGGGAGGCAACCTTTTTCCCTTAAATTTTCCCCAAATCAAGATTTTTGTTGGTTTACTCCAAAAAAGGGGCCCAAGATTAATTTCAATGTTTCCCAAGGGGGGGGGTTTTGGGCCAGCCTGGAACGGGGAGGGGGAAATAGTATTCCGGGTTTTCCTTGTTTTTTTCCCTTATGTTTTTAAGTCAGTGTATTTCGGGTTCCTTTTTATTCCAGTTAAAGGGTTTCCCCAGGATCATGTATTCCGGGTCCCAGAATAGGCCCAATTGTTTTCCGGGGGTTTGGGATCTATTTCCAGACCCAAAATTGTTACCCAGGTCCGGGGGCCCCGGGTCCCTTTTCCCCCGGTGCTAAACCCCGGGTTTTTTGGGTTCGATCCTATTAACCAGCTAATTTTTATTTTTAGTTCCGGTCTTTGGGGTTAATTTAAATCCCATATTAATTTCAGATATGTATCCAAAATCTTTATATTTAAAGTCTTTTAACCAAAAATTTACCGGGGCGGGAACCAGTCAAGGGTTTTTGGGGTATGTTTCCGGGGGCCCCTTTTGTTAATTGGCCCTTTGAAATAAGGGCCATGATTCCAAATCCAAAGGGAATCCGGGCCCTTGAAAATTCCGGGTTTTTTTTTAAAAAAGGGTCCAATGTTTTTAACGTAAAAATTGTTTTTAAAAGGTTCATGTTTTTCCCAGCCCTTTTATAACACCCCCCAATCCTAAACAGGCCCTTGTTTCCAGTTTCATGTATTAAAGGTCAAAGTTTGGACCTGTTTACTTAAAAACCCCAAAAGATAGATACCAGGTTCAATTTGTATTCCCAAAAGGAATTTCCCCAACCCGGGTTTTTTTTCGGTCCATTAACCGGGACCCTTTGGAATTCCAGGGTTTTGGGGGTCCATTAATTCCTTTTGGGGTATTCCAGGGTCCATCAAAATTAAATCCGAAAAAAAATAAAAGGTCCTGAAATTCCGGGGTCCATTATCCAAGGGCAATTTTTCCCAAAGGTTTTAATGTTTTCAGGCCCCATTTTAAAACCGGGTCCTTTTTCCCACCCGGATTCCGGGGGCCTTGTTAACCAAATTTCATATTTTCCAAATCCATGTTTTACAGACCCTTTATTGGGTCTTGGACCCTTTGTATTCCCAAAACCCAATGTTTTCCAAAATTTAAAATTTTTCCTAAAAAATCCTTGTTTCCCAAAGGGGTTCCGGGTTGGTTTTCCAGGGCCAAGGGAAAAAGTCCCATAAATCCCCAAAACCAGGTAGAAATTTCCAGGTTTTCCAGATCCGGTTGGGGATAACGGAAATTATTCCAAATCTAGGGGTATTCCAGGGCCATGTAATTTCCTTAGGTCCATTACATTCCATTAAAAAATGAAAATTTTCCGGGTCCATGTTATTTCAGTTAAAATTGGAGGGGAATTGCCAGGACCTTGTATTAGGCCTGTTTTATGCCTGATCCCGGCCCCGGAAAGATCCTTTTAAAAGGGCCCAAACCCCCCCCCCCCCCCCCCCCCCCCCCCCCCCCCCAAAAAATGCCTTAAACCCCCGGGTGATCCAAACCGGGAATTCCCCAGGTCCTTTTTTTTGTCCAAAAGGCCCCCAAAGTTTTTTAAATTCCATGTAGGGCCGGGGTTCCTTGTTTTCCCAGGCCATAAAAAACCCCAGGCCATCTATTCCTTTCCCCGTTTCCCATAAGAACCCCGGCAGAATTCCTTCCTTTTAAAAAACCGGCCCCCGGTTTCCCCTTTAAGAGTAATTACCCCCCACCCCCAAAATTGTAAATAGGTCCATGTTTTCCCAGGTCCCATAATCCAGACCCAATGTATTCCAGGTCCTTTTTTTCCCAAAGGGAAAATGCTTTTTCCAAGATCCATATATCAGGTCCTTTGGATTCCAGGTCCATGTATACCACGCCCATGTGTAACGGGTCCATGTAGAAAGGGCCCCATGTTTTTCGGGTTTCATGTATTCCAGGTCCATGAAATACCACGGTTATGTATAACAGGTCCAGTATTAAAGGTCCAGGTTTTTCCAGGTTCATGTAAAATCAAGTTCATGTTACCACCCCCATGTAAAACCCGGGTTTCCATTTTTTCCCTTTGTCCATGTTTTCCAGATTCATGTATAGGGGGCAGGTTTTCCAGGGCCATGTATCCACGTCCATGTTTTCCAGGTCAATGTTACCCGTCCAGGGTATTGGGGGCCCCGAAAATTTCCGGGATCTATGTATACCAGGTCCTAGTTTTCCCCGGCCCTTTTTTTTAAAAATCCATATTTTTTCCCAAGGTCCTTGTTTCCCAGGTCCATTTTATTCCACGTCCATGTATACCAGGTTATTTTTCCCACGTCCATGTTTTTCCACGTCCTTTATATACCTGGTCAATGTATTTCCGGTCCAGGCTTTTTAGGTCCATGTTTCCCAGGTCAATGCTTTTCCCGGCCTTGTTTTCCGGGTTTTCCAGGTTTTTCCAGGCCCCATATATTTCCAAAGTCCTTGTATCCCAGGTCCATTTTTTTTTTCCACTTTCCAAAAATTTCCCAGGTAAATGTATTCCGGGTTTTAAGGTTTCCCAGGTCCTTGCTTTCCGGGTCCATGTATACCAGGTCCATGTTTCCACGTCCTTGCTTCCACGCCCATATTTTCCAGGTAAATTGTATTCCAGGTCAATGTTTTTCCCGGGTTCCATGTATACCAGGTCCATGATTCCGGGCCCTGTATTCCACGCCCCTGTATACCGGTCCATGTATTTCAGTTCCATGTTTTTTTATGTCTATTTTATACCATTCGGCCAAAATTTGGGGCAGTATCCCGTTATCCCTCCCTTTAGCACACTTTACCTCCTGACGCACGCTTTTACCCCTCGTACAACTTTTAAAAGCGTCATGTGGTTCTCGCTTCCATGAGGCAGGCCAGTAAACATGGGTTCGAATCCTTGGCAGCGCTTGGTGTTATTGATTATATATATTAAAAATATATTTTTATTTATATATATTATATTTATATTATATATATTTTTTTTGACCCGGGAATTGGTAAAAATTTTGTTTTTTTTTGGGGGGGGCCTTAAATGGGCAAAAACTCTTTTACCGAAAAAGGGGAAAGGCGAAAATTTGTGTATGCAATTCATTTCATTGTGTTTGTTTATTATTAAATTATTGAAAAACTTATCAAAAATTTTAAAATTTAGTTGGATTAGGCTAATTAAATTGCGCTTTTTATAAAAAGGGGTTAAGAAAAGTTTCTAAGATTCTTCGGGTACAAAATTTTTAAAATTTTATATTAACCAAAAATTTTAAAAAGAATTTAAATTTTTAAATGAGTTCTTGTAATTGACCAGTGTTACCTTTTTGCTCATTGTCTTAAAGAACACTTTCCCATTCCTTTGTTTTTTTTTTTGAAAAAACCAATTTGTCAAATTTTTTTGGACGAAGAAAATGATACCCTAAATTTTTTGTTTTTGCCCACCGATTTTTATGGAAAAAAATTGTTTTCATTGGGGTGTCGCTGGGTTATTTCGGGACAGTTTTTCTTTTGTTTTTTGGGGTTTCCCCAATTTTGGATGTAGTGTCGGATCCCAAGCTTTTATGATCGGTTGGTTTATACGGGAAAAATTCCCTTTTTTGTAAAACAGCTTGGGCAGGCAAATACCGGAATATCTTGGAAGTAGACTACACACTTTTTCTTTTCTTAACTTAGAATGATTGCTGAAATAATTGACACAAGTTGATGTTTTTAAAATTTTTACTTTTAAACCCGTGGATTGTTTTTCCCAGTGGTATTGTTGTTTTTCTGGTTAAGGGTTTTCCCTTTAAGGGAATGATTGTCCTGTGCTTTTTTTTGCTTGTTTTTTTCTTTGTTTTTTTTCCAAAAATTGCTTCTCTTTCGGGTTTTCCCCCTTTTAAACCCGCTTCTCATGGGTTGTTTATATTTTCCTTGTTTATGCCTTCTCCAGTGTACTTTACGTATTATGTTTTTGCTCCCTTCTCCGGTTTTTTCCCTTCCCTTCTTCTTTCTTTCTTTGTTCCCTTTTTTTTTTTGGTGTATGTTATATTTCGGTGCTTTTTTTTCCCTCTGTTGTTTTTCGTCTCTACCATTTTTAAAGGGTGATTATGTAATAAAAAATTTCTACAAAGTTTTTTTAAAACATAATTTGTACAAAATATTTTTATTATTCAGATACATTTTTACTCTTCCTTTTTTCCCCAAACTTATTAAGTAGTGAACAAAAGGGGAATGTTTTTTTTGTGAAAACTTGCGGGTTTGTTTTTTCCAAAAAGCCCCAACTTTTTAAAACAGAAAGAGGTCAACATTTTTTAACGTTGTAAGTGTTTTTTTTCGCGTTTCATTTTTTTTTTTAATTAAACTTAAAACAATAAAAATTCGTCTGAGAAAAAAAGATATCAATATTTTAATAATTAATCTGAAATGCTTGAATTATTTCATAAACTTTATTAAATTTTAAAATATTATTTTTTTTTGTTTTTTTAACTTGATATTTGTAATTTTTTTTCAGTTATTTCATAATATTTAAATTACCCTAAAAAGGTTAACTTAATTTCCCTTTCTTATTGTATTATTTTTTTTTTTGTTTAAGGGTTTTAAATAAGGTTTAAAATTAATATTTTGAAATTTTGCAAATATTTTATTTATATATTTTTAAAGTTCATCGTATTTTTGGGTTTAAAAGTTCACGTAGTTATTGCACTTACAACTTCCTATTCAAGTCCTGTTTGCAAAGAAATTTTTTCTGCTTTTATTTGTTTCTTGATTCTTCTGCCAAAATTAAACATTAAGGTTGGTATGATTTTCGATATTTCATTCTACATCAATACTTTTTGATTTGATTTATAAATTTGGGTTTATGGGAAATTTATCAGAGATAAATTTAAAAAGGGGGCGTCTAGGTCAGGGCCCCTTACATGCTTTTGGCCCAAATTATTTTTGGTTTCTTTATAAAGGGGCTCTCGAATTTATAAATTTTTTCGAGAGTTTTTGTTTTTTTATTATGGTCAGTTTATTTTTTTTGTCATTTAAAAAATCATTTTCATTATGAAGGTGTTTTAATAACTGTAAAATGTATTTACTGAAGGTTGCAAAATTTTGTTTTTTAATCTGTTGAAGATTGTTATATAGTGACTCTAATTGGAAGCTTTTTCTTAATAAAACTATTTTTTTGAATGTATAACGGGAAAAATTTACTTTCACTGTTGGAAGAAAAACCTCTGAAGTTACTGTGCTACTGAACCCTAGTTTACCCGACAATTTTTTAGAAGGGAACTGAAAAAAATGTTTTAGTTTTCTGAAGCATTGTACAAAAGTTAGGTCTGCCTTTAAAAAGTTACAGCATGTACTGCATTATATTTGTTTTTTTAAAAAGGGCAAAAAATAACTTTAAAAAAATTTTTTCATATATCTAAAACCCAAGTGAAATTAGGTACCAGGGCTGTGCTAGGGGAAACAGATCAAAAAAAGATCAAAAACAGAATTGTAAAATATATTTTTTTTAAAAACTTATTTAACTACAGTTTAAAAAAAAAAAAATAAATTTTTTAAGCAAAGAAAAATTACGGTTTCCGGGTTTCAAACGTATATTAAAAGCAAAAAAATAAATTTAAAAAAAAAAAAAAAAAAAAAAAAACTTACGGGGACCCAAAAAACAGTGGAAAAATAGCCCGTTGCAGGGGGAAGGGGCTTCCCAAATGGCTTTGATGAACGATGGGGATTTCATGATGGTGTCTTTTTTACCTGGAGTTACTAATTTTTGGCGAGTATTGTGGATAAGTTTATTTGGAAAATAAATTTTTAAAAAGAGAAATGTTAAGATAAGAAAAAAAATTTGGGGTGTTAAATGAATGGGGTTGGGGAAAGTTGGGAGTGATTTCAAAAAACTGAATGTTAGTTTTGGGGGACATTGTTGTGTTTGGGCGCAGTGCAAAAGTTTGGGAAAATTTTTTTGGTTTTATTTCAGCAGAGTAAAAAATTTTGTTTTGTTTAAAAAACAGCCAGAAAGTCAACAAAAGAAAGGTAAAGGGCATACACAAAAAAGGGGACAGCAAAACACAAAACAGTACAGTGGCCAAAAACACTTAAGTTGAGTTCTGATAAAGTGACCCTTTTTCACAATAGTCGGGGTCAAAAAACCCAAATTTTCAATCAAAAAAAACTACAGTAACTTACAATAAGTACACTAATATTAAAAAACCCAAATAAAGTAAATGTAAAAAAACAGCACAGTAAAAAAAAACAGTACAGTAAAAAACATTAAAACAGTTTTAGTGACACTAAAAGTTTAAGAATAAAACATAAAAAAATTACCGGCCCACACAAAAATTGTAGTAGCAAATAAAAAATTTTAAAAAAGAGAAAAAAAAAAAATTATCTTGGGACCCCAAAAAAAAAGATTGTAACACCAAAATGGTCATCAACACAAAAAAACATATAATTTCGTAAAACAGACAAAAACAAAAAAAAATATAATACAAGAGATGGGGAAAACAAAATAGCATTTCTGGGAACACAGTACAGTTAAAACCCCGGAAAAACCAAATGAAGTAACACAAAAAATCAGTACAGTAACACAAAAGATCAGTACTGTAAAAACAAAGACCAGTGCAGTAACACGAAGAACAGTGCTGTAAACAGAAGAAACCCGTGCTGTAACAAAAGGGAAAAACAATATTGTAACACCGAAAAACAGTTAAAGAAGAAGGGGGCTGGGGAACCTTCCTGGTGGGGAAAAATCCCCCAAGTGGCTTCTGTCAGAGAGGTGGAGTGGGAGTAAAACCCCCAGTGGCTACTTTTCAGAGAGGGGTGGAGTGGGGAAATAACACCCCCATTTGGGTACTGTCCCGAGAGGCTGGGGGGGGGAGTAAAACCCCCAGTGGCTACTTTCAGAGAGGCTGGAGTGGGAGTTAAAAAAACCACCCGTGGCTTCTGTAGAGGGTGGGGAAATGGGAAGGGAAACCCAGTGGCTTTTGTCAGAGAGGGGTGGAGTGGGAGTAACACCACAGGGGCTTCTGTTTAGAGAGGCTGGAGTGGGGTAGTAACACCACGTGGCTTTCTGTTGAAAAGGGAGGAGTGGGGAAAAACACCACAGTGGCTTTGTCAGAGAGGCTGGGGGGTGGGAGTAACACC
This sequence comes from Cherax quadricarinatus, assembly GCF_026875155.1. Taxonomy (NCBI): domain Eukaryota; kingdom Metazoa; phylum Arthropoda; class Malacostraca; order Decapoda; family Parastacidae; genus Cherax; species Cherax quadricarinatus. The sequence goes on along the minus strand of NC_069400.1, from coordinate 71,439,673 downwards.
ACAGTGGCTACTGTCAAGAGGGTGGAGTGGGAGTAACACCACAGGGGGCTACTGTTTAGAGAGGGGGAGTGGGGAGTTTTCCACCACAGTGGCTACTGTGAGAGGCTGGAGGGGGAGTAAACCCCCCCGTGGCTACTGTCAGAAAGGTGGAGTGGGAGTAACACCACAGTGGCTACTGTCAGGAGGCTGGAGTGGGAGTAACACAACAGTGGCTTCTGTCAGAAAGGCTGGAGTGGGAGTAACACCACAGTGGCTACTGTCAGAGAGGCTGGAGGGGGGGTAACCCCCCCAGTGGCTATGTTTGAGGGCTGGAGTGGGAGTAACACCACAGTGGTAAATGGTCAGAAAGGCTTTGGGTGGGGTAACACCACAGTGGTTTCTGGTTTAGAGAGGCTGGGTGGGGAGTAACACCCCAGTGGCTTCTGTCAGAAAGGCTGGAGTGGGAGTAACACCACAGTGGCTTTCTGTAGAAAAGGGGGGAGTGGGGGGAAAAACCACAGGGGTACTGTCAGAGAGGCTGGAGAGGGGGAGTAAAAACCACAGTGGGGTCTTGGTTTAGAAAGGCCCGGGGGGGAAAATAACACCCCGTGGCTACTGTCCCGGGGTGGAGTGGGAGTTTAAACCACAGTGGCTTCTGTCAGAAAAGGGTGGGGGGAGTAACACCACAGTGGGGTATGTCAGAGGGTGGAGTGGGGGTAACACCACCGGGGCTACTGCAGGAGGCTTGGGGGTGGGGTAACACCCAGTGGCTCCCGTCAGAAAGGTTTGGGGGTGGGAGTAACACCACAGTGGCTACTGTCCCGAGAGGGGTGGAGTGGGGGGTAACACCACGGGCTTTTTGTCAGAAAAGGGTGGATGGGGGTAACACCCGTGGCTACGGGCCCGAGGGGCTGGGTGGGGGTAACACCACGTGGCTACTGAAGAGAGGCTGGAGTGGGAGTAATAAAACCCCAGTGGCTACTGGGCAGGGGAGGTGGAGTGGGGAAATAACACCACCTGGCTACTGACAGAGAGGCGGAGTGGGGAGTAAACACCACCGTGGCTACGGGCAGAGAGGCTGGATTGGGGGTAACACCCAGTGGCTACTGTCAGAGAGGTGGAGTGGGAAATAACCCCACAAATGGTACTGAAGGAGGTGGGGTGGGGGTAAAAAACCACAGTGGGTTCTGTCAAAGGTTTGGGGTGGGGGTAACCCCCACAGTGGGTACTGTCAGGGAGGCTGGAGTGGGAGTTAAAACCACAGTGGCTACTGTCAAAAGGGGGGTTGGAGTGGGGTAAAAACCCCAGGGCTATGCAAGGGGAGGCTGGAGTGGGGTAAAACCACGTGGCTACTGTCAGAGAGGCTGGAGGGGAGAAAAACACGTGGCTACTGCCAGAGGGTGGGTGGGAGTAAAACCCCAGTGGCTTTGCAGAAAAGGGGGGTGGGAAATAAACAACAGTGGTACTGACAAAAGGGCTGGGGGTGGGAGTAAACCACAGGGCTACTGTCAGAGAGGCTGGAGTGGGGGTAACACCCCCAAATGGCTATGACAGAGGGGGGCTGGAGTGGGAGTAACCCTCAGTTGGGGTTCTGTTTAGAAAGGCTGGAGGGGGAGTAACACCAATGGTTTTTTGACAGAGGGCTGGGTGGGGGTAACACCACAGTGGCTACTGTCAGGAGGTGGAGGGGGGGAGTAACACCCAGTGGCTACTGTCAGAGGGTGGGTGGGGGGTAACACCACAGTGGGTACTGTCAGAGAGGGGGGAGAGGGAGTAAGTAAAAAAAACCCCAGTGGTACTGTCAGAGAGGGTGGAGTGGGGGGTTTGTAAACCACAGTGGCTTTTGTCAGAAAAGGTGGAGAGGGGTAAACCAGAGTGGCCCACTGTTCAGAGAGGGGTGGAGTGGGAGTAACACCCCAGTGGGGTACTGTCAGAAGGGTGGAGGGGGGAGTAACACCCCCAGTTGGGGTACTGTCAGGGAGGCTGGAGTGGGAGTTAAACCAAACCCAGTGGCTACTGTCAGAAAGGTGGAGGGGGGGGTAAACACCACAGTGGCTATGTCAGAGAGGCTGGATAGGAGTAACACCCCAGGGGCTACGTAGAGAGGTTTGGAAAAGGGAAAAGGGAAAAACCCCAGTTTGGTACTGTCAGAGAGGTTGGAGTGGGGGGTAACCCCCAGTGGCTACTTTTAGAGAGGCTGGAGTGGGGTAACCCCCCAGTGGGTTCTGTAGAAAGGCTGGAGTGGGAGTAAAACCACAGTGGCTACTTCAGGGGAGGCTGGAGTAGGAGGGAACACCCAGTGGCTATGTCAGAGAGGTGGAGGGGGTGGAACACCACAGTTTGGGACGTCGGGAGGCTGGAGTGGGGGTTAAATAACCCACAGTGGCTACTGTCGAAAGGCTGGGGGGAGGGAAAAACCCCCAGTGGCCCCACTGTCGAAATTCTGGAGTGGGAGTAACACCACGTGGCTTTCTGTCAGAGAGGCTTTGGGGTAGGGAAACCCCCACTGTGACTACTGTCAGAAAAAGGGTGGAGTGGGGAGTAAAAAACCCCCAAATGGCTATGTCAGAAAGGGTGGAGTGGGGGGTAACACCACAGGGCTACTGGCAGAAAGGCTGGAGTGGGGGTCAAAGTGGTATGTGGAAGGTGGAGTGGAAAGTAGTAACACCAACAGTGGCTACTGTCAGAGAGGGGCTGGAAGTAGGGAGTAGTGGAGTAAACACAAAGTGGTAAAGTCAGAAAGGGTGGTGGAGAGGAGTAATAACAAGTGGCTACTGTCAGAGAGGCTGGGAGTGGAGTAAATAGTGGTAGTAGTAGGGGTAGTAAAGTAACACACAGTGGTATGTCAGAGAGGCGGAGTGGGGTAACACCACAAGTGGCTACGCAGAGAGGCTGGAGTGGAGAGTAACACCACAGTGATATGTCAGGGAGGCTGGAGAAATGGAGTAACACAACAGTGGTAATGTCAGGGGAGGTGGAAATGGGAAAGATAACACACAGTTGGCTATGTCAAGAGGTGGAGTGGAGTAAAAATGTAGAGTAAGGGGGTAGTAACACCACAGTGGCTACTGTCAGAGAGGCTGGGGAGTGGGTAGAGTAAACCACAGTGGGCTACTGCAGGGGGCGGAGTGGGAGTGGAACAGGTTTTGTAAGGGTGAGTAGTAACACAAAAGTGGCATGTCAGAGAAAAGGCTTGGAGTGGGGAGTAACACCACAGTGGTACTGTCAGAGAGGCTGGAGTGGGAGTAAAAGTGGAATACAGGAGGTGGAAAATGGGAACACCCACAGTGGCTACTGTCAGAGAGGCTGGAGTGGGGAAAAAGAGAAGAG
>NC_069400.1:71403628-71435864 GCF_026875155.1 Cherax quadricarinatus | reverse complement strand
CCCTCCTCCTCCCTCCTCCCCCCTCCTCCTCCTCCTCCTCCTCCTCCTCCTCCTCCTCCCCCCTTCCTCTTCCTTTCCTCCTCTTCTTCCTCCCCCTCCTCCTCCTCCTCCTCCTCCTCCTACTCCTACTCCTACTACTCCTACTACTCCCATTCAACCTTGGTTTTGATAATGAGCAGTGGTGGGGGAAGAGCGAGGGGGAGGTGGAGGGGAGGGGATGTGGGAATAATATTTTTTATTGAGTAAAATTTGAAAACATTATCATTGTTTTTGCTACTGTGTTGTATATGACAGTAAGGGGGGGGAGGTAAGGTTGGTTGTGTTGGCTACTGTGTTGTATATGACAGTAAAGTGGGGAGGTAAGTTGGTTGTGTTGCTACTGTGTTGTATATGACAGTAAGAGAGTGGGGAGGTAGTTGGTTGTGTTTGCTACTGTGTTGTATATGACATTAAGAGAGTGGGGAGGGTAAGTTGGTTGGTGTTGCTACTGTGTTGTATATGACAGTAAGAGAGTGGGGAGGTAAGTTGGTTGTGTTGTACTGTGTTGTATATGACAGTAAGAGAGTGGGGAGGAAAGTGGTGTGTTGCTACTGTGTTGTATATGACTGTAAGAGAGTGGGGGAGGTAAGTTGGTTGGGTTGCTACTGTGTTTATAGACAGTAAGAGAGTGGGGAGGTAAGTTGGTTGTGTTGCTACTGTTTGTATATGACAGTAAGAGAGTGGGGAGGTAAGTTGGTTGTGTTGCTACTGGTGTTGTATATGACAGTAAGAGAGTGGGGAGGTAAGTTGGTTGTGTTGCTACGGTGTTGTATATGACAGTAAGAGAGGGGGAGGTAAGCGGTTGTGTTGCTACTGTGTTGTATATGACAGTAAGAGAGTGGGGGGGTAAGTTGGTTGTGTTGCTACGTGTTGTATATGACAGTAAGAGAGTGGGGAGGAAAGCTGGTTGTGTTGCTACTGTGTTGTATATGACAGTAAGAGAGGGGGAGGTAAGCTGGTTGTGTTGCTACTGTGTTGTATATGACAGTAAGAGAGTGGGGAGGTAAGTTGGTTGTGTGCTACTGTGTTGTATATGACAGTAAGAGAGTGGGGAGGTAAGTTGGTTGTGTCGCTACTGTGTTGTATATGACAGTAAAGAGTGGGGAGGTAAGTTGGTTGTGTGCTACTGTGTTGTATATGACAGAAAAGAGAGTGGGGAGGTAAGTTGGTTGTGTTGCTACGTGTTGTAATAATGACAGTAAAAGAGTGGGGAGGAAAAGCTGGTTGTGTTGCTACTGTGTTGTATATGACAGTAAAAGAGTGGGGAGGTAATTTTGGTTGTTTTTGCTACTGTGTTGTATATGACAGTAAAAGAGTGGGGAGGTAAGCTGGTTTTTGTTGCTACTGTGTTGTATATGACAGTAAAGAGTGGGGAGGTAAGTGCTGGTTGTGTTGCTACTGTGTTGTATATGACAGTAAAAGAGTGGGAGGTAAGCTGGTGTGTTGCTACTGTGTTGTATATGACAGTAAAAGAGTGGGGAGGAAAGTTGGTTTTGTGTTGCTACTGTGTTGTATATGACAGTAAAGAGGGGGGAGGTAAGCTGGTTGTGTTGCTACTGTGTTGTATATGACAGTAAAAGAGTGGGAGGTAAGTTGGTTTTGTGTTGCTACTGTGTTTTTATATGACATTTAAAAGAGTGGGGGGTAAGTTGGTTGTGTTGCTACTGGGTTGTATATGACAGTAAGAGAGTGGGGAGGTAAGTTGGTGTGTCGCTACTGTGTTGTATATGACAGTAAGAGAGTGGGGAGGTAAGTTGGTTGTGTCGCTACTGTGTGTATATGACGTAAGAGAGTGGGGAGGTAAGTTGGTTGGGTTGCTACTGTGTTGTATATGACAGTAAAAGAGTGGGGAGGTAAGCTGGTTGTGTTGCTACTGTGTTGTATATGACAGTAAAAGAGTGGGGAGGTAAGCTGGTTGTGTTGCTACTGTGTTGAAAATGACAGTAAAAGAGGGGGGAGGTGGGCTGGTTGTGTTGCTACTGTGTTGTATATGACAGTAAAAGAGTGGGGAGGTAAGTTGGTTGTGTTGCTACTGTGTTGTATATGACAGTAAAAGAGTGGGGAGGTAAGTTGGTTGTGTTGCTACTGTGTTGTATATGACAGTAAAAGAGTGGGGAGGTAAGCTGGTTGTGTTGCTACTGTGTTGAAATATGACAGTAAAAGAGGGGGGAGGTAAGCTGGTTGTGTTGCTACTGTGTTGTATATGACAGAAAAAGAGTGGGAGGTAAGCTGGTTGTGTTGCTACTGTGTTGTTATGACATAAAAGAGTGGGGAGGTTTAAGCGGGTTGTGTTGCTACTGTGTTGTATATGACAGTAAAAGAGTGGGGGGGTAAGTTGGTTGTGTTGCTACCGTGTTTGTAATGACAGTAAAAGAGTGGGGAGGTAATTTGGGTTGTGTTGCTACTGTGTTGTAATGACAGTAAAAGAGTGGGGAGGTATAAGCTGGTTGTGTTGCTACTGTGTTGTATATGACAGTAAAAGAGTGGGGAGGTAAGCTGGTTGTGTTGCTACTGTGTTGTATATGACAGTAAAAGAGTGGGGAGGTAAGCTGGTTGTGTTGCTACTGTGTTGTATATGACAGTAAAAGAGTGGGGAGGTAAGCTGGTTGTGTTGCTACTGTGTTGTATATGACAGTAAAAGAGTGGGGAGGTAAGCTGGTTGTGTTTCCTTCTGTTGCATTAACATCATGTAGGATGGTGCTCATACAAGGTGTTGAAATGTCTCAGTCTGAGCTGGGAGACTTCAGTAGTGTCAGTCTATGGTCGGAGACTTGAGCAGTGTCTGTATATGCTGGGAGACTTTAGTAGTGTCAGCATGAACCGGGAGACTTCAGTAGTGTCAACATGAACCTGGAGACTTCAGTAGTGTCAACATAAAACCTGGAGACTTCAGTAGTGTCAACATGAACCGGGAGCTTCAGTAGGTCAACATGAACCGGGAGACTTCAGTAGTGTCAACATGAACCTGGGAGACTTCAGTAGTGTCAACATGAACCGGGAGACTTCAGTAGTGTCAACATGAACCGGGAGACTTCAGTAGTGTCAACATGAACCTGGAGACTTCAGTAGTGTCAACATGAACCGGGAGACTTCAGTAGTGTCAACATGAACCTGGAGACTTCAGTAGTGTCAACATGAACCTGGAGACTTCAGTAGTGTCAACATGAACCTGGAGACGTCAGTAGTGTCAACATGAACCTGGAGACTTCAGTAGTGTCAACATGAACCGGGAGACTTCAGTAGTGTCAACATGAACCGGGAGACTTCAGTAGTGTCAACATGAACCGGGAGACTTCAGTAGTGTCAACATGAACCTGGAGACTTCAGTAGTGTCAACATGAACCGGGAGACTTCAGTAGTGTCATCATGAACCGGGAGACTTCAGTAGTGTCACATGAACCTGGAGACTTCAGTAGTGTCAACATGAACCTGGAGACTTCAGTATGTGTCAACATGAACCGGGAGACTTCAGTAGTGTCAACATGAACCTGGAGACTTCAGTAGTGTCAACATGAACCGGGAGACTTCAGTAGTGTCAACATGAACGGGAGACTTCAGTAGTGTCAACATGAACCTGGAGACTTCAGTAGTGTCAACATGAACCTGGAGACTTCAGTAGTGTCAACATGAACCGGGAGACTTCAGTAGTGTCAACATGAACCTGGAGACTTCAGTAGTGTCAACATGAACCGGGAGACTTCAGTAGTGTCAACATGAACCGGGAGACTTCAGTAGTGTCAACATGAACCGGGAGACTTCAGTAGTGTCAACATGAACCTGGAGACTTCAGTAGTGTCAACATGAACCGGGAGACTTCAGTAGTGTCAACATGAACGGGAGACTTCAGTAGTGTCAACATGAACCGGGAGACTTCAGTAGTGTCAACATGAACCTGGAGACTTCAGTAGTGTCAACATGAACCGGGAGACTTCAGTAGTGTCAACATGAACCGGGGAGACTTCAGTAGTGTCAACATGAACCGGGAGACTTCAGTAGTGTCAACATGAACCTGGAGACTTCAGTAGTGTCAGCATGAACCTGGAGACTTCAGTAGTGTCAACATGAACCTGGAGACTTCAGTAGTGTCAACATGAACCTGGAGACTTCAGTAGTGTCAACATGAACCGGGAGACTTCGTAGTGTCAACATGAACCTGGAGACTTCAGTAGTGTCAACATGAACCGGGAGACTTCAGTAGTGTCAACATGAACCGGGAGACTTCAGTAGTGTCAACATGAACTGGAGACTTCAGTAGTGTCAACATGAACCGGGAGACTTCAGTAGTGTCAACATGAACTGGAGACTTCAGTAGTGTCAACATGAACCGGGAGACTTCAGTAGTTGTCAACATGAACCGGGAGACTTCAGTAGTGTCAACATGAACCTGGAGACTTCAGTAGTGTCAACATGAACCGGGAGACTTCAGTAGTGTCAACATGAACCGGGAGACTTCAGTAGTGTCAAATGAACCGGGAGACTTCAGTAGTGTCAACATGAACCTGGAGACTTCAGTAGTGTCAACATGAACCGGGAGACTTCAGTAGTGTCAACATGAACCGGGGACTTCAGTAGTGTCAACATGAACCTGGAGACTTCAGTAGTGTCAGCATGAACCTGAGAGACTTCAGTAGTGTCAACATGAACCTGGAGACTTCAGTAGTGTCAACATGAACCTGGAGACTTCAGTAGTGTCAACATGAACCGGGAGACTTCAGTAGTGTCAACATGAACCTGGAGACTTCAGTAGTGTCAACATGAACCGGGAGACTTCAGTAGTGTCACATGAACCGGGAGACTTCAGTAGTGTCAACATGAACCTGGAGACTTCAGTAGTGTCAACATGAACCGGGGACTTCAGTAGTGTCAGCATGAACCGGGAGACTTCAGTAGTGTCAACATGAACCGGGAGACTTCAGTAGTGTCAACATGAACCTGGAGACTTCAGTAGTGTCAACATGAACCGGGAGACTTCAGTAGTGTCAGCATGAACCGGGAGACTTCAGTAGTGTCAACATGAACCGGGAGACTTCAGTAGTGTCAACATGAACCTGGAGCTTCAGTAGTGTCAACATGAACCGGGAGACTTCAGTAGTGTCAACATGAACCTGGAGACTTCAGTAGTGTCAACATGAACCTGGAGACTTCAGTAGTGTCAACATGAACCTGGAGACTTCAGTAGTGTCAACATGAACCTGGAGACTTCAGTAGTGTCACATGAACCTGGAGACTTCAGTAGTGTCAACATGAACCGGGAGACTTCAGTAGTGTCAACATGAACCGGGAGACTTCAGTAGTGTCAACATGAACCTGGAGACTTCAGTAGTGTCAACATGAACCGGGAGACTTCAGTAGTGTCAACATGAACCGGGAGACTTCAGTAGTGTCAACATGAACTCTGGAGACTTCAGTAGTGTCAACATGAACCGGGAGACTTCAGTAGTGTCAACATGAACCTGGAGACTTCAGTAGTGTCAACATGAACGGGAGACTTCAGTAGTGTCAACATGAACCGGGAGACTTCAGTAGTGTCAACATGAACCTGGAGACTTCAGTAGTGTCAACATGAACCGTGAGGACTTCAGTAGTGTCAACATGAACCGGGAGACTTCAGTAGTGTCAACATGAACCGGGAGACTTCAGTAGTGTCAACATGAACCTGGAGACTTCAGTAGTGTCAGCATGAACCTGGAGACTTCAGTAGTGTCAACATGAACCTGGAGACTTCAGTAGTGTCAACATGAACCTGGAGACTTCAGTAGTGTCAACATGAAACGGGGAGACTTCAGTAGTGTCAACATGAACCTGGAGACTTCAGTAGTGTCAACATGAACCGGGAGACTTCAGTAGTGTCAACATGAACCGGGAGACTTCAGTAGTGTCAACATGAACCTGGAGACTTCAGTAGTGTCAACATGAACCGGGAGACTTCAGTAGTGTCAGCATGAACGGGAGACTTCAGTAGTGTCAACATGAACCGGGAGACTTCAGTAGTGTCAACATGAACCTGGAGACTTCAGTAGTGTCAACATGAACCGGGAGAGACTTCAGTAGTGTCAGCATGAACCGGGAGACTTCAGTAGTGTCAACATGAACCGGGAGACTTCAGTAGTGTCAACATGAACCTGGAGACTTCAGTAGTGTCAACATGAACCGGGAGAACTTCAGTAGTGTCAACATGAACCTGGAGACTTCAGTAGTGTCAACATGAACCTGGAGACTTCAGTAGTGTCAACATGAACCTGGAGACTTCAGTAGTGTCAACATGAACCTGGAGACTCAGTAGTGTCAACATGAACCGGGAGGACTTCAGTAGTGTCAACATGAACCGGGAGACTTCAGTAGTGTCAACATGAACCGGGAGACTTCAGTTAGTGTCAACATGAACCGGGAGACTTCAGTAGTGTCAACATGAACTGGAGACTTCAGTAGTGTCAACATGAACCGGGAGACTTCAGTAGTGTCAACATGAACCGGGAGACTTCAGTAGTGTCAACATGAACCGGGAGACTTCAGTAGTGTCAACATGAACCTGGAGACTTCAGTAGTGTCAACATGAACCGGGAGACTTCAGTAGTGTCAACATGAACGGGAGACTTCAGTAGTGTCAACATGAACCGGGAGACTTCAGTAGTGTCAACATGAACCGGGAGACTTCAGTAGTGTCAACATGAACCGGGAGACTTCAGTAGTGTCAACATGAACCGGGAGACTTCAGTAGTGTCAACATGAACGCGGAGACTTCAGTAGTGTCAACATGAACCTGGAGACTTCAGTAGTGTCAACATGAACCGGGAGACTTCAGTAGTGTCAACATGAACCTGGAGACTTCAGTAGTGTCAACATGAACCGGGAGACTTCAGTAGTGTCAACATGAACCGGGAGATTACAGCGGTGCAGTGTGGTTATAGTCAAGTATTCCAGCAAAGGTTCATCAGTACGAAGCTTCTAAGGTTTTCTTCCAGCAGAGCTGGAATTATTATTATCACCTGGCAATTACCATCTCTCAGGATGTCCTGTCCCATACACACCAGAAATGGAATATTTATAAAGATACCACCAACATCCCAGAGAGGCGTGGACATGTCAAACACTGCAAGAAGGTCATCAAAGTCCCTCTGAATAATATGTTGGTTGAGGTCACCAACGATTATATATTGACATTTGTGTTGGAACAGAAGGGAGTCCACATTTTCCATTAGGAAGTTGATGGGGTCTGCATGTTGCTACTGGGGTCTGTGCATCGCATATGCTGGTACAGAGGTACTAGCGTTTATGCTAGGTGAGTAGGAATGGCAACATCAATGTGCTGGGCATATACACTTTTAGAGAAGCACACAGCAACACTTCCTCCTTGCCCTTGCCTGTCTCTTCTCATCCATGAGGTGTAGCGAGAAATTTTTTGAAAATTTCCTCTCTCTTCTCTCTTTCTCTCTTCTCTCTCTCTCTCTCTCTCCGGTCTCTCTCTCTCTCTCTCTCTCTCTCTCCCCCCTCTCTCCTTTTTCGGTCGTCGCCGTCCTCTATGCACGAGCATCTCCGCCACTCCAAAATCGTAAAAACGCGTTTGCAAAAAAAACCACGGAAGGGATGGAGTTTGAAAAGGCCGGGGAGTTTTGGTGTGGTGGTGAGGGTGTAGTTAGTAGGGGTTGTGGTGTAGTAGTAGTAGTAGTATGGTGGTGGGATGTAGTGGTGATTGGGCAGTTGGTGGTGGAAGGGTGGTGGCGTGGTGCTAGTAGTAGGGGTGGTGGTAGTGGTGGTGGTGGGGGGTGGTAGTAGGGGGGTGGGGGTGGTGGTGGGGGTGGTAGTGGTGGTGGAGTGGTGGGGGTTTTGTGGGTGGTGGGGGAAGTAGTGGTGGTTTTGGGTTTTAGGGTTGGTGGTTAGTGATTTAGTGGTGGTAGTAGTGGTATAGTGGTGGTGGTATTATGGTAGAAATTGTGCTGGTTAGTGGTGGTGGTTTTGGTTGTAGTGGTGGTGGTAAAAGTGGGGTAGTGGGGGTGGTAGTTTAGGGGTATAGTGGTAGAGTGGGGGTAGTTGGTACTATGGTAGTGTGGTGGTGGTGGTTTGAGTGGGGTGGTGGTGTGGTTGATAGTAGTGGTTTGTAGTGGTAGTGGAGGTGGTGGTGGGTGGTGGGGTGGTAAGGGAGTGTGGTGGTATGGTAGTAGGGGTAGTGGTGGTGGTAGTGAAGGGGGTGTGGTGGTGGTGGTGGTGGTAGTGGTAGGGTGGTGGTGGGGGTGGTGGGGGTGGTAGGGGTAGTAGTGTAGGGGTAGTAGGGGTGGAGTGGTAGCAGGGGTAGAAAGTAGTGGGGTGGGGTGATGGTAGTGGTAGTAGTGGTGGTGGTGGTATGGTAGTATGGTAGCATGGTGTAGTAGTAGTGGTGGTGGTGATGGTAATGGTGTGGTGTAGTGGTTGTATGGTAGTAGTGGTGGTAGTGGTAGTTTTTTGGGGTGGTCAACACAGAAAAACCACCCAATGCTCCCTCTTGTGGTTCGGAAACTCCCCTTTTAGATCCCCTTTGAACACCACTGGACCTGGAGGCCTGGTTCTCCTGCACCTGCAAGCCACAATTTCCCGCTTAAACCTCGGGAAAAACTGACCTCAAAAATCAGAGTAACATGGGGGGGGAAAATTCTCAAAGTCAGGGGCGTGACCATTTTATTCCCCCCCAGTGATCTCAAAATGTAAAAAGGGTGGAATTAAATCTGTAAAGCCCTCTCTGATTCACAGAGGAGTTTTATTTTTACTATTTTTGTGGATTAAAGGTGAGAATGTAGTGGGTTGGAGGTGGATTAGCAGGTTGTCGGGCAGGGAAGGGCATTGTCCACCCGTTTACGTGGGGCCCATTTTGGTGTGTTGGGGTTGTGGGGTGTGTGTGTGTGGTTGTGTGTGTGGTTGTATTTGTGTACTCACCTAATTGTGGTTTGCAGGGGTAAAATCAGCCTGCCCCCCCTCTTCAGATCGCTACAGGTCCTCTCTCTCCTTCTTTCCCGAGCTGTATTCATACCTCTTCTTTAAAAATATGTATGGTTCCTGCTCCACACTTCACTTGCTGTGGTGTTTATGTGTGTGTGGAGACATCTCCAAGAATAAAAAAAGGGAACTTACGATTCCCTCCAATCTAGTTATTTTGGTTTTTTTAACAGTTTGTCAGAAAGTATTCGGTCCATTATCCTTAAAAATTATGATAGCTTGTGCTTTAGGATTGAGTGATCTACTAAATAAGAAATAAAAAGAAAGTTCGTCTAGGTGGACAAAATCAAGGGGAAATGAAATTTTATACTGGCTGGGTTTGATTTGAGTCATTGGGTACGGGAGGATATTCTTGGGAGTTTTGGGGAGGGGTCGTTTTTATAAAAGGCCCCGCCTTATATGGGCCAGTAGGCCTTCGCAGGTTCCTCCAACTTTATGTTCTTATGTTCTTATATAATTTTGGATATAAAAATCTACATTCTCTTGATGCAAATTAAATTGTACATATAGTAGTATAGTTCTGAAGGAACTTTTCATATCAGTATGACTCTTAAGTACCGTCTGGTACGTTGTAATCACTTGTAAAAATACACCAAGCATAAACAAGCGGGTGTGGGAAAGTGTGGTTATACTCAAAGTTGTTCGTTTCTCCAAAAAAGATGCCGACTTTGACTTAAACAGTGACTGACTGAACTCCTCAATTAAACTATCTTCTTGACCAACAAGGCAATCAAAACAGCTTGCTTTAACAATATGACGAACGATTCACCGAACAATAAATAATGTTAAGGCAACAGGGGCAGAATCAGGAACAAGGAGACAAAATATGACCCAACTGGGAACCATCAGAATCCTCCTGAAAGCAAAAACTCCCTTAATACTGAATTAAGTTCGCATAACCGAACCCCGACTACCGGGGCGTAGATGTCACACAAAAAAGGTCGAAACTTAAGCTTTGGGGCCCTTGGGGGTGACAGAGTACCGGTAGACACCAACCTGCAAATCGTCAAAAACACTAATCTGATAATGCCTGGAAAAGAGTTTCACAGAGTTACAACATGTTTTTCGACTCCCAAGGAATCTCTCTACCAAAAAACCTAAATAATGAAAGGGGACAAGCCAAATTTTCCCTGACTGGGAGCAGATGGAGAGAGTAGTGCTTGTCGAGCAATGACCAGCTATGGAGAGATAGTGATTTCTCGACTACAGGCCTCACATCAGGTGATATCACGTGACTCGCCCTTGGTACTGCAGATACGCCAGCAAGTAAACAAGCGAGCTGATAGTTAGCTAAGCAGTTTGCCAATGCAGACAGCCAACCACAACTCTCAAACAGTGAGCACAGTGAAGTGTAAATGTCACATCTTACTTAATGACATAGCTAAGTCAAATAATAGTATAAAGCAAGACATTTTTATTTTAGCTATTAATGAAAAATGTCAGCAATATAACATTATTTGAAAGAAAATATACATCAAATATATATTATATACATTGAGTCCCTTTCAGAGGGCACAACAGTGTTTATGTGTGTGTTTGTGTGTTTGTGTGTTTGTGTGTTTGTGTGTTTGTGTGTGTGTGTGTGTGTGTGTGTGTTTGTGGTAGAGTTGCTCAACTTGAATGTGTTAATGAAGAGGTATAAATATTGGATTAAGTGGAAAGTGGACCGAACTAAGGCAGCCAGAGATACTCAAGAGACAAGGAGGAGGAGGAACCTGTCTCGTTGACAGAGTCTTGTGAGATTTAATCTGTGCTCACCTGTCTGCAAGATCACCAGAGCTCCTACTGGATACCTGGTTGTGTGACACCTGCCTGAATAAGTACCACCACCATTACTGCTACTACTACCCCCACCACTACTACTAACACTACCACCACTACTACTACCACCTCCACCACCACTACTACTACCACCATCACCACAAATACTGCCCCCACCACCACTACTACCACCACCACCACAACTACTACCCCTACAGCAATTATTATTACCACCAACACCACTACTATCCCCACCACAATTACAACCACCACCACCCACCACTACTATTACCATCACCACCACTACTACCACTATCATCTCCCCCACCATCACCACCGTTACCACCACTACTACCACCACCACCATTATTAATACATCCATCACCACCACCATTACCACTACCATCACCAAAACTGCTACCATCATCACCACCATCACCACCACCACTATCACCACTACCACCACCACTACTATTAACACCACCATCACCACTACCACCATCACCAAAACTGCTACCATCATCACCACCACCACCACCACCACCATTACCACCAGTACCCACGTACACACGAACATATGGACACACGTACGTAAGGATTCACTACAATTATGGATGGCATCCTGGGAGAAATTTACAGTTAAATTATAACATAGATGCAACACGAGAACCATTGCTCGTGGCCTCCCCTTCCTCGGATCAGACTTGATTTCATTTAGCTTTCAATATAAATAATAATAACAATGATAGTAATAACAAACATACAACAACAGCGACAATAATAATAATAATAATAATAATAATAATAATAATAATAATAATAATAATAATAATAATAATAAATAATAATAAATCGCTGCACAAGTTCTGTAAAGTGTGTCCCCTCGTTCTGGTTCCTTACATGTGTGTCCCCTCGTTCTGGTTACTGACATGTGTGTCCCCTCGTTCTGGTTCCTTACATATGTGTCCCCTCGTTCTGGTTCCTTATATGTGTGTCCCCTCGTTCTGGTTCCTTACATGTGTGTCCCCTCGTTCTGGTTCCTTACATATGTCCCCTCGTTCTGGTTACTGACATGTGTGTCCCCTCGTTCTGGTTCCTTACATATGTGTCCCCTCGTTCTGGTTCCTTATATGTGTGTCCCCTCGTTCTGGTTCCTTACATGTGTGTCCCCTCGTTCTGGTTCCTTACATGTTTGTCCCCTCGTTCTGGTTCCTTACATGTGTGTCCCCTCGTTCTGGTTCCTTACATGTGTGTCCCCTCGTTCTGGTTCCTTACATATGTGTCCCCTCGTTCTGGTTCCTTATATGTGTGTCCCCTCGTTCTGGTTCCTTACATGTGTGTCCCCTCGTTCTGGTTCCTTACATGTTTGTCCCCTCGTTCTGGTTCCTTACATGTGTGTCCCCTCGTTCTGGTTCCTTACATGTGTGTCCCCTCGTTCTGGTTCCTTACATGTGTGTCCCCTCGTTCTGGTTACTTACATGTGTGTCCCCTCGTTCTGGTTACTTACATGTGTGTCCCCTCGTTTGGTTCCTTACATGTGTTGTCCCCTCGTTCTGGTTACTTACATGTGTGTCCCCTCGTTCTGGTTCCTTACATGTGTGTCCCCTCGTTCTGGTTCCTTACATGTGTGTCCCCTCGTTCTGGTTCCTTACATGTGTGTCCCCTCGTTCTGGTTCCTTACATGTGTGCCCCCCTCGTTCTGGTTCCTTACATGTGTGTCCCTTCGTTCTGGTTCCTTACATGTGTGTCCCCTCGTTCTGGTTCCTTACATGTGTGTCCCCTCGTTCTGGTTACTTACATGTGTGCCCCCCTCGTTCTGGTTACTGACATGTGTGTCCCCTCGTTCGGGTTTTCCTTACATGTGTGTCCCCTCGTTCTGGTTCCTTACATGTGTGTCCCCTCGTTCTGGTTCCTTACATGTGTGTCCCCTCGTTCTGGTTACTTACATGTGTGTCCCCTCGTTCTGGTTACTTACATGTGTGTCCCCTCGTTCTGGTTCCTTACATGTGTGTCCCCTCGTTCTGGTTCCTTACATGTGTGTCCCCTCGTTCTGGTTACTTACATGTGTGTCCCCTCGTTCTGGTTACTGACATGTGTGTCCCCTCGTTCTGGTTCCTTACATGTGTGTCCCCTCGTTCTGGTTCCTTACATGTGTGTCCCTTCGTTCTGGTTCCTTACATGTGTGTCCCCTCGTTCTGGTTACTTACATGTGTGTCCCCTCGTTCTGGTTACTTACATGTGTGTCCCCTCGTTCTGTTTCCTTACATGTGTGTCCCCTCGTTCTGGTTCCTTACATGTGTGTCCCCTCGTTCTGGTTCCTTACATGTGTGTCCCCTCGTTCTGGTTACTTACATGTGTGTCCCCTCGTTCTGGTTCCTTACATATGTGTCCCCTCGTTCTGGTTACTCACATGTGTGTCCCCTCGTTCTGGTTCCTTACATATGTGTCCCCTCGTTCTGGTTCCTTACATATGTGTCCCCTCGTTCTGGTTCCTCACATGTGTGTCCCCTCGTTCTGGTTCCTTACATGTGTGTCCCCTCGTTCTGGTTCCTTACATGTGTTTCCCCTCGTTCTGGTCCCTGAAATATGTGTCCCCTCGTTCTGGTTCCTTACATGTGTGTCCCCTCGTTCTGGTTACTCACATGTGTGTCCCCTCGTTCTGGCCCCTCAAATATGTATCTCCTCGGTCTGGTTCCTTACATATGTGTCCCCTCGTTCTGGTTCCTTACATGTGTGTCCCCCTCGTTCTGGTCCTTTACATGTGTGTCCCCCTCGTTCTGGTTCCTTACATGTGTGTCCCCTCGTTCTGGTTCCTTACATGTGTGTCCCCTCGTTCTGGTTCCTCACATGTGTGTCCCCCTCGTTCTGGTCCTTTACATGTGTGTCCCCTCGTTCTGGTCCTTTACATGTGTGTCCCCTCGTTCTGGTTCCTTACATGTGTGTCCCCTCGTTCTGGTTCCTTACATGTGTGTCCCCTCGTTCTGGTCACTTACATGTGCGTCCCCTCGTTCTGGTCCTTTACATGTGTGTCCCCTCGTTCTGGTCCCGTATGTGTGTGTCCCCTCGTTCTGGTTCCTCACATGTGTGTCCCCTCATTCTAGTCCCTTGACATGTGTTTATCTGTGAGGAATTTTTCCAGATTTGTGCAGGTATGACGGTCGCGTCTGTCAAGTTGACATATGCGGATATGTGGTACTTACGATCTTGGAGGAATTGTCTACCATTTATGACATGACTCATGTTTCTGTCATGACTGACAGAGCTCTTGGGGGAATGGCAGGTGCGAGTATTAACACAGGTGTCAGTAATAACGGCAGGTGTATTTAAAGTGTGAGTATTATGGCAGGTGAGAGTAGCGAGACAGGTGTTAAATCATCAACCACCAAAAGTGTTTGAGATTTGTGTCTTATCTGTGAGGGAAGGAGGAGAGGAGAAGGAGGTAGGGGAAAGAATCAAGAGTGACTGGGAGGGAGAACGTAGGAACAGAAGGTAAGATGTGATACGAGATGAAAGGAGGAAAGGGAGAGAACGATTAGGAAAGGATATGTATAAATTCTCAGAATGTTTGATAATGTTTATGATTGTGTGGTAATGTTGGACTTCTAGACTGAGACAGACAGACAGACAGACAGACAGACAGACAGACAGACAGACAGACAGACACATAAACAGAGCCCAAAGTTACAAAAAAGACAGTCAATACAAATCCAAAGAGAGAGAGAGAGAGAGGGGGGTGAGGGCCATTGAAGGGTCGGATGGTGAAGTAAGTCCTGAGAAAAACAAGGGAAAGGAATAGGAATAAGAAAGACAGGATCAAGAAGACAATGCGGAAGGGAGGAGGAGGAAGAGGAAGAAGAACGGCAATAGGATCAAGATGAACACGAGGAAAGTCAGGAAGAGGAGGAAGAGATGGCACTTGGCCAGCTTAGGCTCTTCATAGCCGCCAGAATGAGCCAGGCATGAGTAGAATGGACAAAGCATGGCCAGGGTGCATTAAAATGGGCCAGGCATGGCCAAGATTACCCAGGGGTGGCCTGAGTGGCCGCACCTGCAAGAAGGCTAGGGATGGCCACAAGGGCCCCGACCACCACCTCCTGCCTCTGGTGAGCCGCGGAACAACGGCCCCTGGGACGAGGACACCAAAGGCTTGAACTGCGCTGACACTGTAATCATTATTATTAAACTTGATTTACTAGCCAGAAGGAACCTATCCCCGTTATCCAGGACTTCCTGGAAGACCGACCCTGCGGCTAGGGAGTTAAGAGCGCTTCTTGAGCGCAAGAACGGGGCCGCAACACTCCCAGAGGGTCTCCGACGCCCCGCGTGACATTGTCTGGGAGCCATAGTGTTTGTAAAGAGGCGGATGAAAATTTATGTGTAATATTTGTCACCGGAACCGTGAATGGCTGTCAACATGGCATTATGGCTCTGGGGAGGCCCCCGGAGGGGAAGGGGTACCTGGCCACACCTGATAAGATACCGGACGTAGCACTTCTGCATGCTACTCCTTCTGCAGCCTCCTGCTGTTGCTGAGGCTTCTGTGACTCGTGCTCCATGCTCTTCAAGAAGCTCAAATTGAACCTTATACTCTCATTCTTCTTGCTGCTGTTGCTGCTCTACTAGCAAGTGAAAGTTGAGGCTGTTGTTAGCGTTGCAAAATTGGAGGCGAGTCAGCTCTTGCTACTACAGCAGCAGCTGCTGCTGCTGTTGTTGCTGCTGCTGTTACTGCAGCTACTGCTGCTACTGGCCTGCTAGGTTTAGGGCTTTCTTGCCGTGGGTTTGATCCCCACTCCGTTCAGTGTGTACTATAATTCTTGCTGCTGTTATTATTCCTGTTTCTGCTTTTGTTGTTGCTGCTGCTGCTGTTACTTCTTGTGTTCTCGCTGATACTTTTGCTACTCAGATGAATGAAACTTGCACAAGTGTCTGAGTAGTCAACTTGTCGGTTTTCTGACCCATTGATATTAAATTAATGGTGCTTCCTCATCGGGAAGATGACATACCTCAAATATTGTTATCATTTTGATGGAAGAGAAGATCCAGCCTGGACGGGAGGTGGAACTGGACACGGATGTTAATTTGGAATTTATGAGGTATTCCCTGGGGTTCTTTTGCCCAAGGGATTTAAAAGTATCCGGTTAAATGGGAAAGAGGAGGGAGGGGGGTAAGAGGGAAGAGGATTCTGAAAAAAAAACTAGCAGAGGGAAAGAGTGAAGGGATTGCTAAAATAAATATATAAAAGATGATATATAATGATGTAGGGGTGAGTCCCCCCCCCTTGATTTATTACATGGCAGTAATGAACACAGCAGCAGATAAAATAGTGTTAATTAACTTATTGGGGTTTTGAAGCACACACACACACAGACACACACACACATACACACATACACACACACACACACACACACACACACACACACACACACACACACACACACACACACACACACACGACTGTCATGTATACAAAACTACTCTTACCTCTTCTGTCACAACCATTATTTCATATCCTCTCCTGTCCTTACCTCCCTTCATTCCTCTTCCTTACTTCTAACTCAGACCCATTATTTTCTCTTTACTCCCTGACTCTCTATTCGTTGTTCCTGTCTTATTCCTTGTTTAATTTCCTCCATCTCCGCTTCTCCAAATCCCTCTTTCCTTTCTTGACTCGTAACTTTATATTTTTTTTTTTTTTGCATTCCCTCTTCCCTTCTTCCTCACTGTTTCCTTCCCTACGTCTTTGACTTTCTCCCTACCACTTTCACTTCTATCCTCTTCCCCTTCATCCCTTCTTTCCCTTCATATACCCATCCTCTGCTTCCCTCAGTCTTCCTTTCTTTACTCACGTTTTTTAAGACGTCTTCCATTACACAATATATATATATATAATATATATATATATATATAATATATATATATATATATATATATATATATATATATATGTGTGTGTGTGTGTGTGTGTGTGTGTGTGTGTGTGTGTGTGTGTGTGTGTGTGTGTGTGTGTGTGTGTGTGTGTGTGTGTGTGTGGTGTGTGTGTGTGTGTGTGTGTGTATGTATATATTCTTTTATCCAATATATTTTCAGAACTATCCACTATTATTTATATATTTAATTTGTAAAACTTTCAGTAAACCGGTTTAATGTTAACCGGAACATTGCTATACAGGAAATATTAAAAAAATAAAAGAAATAACATCAATAAGCAACCAAAAAATACTATTTTTCTATATATATAATTGAAATTTTTGATAAGTGGTGAAAGAAGTTCGTGTTTGCCTCAGCTGGTAAAATGGTGGATTTTCTCCTTGCTTGCCTTCTGCTTGTGAATGTTTGCTTCCGTGCTTGGCAAGCGTTATCTAGGTGAAACTAGCTGTTTTTTTTATTTTTTTATTTTGACTGTGCTTGGAGACTTGCTGAAGCATTTCTTCTCTCTCTCTCTCTCTCTTTCTCTCTCTCTCTCTTAAGACGACTACCGAGTCTGGTATATTTACAGCTCATGTTTGAGTGGATTCATTCCGAATCTGCTGTCACTAATCTTACCTGAAGTCTAGCTGGAAATCGACCTGGCAGCTTACCTGCTGCTTTCACAGCAGAAGAGCTCTTCTTAAAATTCAGTAGCGCTGTATAACCCTTACGGGTTTATCCGACTTTTTTTTTTATTGGGCGTGAATTTAGAAGCCTTGCTATGGAGCCGAACCTGTGATTTATTACCATAAAAAATTAAGATTTCTCGGAAACTTTATTGACGTGATTGGTGTTCCAGAGATCTTCGTGGTGTAAGTCTTATTCCAGAGATCTTCGTGGTGTAAGTCTTGTTCCAGAGATCTTCGTGGTGTAAGTCTTATTCCAGAGACCTTCCTGGTGTAAGTCTTGTTCCGGAGATCTTCTTGGTTAAGTCTTGTTCCAAAGAATTTCCTGGTGTAAGTCTTATTCCAGAGACCTTCCTGTTGTAAGTCTCGTTCCAGAGACCTTCCTGGTGTAAGTCTTGTTCCAGAACCTTCCTGGTGTAAGTCTTGTTCCAGAATCATTCCTGGTATAAGTCTTGTTCTAGAATCATTCCTCGTATAAGTCTTGTTCCAGAAACCTTCCTGATGTAACTCTTGTTCCAGAAACCAAAGTGAATCGTTCATAATTATCATCCTTTAACTTCATTCTCCATTATCATTCTTGAGTTCTCTATTAGTTCTAGCTCAAGGATTCCTCGAGTGCTTTTCAGCTTCCCTCTTTTACATCTCTCCTCTGTCCTCTCTACCATCACGTAACCCCCACAGTTCCTTCACCTTCCCTCCGTCTCCCCTCTGCCCTCCCTGGCAGGTTTCCTGGCCCTCCACAGCTATACGGAAGCCTAAAATCTAAGACACGTTTTCAGGTCTGGGTGGACCAGGCCCAGGTGTCCTGATGAACGTCTCTTTTCCGAGTCCTGCGTCTGGCCATGACTTCATCCCGTTAATTCCTCCCATCTCTTTCACTGCCAAATACCTACCTCACACGTATACAAGTCTCCCTTGTTTATATTCAGTGCACGGTGCTTGTACCGCAACAAGTCCGCCATAAACGAAGCTTTCAGGAACTACTACCAGTGTAGGATTATACCCCCAAACCTTCGGATCCTCGCCAGCACCGAGGAAATCAGACACATGTTGTCGACATGTAAACAAGAGGACGTAGCCTAGCACGGGACTTGACGAAGGTGAGGGCAGGACTCCCGTGCAGGTCTCCTTCAGGGGTCCTCAGCGGGTCTCCCGGGGCAAGCTGAGTCCTCAGCCACTACTCAGGACTCGGAGGGCACGCTGGCGAGGTGGGAGGGTGGCACAACAAGGCTTGCATATTAAATAGCTTGGGACAATAAGGGTGGACAATACCCCAGCTCCGCCATTGTCAAGCAAGCTACAATAGCCAAACCTTCACCCACCTCCGCCTTCTCCTATTCTTCTTCTTTTACTTCTTATTCTTCCTCTTCTTGTCCCCCTTCGTCATCTCGTGCCTTCATTACCTTTTTTCCTTCATCATCTCTTTGGTTCCATGCTTCTGTTTATACTTCGTTCGGGTCTTCGCCTCTGCTGACCGTTCGTTCTGGTCAATATATAATGCACACATAACCCGCACATAGAAGAGAGGAGCTTACGACGACGTTTCGGTCCGACTTGGACCATTTTTTTTATATTATAGAATATTTTTGGTTCATATTTTTTCATGACTATCGCCTCCTTCTTGTTTTCTTTGTATTTCTCACCTGTTTGTCTTAAACAAGTTTCATTGTCTCCTTCACGATCCTTTGATTACGTTTCTTTTTATTGCTTAATAATTCTGATGATAATGTAAATAATGATGATAATGATGGAAGCAGGCAGAAGGCAACAGGCAGCAGACAACAGTAAACAGGCAGCAGACAGCAGGCAACACGTAGCATATAGTAGGGAGCAGAAAACAGGAAGCAGGCAGTAGGCAGGGAAACCACGAGCCATTGGGTAAGCATCATCACATTGGTGTATAAAAGCACTGAGGGAGATGTGACAACCATCCACAACGTTTCGCCCAAAAGGCTCTTTTGTAATCACTAAAACAAGAGACGTGAGAATTTTCGACTTTTATACAGGGATCAGTGGTGGAAAAAGTGGTGAGGTGCAGCAGTTGAAGAGGAGGTCACAGAGGGGCGGGGCCCCTCACTAGTGGAAAGAGGACAGGTCAGTAAGGTGGGAAACGGATCTGGCTGAGTCTCTGACCCACCTGACGTGTCTGACCTACTTCTACTGCGTGCCCCTCGCCCAGCTGATTGGTCGAAACAGTTTAGTCATTGCTATGCTCCGCCCACATGATTGGCTGAAACTGCCGAGTCATTGCTATGCTCCGCCCACATGATTGGCTGAAATTACCCAGCTGTTGTTAAGCCCCGCCCACCTTGTTGACTCCAAGTGGTGTCAAGGTTGTCTGTGTGTCTGACCTGTCAAGGGAGGGGTGTGCACCTTGATGCTGCAAGAGGGCTCGTGGGTCAAGGAGGCGAAGCAGCTCTTCCGTTTCCTTGGATTGAACCTCATTACCTCCCATTACCTAGGTACTGTGTGATGCAAGTAAATGTTCATTAACAGTCTCTTAAAGCAAGAGAGAGAGAGAGAGAGAGAGAGAGAGAGAGAGAGAGAGAGAGAGAGAGAAATAGGTCGGATAGCATACAGACTGTGTGTGTACTCACCTAATTGTGGTTGCAGGGGTTGAGACTCACCTCCTGGCCCTGCCTCTTCACTGACAGCTACTAGGTCCTCTCTCTCCCTGCTCCATGAGCTTCATCAAACCTCGTCTTAAAACTATGTATGGTTCCTGCCTCCACTACATCACTTGCTAGATTATTCCATTTCCTAACAAATCCATGACTGAAGAAATACTTCCTAACATCCCTTTGACTCATCTGAGTCTTCAACTTCCAATTGTGACCCGTTGTTTCTGTCTCCTATCTGGAACATCCTGTCTCTGTCCACCTTATCTACTCCACGCAGTATTTTGTATGTCGTTATCATGTCTCCCCTAACCCTCCTGTCCTCCAGTGTCGTCAGTCCGATTTCCCTCAACCTTTCCTCGTACGACATTCCCTTGAGCTCTGGGCCTAGCCTTGTTGCAAACCTTTGTACTTTCTCTAACTTCTTGACGTGCTTGACCAAGTGTGGGTTCCAGACTGGTGCTGCATACTCCAGTATGGGCCTAACATACACAGTGTACAGTGTCTTGAACGAGTCCTTATTTAGGTATCGGAACGCTATTCTCAGGTTTGCCAGGCGCCCGTATGCTGCAGCAGTTATTTGGTTGATGCGTGCCTCCGGTGATGTGCTCGGTGTTATGGTCACCCCGAGGTCTTTCTCCCTGAGTGAGGTCTGTAGTCTTTGTCCACCTAGCCTATACTCTGTCTGCGGTCTTCTTTGCCCCTCCCCAATCTTCATGACTTTGCATTTGGCTGGATTGAATTCGAGAAGCCAGTTTCTGGACCAGCCTGTCCAGGTCTCTTTGCAGTCCTGCGTCATCCTCATCCGATTTAATTCTTCTCATCAACTTCACATCATCTGCGAATAGGGACACTTCAGAGTCTATTCCTTCCATCATGTCGTTCGCATATATCAAAAATAGCACTGGCCCTAGAACTGACCCCTGTGGGACCCCGCTCGTCACAGGCGCCCACTGTGATACCTCTTCACGTACCATGACTCGTTGTTGCCTCCCTGTCAGGTATTCCCTGATCCACTGCAGTGCCCTCCCTGTTACATGCGCCTGATCCTCCAGCTTCTGCACTAATCTCTTGTGGGGAACTGTGTCAAAGGCCTTCCTGCAGTCTAGGAAAACGCAATCAACCCACCCCTCTCTCGTGTCTTACTTCTGTTACCTTGTCATAAAACTCCAGGAGGTTTGTGATACAAGATTTGCCTTCCATGAACCCCTGCTGGTTTTCATTTATAATCTTGTTCCGTTCCAGGTGTTCGACCACTCTCCTCCTGATAATCTTCTCCATGACTTTGCACACAATACGTGTCAGAGACACAGGTATGTAGTTTAGTACCTCGTTTCTGTTTCCTTTCTTAAATATAGGGACTACATTTGCTCTCTTCCATTTCTCAGGTAGTTGCCCAGTTTCAAGGGATGCGTTGAAGATTGTGGTTAGAGGTACGCACAGCATCTCTGCTCCTTCTCTAAGGACCCATGGGGAGATGTTGTCCGGTCCCATCGCCTTTGAGGTATCAAGGTCACTTAGCAACTTCTTCACCTCCTCCTCGGTTGTTCGTATGTCATCCAACACTTGGTGGTATATTCTCTCTTGATGTTCCGTTCTGTACTGACTTCCCACAGCCCTTCCTGTCTCTACTGTAAAAACTTCCTTAAATCTCCTGTTTAGCTCCTCACATACCTCCTGGTCATTTCTTGTGAGTTCTCCCCCTTCTGTCCTTAATCTGATCACCTGGTCTTTGGCTGTATTCCTCCTGATGTGGCTATACAACAGTTTCGGGTCAGTCTTGATTTTCGATGCTATGTCATTTTCATACTGTCGCTGGGCCTCCTTCCTTGCCTGTGCGTACTCGTTCCTGGCTCTGCGACTGATCTCCCTATTTTCGCGTGTTCTCTGCCTTCTGTACTTTTTCCATTCTCTATTGCACTTTGTTTTTGCCTCCTTACACAGTCGGGTAAACCAGGGGCTCGTTCTGGTCTTCCCGTTGTTTCTGTTGCCCTTGGGAATAAACCTTTCCACTGCCTCCTTGCATTTTTTTGTTACACATTCCATCATTTCATTTACTGGCTTTCCTGCCAGTTCTCTGTCCCATGGGACCTCCTGCAGGAAGTTCCTCAACCCAATGTAGCCCCCTCTTTTATAGTCAGGCTTTTCCCATTCAACTCCTGTTACTCTCTCCACTTCCAGCTCTACTATGTATTCAAAGCACAGAACCACGTGGTCGCTAGCTCCTAGGGGACTCTCATACTTGATGTCCTCAATGTCTGAACTGCCCAGGGTGAACACATGGTCCAATCTTGCTGGTTCATCCTCCCCTCTCACTCTGGTAGTGTCCTTAACATGTTGGTGCATGAGGTTTTCCAGCTCTCCATGTTTCGGGACCCCCATGTGGCTCCAGGTTTTCCCAGTCAATCTCCCTGTGGTTGAAATCCCCCATAACCAGCAACTTTGCTCTGCTGGAGTGAGCTCTTCTTGCCACCTCAGCAAGTGTCTCCACCATTGCTCTGTTGCTCTCTTCATATTCCTCCCTTGGCCTCCTGCAGTTCTGTGGTGGATTATACATCACTGCAATGACCACCTTGTGTTCCCCAGACTGAAGTGTGCCTACTATGTAGTCTCTTTCTCCCATCTCATCTATGCCTTCCATTTTCTCGAATTTCCATCTGTTTTTTACTAGCAGAGCAACCACACCCCCCCCTCTGCCCCTTCTATCTTTCCTCATGATCTGGTATCCTGGTGGGAAGATTGCATCTGTTATTGTTCCCGTGAGTTTTGTCACTGTAACTGCTATGATGTCTGGGGACTTCTCATTGATTCTTTCTTGCCATTCCTCATGTTTATTTGTTAATCCATCTGCATTTGTGTACCAAACCTTCAACTTCTGTGTGTGTGTGTGTGCGTATGTGTGTGTGTGTGTCTTTGTGTGTGTATGTGCGTGTGTGTGTGTGCGTGTGTGTGTGTACTCACCTAGTTGAGGTTGCGGGGGTCGAGTCCGAGCTCCTGGCCCCGCCTCTTCACTGATCGCTACTAGGTCACTCTCCCTGAGCCGTGAGCTTTATCATACCTCTGCTTAAAGCTATGTATGGATCCTGCCTCCACTACATCGCTTCCCAAACTATTCCACTTACTGACTACTCTGTGTGTGTGTGTGTGTGTGTGTGTGTGTGTGTGTTGTGTGTGTGTGTGTGTGTGTGTGTGTTAGTGTGCGTGTGTGTGTGTGTGTGTGTGTGTGTGTGGTGTGTGTGTGGTGTGTGTGCGTGTGTGTGTGTTAGTGTGCGTGTGTGTGTGTGTGTGTATGTGTGTGTGTGTGTGCGTGTGTGTGTTGTGTGTGTGTGTGTCGTGCGTGTGTGTGTGTGTGTGTGTGTGTGTGTGTGTGTGTGTGTGTGTGTGCGCGTGTGTGTGTGTGTGTATGTGTGTCTGTGTGTGTGTATGTCCGTGTGTCTGTGTGTGTGCGTGTGTGTGTGGTGTGTGTGTGTGTGTGTGTGTGTGTGTGTGTGTGTGTGTGTGTGCGTGTATGTGTGTGTGTGTGTGTGTGTGTGTGTGTGTGTGTGTGTGTGTGTGTGTGTGGTGTGTGTGTGTGTGTGTGTGTGTGTGCGTGTGTGTGTGTGTGTGTGTACTCACCTAATTGTACTCACCTAATTGTGGTTGCAGGGGTCGAGACTCAGCTCCTGGCCCCGCCTCTTCACTGATCGCTACTGGGTCCTCTCTCTCTATGCTTCCTGAGCTTTGTCATACCTCTTCTTAAAACTATGTATGGTTCCTGCCTCCACTACTTCACTTGCTAGGCTTTTCCACTTGGTGACAACTCTATGACTGAAGAAATACTTCCTAACGTCCCTGTGACTCGTCTGAGTCTTCAGCTTCCAGTTGTGACTCCTTGTCCCTGTGTCCCCTCTCTGGAACATCGTATCTCTGTCCACCTTGTCTATTCTCCGCAGTATCTTGTATGTCGTTATCATGTCTCCCCCTGACCCTTCTGTCCTCCAGTGTCGTCAGTCCGATTTCCCTTAACCTTTCCTCGTACGACATTCCCTTGAGCTCTGGGACTAGCCTTGTTGCAAACCTTTGTACTTTCTCTAACTTCTTGACGTGCTTGACCAGGTGTGGGTTCCAGACTGGTGCTGCATACTCCAGTATGGGCCTAACATACACAGTGTACAGTGTCTTGAACGATTCCTTATTAAGGTATCGGAACGCTATTCTCAGGTTTGCCAGGCGCCCGTATGCTGCAGCAGTTATTTGGTTGATGTGTGCCTCCGGTGATGTGCTCGGTGTTTATGGTCACCCCAAGGTCTTTCTCCCTGAGTGAGGTCTGTAGTCTTTGTCCACCTAGCCTATACTCTGTCTGCGGTCTTCTTTGCCCTCCCCAATCTTCATGACTTTGCATTTGGCTGGATTGAATTCGAGAAGCCAGTTACTGAACCACATGTCCAGCCTGTCCAGGTCTCTTTGCAGTCCTGCCTCATCCTCGTCCGATTTAATTCTTCTCATCAACTTCACGTCATCTGCGAACAGGGACACTTCAGAGTCTATTCCTTCCATCATGTCGTTCACATATATCAAAAATAGCGCTGGTCCTAGAACTGACCCCTGTGGGACCCCGCTCGTAACAGGCGCCCACTGTGATACCTCTTCACGTACCATGACTCGTTGCTGCCTCCCTGTCAGGTATTCCCTTCTCCATTGCAGTGCCCTCCCTTTTACGTGCGCCTGATCCTCCAGCTTCTGCACTAATCTCTTGTGGGGAACTGTGTCAAAGGCCTTCCTGCAGTCTAGGAAAACGCAATCAACCCACCCCTCTCTCTCGTGTCTTACTTCTGTTACCTTGTCGTAAAACTCCAGGAGGTTTGTGATGCAAGATTTGCCTTCCATGAACCCCTGCTGGTTTTCATTTATAATCTTGTTCCGTTCCAGGTGTTCGACCACTCTCCTCCTGATAATCTTCTTCATGACTTTGCACACAATACATGTCAGAGACACAGGTCTGTAGTTTAGTGCCTCGTTTCTGTTTTCTTTCTTAAATATGGGGACTACATTAGCTGTCTTCCATTTCCCAGGTAGTTGCCCAGTTTCAAGGGATGTGTTGAAGATTTGGTTAGAGGCACGCACAGCATCTCTGCTCCTTCTCTAAGGACCCATGGGGAGATGTTGTCCGGTCCCATCGCCTTTGAGGTGTCAAGGTCACTGAAGAGCTTCTTCACCTCCTCCTCAGTTGTTCGTATGTCATCCAACGCTTGTTGGTATATTCCCTCTTGATGTTCCCTTCTGTGCTGTCTTCCCACAGCCCTTCCTGTCTCTACTGTAAAAACTTCCTTAAATCTCCTGTTCAGCTCCTCACATACCTCCTGATCATTTCTTGTGAGTTCTCCCCCCTTCTGTCCTTAATCTGATCACCTGGTCTTTGACTGTTGTCTTCCTCCTGATGTGGCTATACAACAGTTTCGGGCCAGTCTTGATTTTCGATGCTATGTCATTTTCATACTGTCGCTGGGCCTCCCTCCTTACCTGTGCGTACTCATTCCTGGCTCTGCGACTGATCCCCTATTTTCGTGTGTTCTCTGCCTTCTGTACTTTTTTCCATTCTCTATTGCACTTTGTTTTTGTCTCCTTACACCGTCGGGTAAACCAGGGGCTCGTTCTGGTCTTCCCGTTGTTACTGTTGCCCTTGGGAATAAACCTGTGTGTGTGTGAGTGTGTGTGTGTGTGCGTGTGTGTGTGTGTGTGTGTGTGTGTGTGTGTGGTGTGTGTGTGTGTGTGTGTGTGTGTGTGTGTGTGTGTGTGTGTGTGGCGTGTGTGTGCGTGTGTGCCGTATACACGTGGCTGTTATCAGCCTATAGGCCTGGGAAGGCAGTTTTGGTATGTGTTCATGTGTGAGGTAATTTGCATACAGTTTACGACAACCTTATGCATAATGAGGCCCTCCCTCCTACCCTTCCTCCTACCCTCCCTCCCTCATTCCCTCCCTCCTACCCTCCCTCCCTCCCTCCCTTCCTCACTCCCACCTTCCCTTACTCTTTCTCTCCCTCCTTTCATCCCTTCCTCCTTCCCGCCCTCCTTCCCTCCCTCCCTTCCTCCTTCCCGCCCTCCTTACTTCTCTCCCTCCCTTCCTCCTTCCTTCCCCTTCTTCCCTCCCTTCATTTCTCCCTTCATCCCTACCTCTCCATCCTCCCTCCATCTTTACTTTTCTCCCTCCATTTTCTCCCACAATCTTTCCTTTCTCTCTCTCTCTCTCTCTCTCCTCTCTCTCTCTCTCTCACTCTCATCTCTCTCTCTCTCCTCTCTCTCTCTCTCTCTCTCCTCTCTCTCTCTCTCTCCTCCTTCCATACCTTTCTCCGTTTCTTACTCAATGCTTCTCTTCCTCCTTTTGTACAGCAATACTTTCCACCCTCCCTACCCTCCCTTTTCTCCCTACCCTCCCTACCCTTCCTTCCCTCCCTACCCTCCCTACCCTCCCTACTCTCCCTACCCTCCCTACCCTCCCTACCCACCAACCTTCCCACTGCCCAAAATCTACATACACTAAATGTATAATATATGTGTCATTCAATTCCAGTGTTTATGCCTTCTCCCTTCCCTCACTCCTTCCCTCCCTCCTTCCCTCCCTCCCTCCCTCTCTTCTTCCATCTACCCTTTCCTATATCCCTTCTCTCTCCCATGGTCGTAAATTTTGTTAATAATGAGACATTACAGGTGTAGGGGAAGGTAGGGAGAGAGAGGGTGAGAAAGAGGGAAAGAGAAAGAGAGGCAGTAGGAATTGCAAGATTCTGTACGAGGCACAAGTACGCTCACACCTTGAGTATGCTCCACTTTCTTGGTTTGCCTGCCCCCCTCTCTCATCTGCGACTGCTTGACAGAGTAGAGAACAGAGCAAGACGTCTCATCTCTCGCCTGGACCCATCCTGGATAGATCTGTTATTTCAGCAGAGCCTTCAACATAGGAGGGATGTGGGTGGCCTTACTGTTATGTACAAGGCCAATATTGTCAAAGTACCACACTTGGATCCACTTCGAGAACAGCGTGAAGCAAGCTTCTATACCACAAGACGGGCAGCCAGCAGCAACTTCACTCTGTCTGTACCCTTCTCCAGAACATCACTTCATCTGAGATCATATATACCCAGGATGACTCGAGTATGGAACACATTCGTACAGCATAATGATGTCAACGAGATAAAGTCAGTTGATCAAATGAAAATGTTGGCCCACAGATGGCTCCAACTTCATCCTGTTTCCTACTTGTATGTCTCATAACAATAAAAATGCTTTCAAATGAGCTGATGTAGGTAACAGCTCTTAGCTTGTTAATAAAGTTAGGAATCCTTAACCTAACCTTGTCAAACCCTGTGAAGAGAGAGAGAGAGAGAGAGAGAGAGAGAGAGAGAGAGAGAGAGAGAGAGAGAGAGAGAGAGAGAGAGAGAGAGAGAGAGAGAGAGAGAGAGAGAGAGAGAGAGAGAGAGAGAGAGAGAGAGAGAGAGAGGTAGAAGTACACTGAGTCATGTCTGAAGTTTGTTTCCATAAAATAAGATTAATTAACTCTTAATTACTCTCAGCTCTTTATCTTGATAAACATGAAGGACTCTTGATACTTGTGAAGGACTCTTGATACTTGTGAAGGACTCTTGATACTTGTGAAGGACTCTTGATACTTGTGAAGGACTCTTGATACTCGTGAAGGACTCTTGATACTTGTGAAGGACTCTTGATACTTGTGAAGGACTCTTGATACTTGTGAAGGACTCTTGATACTCGTGAAGGACTCTTGATACTTGTGAAGGACTCTTGATACTTGTGAAGGACTCTTGATACTTGTGAAGGACTCTTGATACTCGTGAAGGACTCTTGATACTTGTGAAGGACTCTTGATACTTGTGAAGGACTCTTGATACTTGTGAAGGACTCTTGATACTCGTGAAGGACTCTTGATACTTGTGAAGGACTCTTGATACTTGTGAAGGACTCTTGATACTCGTGAAGGACTCTTGATACTTGTGAAGGACTCTTGATACTTGTGAAGGAATCTTGATACTTGTAAAGGACTCTTGATACTTGTAAAGGACTCTTGATACTTGTGAAGGACTCTTGATACTTGTGAAGGACTCTTGATACTCGTGAAGGACTCTTGATACTCGTGAAGGATTCTTGATAATAATGAGGGACTCTTGATACTCGTGAAGGACTCTTGATGCTCGTGAAGGACTCTTGATAATCATGAGAGACTCTTGATACTCGTGAAGAACTCTTGATAATCATGAGAGACTCTTGATACTCGTGAAGGACTCTTGATACTTGTGAAGGACTCTTGATACTCTTGAAGGTCTCTTGATACTTGTGAAGGACTCTTGATACTCTTGAATGTCTCTTGATACTTGTGAAGGACTCTTGATACTCTTGAAGGTCTCTTGATACTTGTGAAGGACTCTTGATACTCGTGAAGGACTCTTGATCCAAGGAATTGTTACTACCCCTACCGTTCAATTAAATATGTTCAACCGTCCTCCTGAGGGCAGGGTATATAGCTCCTGGGCTACTCCAGTAACTACCTGGGCGTCCAGGGGCACCAATATCAAAGTGATTTATAGAGATAGCTAAAAGACCTTCATTGTTAACTTTAGATAACTCGCTAATGTTATTATATGCAAATGTGGTAACCGTTGTACGTGTTCTGTGATGGAGGAGAAGGAAGGGGAAAGGAAGGGAAGGAAGGAAGGAGGGTGGGAAGGATGGAGGAAGGAATGAGTATATAGGAAAGACAGATAGCAGAGGACTTTAGAGTCCGCAACAGTGCTGCTCTCTGTTGAGGTGGACTTGAGGCAGGGATAGAAAAGCACAAGGCTCTTTCCTCACTTACACTCTCCCTCCGGCCGGCATGAAAACAGTGGGAAAACACTGAAAAGTAAATGGAATGAAATTTACGAAGATTTGGTAATAGGTGGAAGGCCTGGAACTACAGCTGCCTGTACCTGGCTACTGCTATTTCTTTCGTAACTACTCATGTAACTCCATCGCCCACTACTGTTATGACTGACTCAGTCATCTACTTCTACCACTACTGTCATTATCTTGTTTGTCTCGTTGTCAACTGATCGTCCTGTTGTAGCTGCTGAACAAATATCAGGAATCCGTTAATCTCGGCTGCCTCTGCCTAGTATCCAGTTGACTCCTGTACTTGCAATGTGCTTGTCCAGCTGGTTATTTTAAAAGATTGTATTGTCTTGGCGTTCACAGTTCCAGTTGATAGTTTGTTCCATACTGTTATAATTCTGCTTCCCAAAAGCAAAAGATTTTACGCTCGTGCTGTATCTTCTACACAGAGATTTCGTTCCATTGTCTCACATTGAGATTCACTCGGTGATTCAAGTATTTCTTCGTGTCTGAGGCAACACTATTTAATACTATGAAGGTTTGAATGGGATCTCGTAATCTTTGTTTCCTTAGAGAGAGAGAAATGATAGGTTGAGTGCTTTGAAAGTCTTTCTGCGTATTGTTTATTTCTGAGTGATGGTACCAGCTTGGTAGCTCTTCTTTGTATCCTCTCCAGTGATGGTACCAGCTTGGTAGCTCTTCTCTGTACCTTCTCCAGTGATGATACCAGCTTGGTAGCTCTTCTCTGTACCCTCTCCATTGATGGTATCAGCCTGGTAGCTCTTCTCTGTACCCTCTCCAGTGATGATACCAGCTTGGTAGCTCTTCTCTGTACCCTCTCCAGTGATGGTATCAGCCTGGTAGCTCTTCTTTGTATCCTCTCCAGTGATGGTACCAGCTTGGTAGCTCTTCTCTGTACCTTCTCCAGTGATGATACCAGCTTGGTAGCTCTTCTCTTTACCCTCTCCAGTGATGGTACCTTGGTAGCTCTTCTCTGTATCCTCTCCAGAGATGGTACCAGCTTGGTAGCTCTTCTCTGTACCCTCTCCAGCATTTCTTCGTCTGTTCCACAACTGGGAGATCAAAACTGCACTGGACTAACAGTTCGTTACAGACATTATGGTATCCGGTGTTTTGTGTTCGACGTTACCGGCTCTAAAGCCTAGCATTGTGTTTAGTATATTTGCAGATAAATAGGCATTGTTTTGGGCCATGTTTACTCCAAGGTCTTTTTCTTCTCTTGCTTCGGTTAGTTCGATGCCAAACATTTTATGTGTATATATAGATGTTTAAAGTATATCGGAGTGTATTGCTGTACACTTGTCAATACTGAGACTGGTCTTCCTTGTCTCTGACCAGTGTCAGTCTTCTTTGGATGCTGCATCTTTCCCCAGTTAAGCATCATCAATAGGAACGAGGGAGGAGAGTAAGAAGAGAAGAAGGAAGGGAAGATGGGAGGAAGAGGGAGACAGAAAGGAAAGGGAAAGGGTGGAAAAGACAGAGATAGAGAGAGAAGGAGGAAGATATAAAGTAAGATCAAGAGATCATGGGTACTTTGCTTAACATCAACTGAAATGTTTACTTGTGATTTAAGATGTCGCCAGTGGCAGGTAGAGAAGGTGACACATGCAGAGTGACTTCACCAGTACGTGTGTGTGACTCACCTATTTGTACTCACCTATTTGTGGTTGCAGGAGTCGAGACTCAGCTCCTGGCCCCGCCTCTTCACTGGCCGCAATTCGATCACTTTTCCTGCTCCATGAGCTTTATCATACCTCGTCTTAAAACTAATTATGGTTTCTGCCTTCACTACCTCACTTTCCAGGCTATTCCGCTTCCTGACAACTCTGTGACTGAAGAAATACTTCCTAACATCCCTTTGACTCATCTGAGTCTTCAACTTCCAATTGTGATCCCTTGTTTCTGTGTCCCATCTCTGGAACATCCTGTCTCTGTCCACCTTATCTATTCCTCGCAATATTTTGTGTGTTTGTATGTGTGTGTGTGTGTGTATATATATATATATGTGTGTGTGTGTGTGTGTGTGTGTGTGTGTGTGTGTGTGTGTGTGAGGCGTCGACCCTACAGTATTAACGAGTCTTTCAACACGCCTCTGTGACAAACCCTTCGAACTGCCTTCCTCAGTATACTCACACACGCCAATGTTATCCCCCCCTCTCTACCTCTCTCTCTCTCTCTCTCTCTCTCTCTCTCTCTCTCTCTCTCTCTCTCTCTCTCTCTCTCTCTCTCTCTCTCTCTCTCTCTCTCTCTCTCTCTCTCTCTCTCTCTCTTTCACCGCACCACAAAGAAAGCTTCCCTTCCTCCTTCCAGGCAATTCTCTCCGAAAAATCCCCTTTTGGAGCAAAACCAACAACAAGCGACGTATTGAGTACAGCGAGGAAAGGCTACATTGTGTCCACCTCTCCTTGTGATCTACCTGAAGACCTTTTTTTGTATGGATTCTTGTTTTCTCTACAGCGTGGGAAGAAAGTAGGTAGGTCTCTTGTAGAAGGTGGCGGCTGTGTGGCTAGATTTGCTGAGGAAACTGGGTAGTTCTTGCGTAGAAGGTGATAGGCAGAAGGGTGAACAGACAGGCAGGCGGTCGAATGGACGGAAAAGCGTACAGGAGGTGCAAAGCTACGAAATATTGGGAAGTTGGTGTGTTGGGAAGACGAGTGCGAGAATTTTATAAACTTTGAGTGAATATGTGCTTGTGTTGTCACCTCCCTTGTTAAGAACGACAGGAACTTCGTTGAGTTAGGCTTCAGAAATCACAACTGGACTTCTACACTGCAGACTGAATTGTTTGCCATCCTAATATCTCTAATATTAACTTATGACACTGAGCTTAACTCTATAATTATTACTGATTCTGTCATCACTGAAGGCTCTTCAATAACATAATGACTCTAGCAACATTCTCATTGGAGAAGCCGAATGTAGATGCTCAAAATTCCGGGAAAGGGGAATTAATATACAATTGTTAAGGATTCCATCACACATTAGAGTAATCCTTCATGATACAGTTTACATGTTAGCCAAGAAAAGTACCCAGAAGGAGAATGTAAAAATATAACTTTGGTATATCTGTATCTAACATCAAGAATAATATTAAGAGAGAAGTAAATAATAAAAAAATATTGTTATAGGAATGCAGTTAGAAGCCTGAGTAGATCTATAACCCACTATGATAGCATGAACGTGGATAAGTACGTGTATGGAGCAACTTGCGATGTAAACAGACTGACTGATGTTACAGCAGCCAGGCTTAGGCTTGGTTACAAGTACTTCTGGCAGTTTGGCAGACAAACAGATGATGACCAAACCAAATGCAAAATATGTGGCCAGTCCTATGGTCACTATCTTAAACACTATGTGCCTAATCGTCCACTTATTGAGGAA
>NC_069400.1:71376128-71398628 GCF_026875155.1 Cherax quadricarinatus | reverse complement strand
CTACTAGGCCCTCTCTCTCCCCGCTCCATGAGCTTTATCAAACCTCGTCTTAAAACTGTGTATGGTTCCTGCCTCCACTACGTCATTTTCTAGGCTATTCCACTGCCTTACAACTCTATGACTGAAGAAATACTTCCTACTATCTCTCTGACTCATTTGTGTCTTCAACTTCCAATTGTGGCCTCTTGTTTCTGTGTCCCCTCCCTGGAACATCCTGTCTTTGTCCACCTTGTCTATTCCACGCAGTATTTTATATGTCGTTATCATGTCTCCCCTGACCCTCCTGTCCTCCAGTGTGGTCAGGCCGATTTCCCTTAATCTTTCCTCATAGGACATTCCCCTTAGCTCTGGAACTAACCTTGTGTGTGTGTGTGTGTGTGTGTGTGTGTGTGTGTGTGTGGTAATTCTCCCAGTAACAGTAACTGCAGCTCAGCTGTGTAGACAGCATCGTATCTGTCTGAGGTGATGATCCTGTAATGGAATCTTTGAAACTCTCCTCATCAGCTTTCTTCGCGAGTGCAGTCACTACTGCGTGATAGAACATTAAAATGCGTGATAGAAAAGGACATCAGAACATCAACTAACTTTTACTCCCACTGTGAAAACATGATATAGAACACTGTTCCCACTTTGTAACTATCATGTTCAGTAATAAACGTCTACTACTGCCACTACTGCTGCTACTGCTGCTATTACGACTACTGATACTATTACTACTACTACTACTACTACTACTAACAATAATAATAATAATGTACAAGTTTCCAACGTGTCCTCATCGGAACACCTGAACTAGCGACGGAGGCGAAGTCGGCGTCGTGTGCAGGGGTTGAGAGACAGAGGGCCAGGGACAAGGAGGACTGGTTTGTGTGATAAATTGTGTAAAACAGCTCCCCTTGTCCTGATGGATTGCTCAGGTGACAATAGATCAACAGGTCCACAGATTCCCACTGTCTGAGGTAGGAAGGCGGAGGGGGAGGGGGAGGGGGAGGGGTGAGGGGGAGGGGGAGCGGGAGGGGGAGCGGGAGGGGGAGCGGGGGTATATTATGGGCGTTAGTTGTGGTGGTGATGGTGGTAGTGATAGTAATGTTGGTGATGGTAGAGTGGTTGCCATGATGGTGGTGGCTGTGCTGGTGATGGTGTTGCTTATGGTGGTGATGGTGGGAAGTTTTTGGTGCCCACCTGTAGTCCCTCCCGGAAGCCACCGCCCCCAAGGCCCGGTCCCAGACCAGACCTCCTGGTTGCTGGCCTGATCGATCAGACTATTAGTGCCCGCCACCAGCAGTCCGACATGCGCACCACAACCCGGCTGATCAGAAACCGATCTGAGGAATTTGTCGGGTTTCCTCTTGAAGACAGCCAGGGGGTTGTTGGTGGAGGGAGGGTGTTGAAGAGTCGGGGTCCTTTTACATTTCTTGGGTTCTCTCAGTGTTCTCTTCGCTTCCCTGCTTTTCACTGGAGACAGCCTGCACTGCCTGTCATGCCTCTAGTGATCACATGTAGTGATTTTAGCCTTTTGATTTGGAATCAGTCCTACCAGAACCTCTTTGAATCTACGTTCTAAGGGGTACAGTTCTAGGGACTTCAAGCATTCCTAGTAATTTAATTGCTTGACATAGTTTATACAAATTGTGAAGGTTCTCTGTACAAATTCTGGTTCCACAATTTCGTCTACCTTGAAGAGGTCACTAGTACACAACATTATTCTAGTCTAGAGAGAACAGGTGATCTATAATTTTTCTTGCAGTTGCAGTAATAACATTATTATGATCCTTCAATGTGAGATCTGTTGATATTATCACTCCCAGGTCTCTCACATTAGACTAACACTCTACTGAGTGATTCGAGTTTGTCTTGTATTCCGATCTTGTTTATATATCCTCTTCCTTGACGTAGTAACTGAAATTTGTCCTCACTGAACACCATATTATTGTCAGTGGCTCACTGAAAGACTTGGTTTATATCGGCTTGGAGGTTCGCTGTGTCTTCTGCGGATACCACTCTCTTACAGATTCTTGTACTATCTATCCATGATAGATGTGAAAATGTGGAAGAGAAGTGGGGAGAGCACCGTGCCTTGGGGTACACAAGTTTTCACCTCATCAGCCTTTGAATTCACTTTGTTATTACTCTTTGTCTTCTATTCATTAGGAAGTAACTTAAAGATTTATATACCCACCTTCCCAGTTATTCCTCTTGCAGGCATTTTGTGTCTAGTTACCACATGGTCACACTTGTCGAAGGCTTTTGCAACGTCAGTGTATACTACATCAGTGTATACTACATCAGTGTATACTACATCAGTGTATACTGTATCAGTGTATATTGCATCACTGTATACTACATGTCATAATAGTCTAGCATTTGCGAAAGGCAGGAGCGAGCTGTTATGAAGTCATGTTGACCTGAGTTGTGCAAGAGCTACAATCTTGCTGCTTGAAACCTCTTCAGAGATCTTGAAAATGTTGAATGTTGGAGTGATTGGCCAACATTTTTGTTGTCATTGGTTTACTGACCCCTTAGAAGAGTGGAGCAATACCAGTGGTTTCTAACGACCTGTGAGATGACTCCAGTGTCTAAGTTTGTTCTCCAGGGTATATTTAAGGAGCGTCGTGAGAGTTTCTTGAAATTCTTCTTGAATTTGGAGTTCGGCGAGTCTTGGGCCTAGGGAGAGCATAGGCTTCGGGGCAATCATCGGCTTGCTGTTAGTGACAGCTGTTAGACCTCAGGTCCCATTTCACCGGGAGATAAAGAGAGATACATATCAGTATAGACGTAAATATGCGGGATAAAGAAAGGTACAAACAAACCCACACATATGCGTAAACTATGAGTCCCACACAATCACAAACACACACACACACACACACACCAAAAACAAACACACAATGCAAGCAGACAATCCCAAACAGACACAACACAAACACACAAACCCAAACAATCACAAAGGCCTAAACAAACACAGAAAACACACAAACAAACAGGCAGACACAAACACAATCACAAACACAATACATACACTCACAATAAGATCCCGAGAAAGTTAGATCAGAGGAGAGGTTCCCAGGGTGCGTTACTGTGTTCAACGCTGTTACTGTCACACTCTGATGCATTATTCACCCAGGGGGAGGGGTGACGGTGCGGGGGGGGGGGGAGGAGGGAATAGGAAGAGAAAATGGGAAGAAAAGGCAGGAGGTAGTAAGTAAAATTATTTTATTATTATTATTATTATTATTATTATTATTATTATTATCATTATTATTATTATTATTATTATTATTTATTATTATTATTATTATTATTGCTATTATTATTATTATTATTCCCATTATTATTATTATTATTATTATTCCTATTATTATTATTATTATTAACAATACCTGGAGTTTACCTGGAGAGAGTTTCGGGGGTCAACGCCCCCGCGGCCCGGTCTGTGACCAGGCCTCCTGTTACTGTGGGAAAATGCTAAATCTGTAGGGGCATTACAGACCCTGGGGAATGGGAGGTAAGCAGATTTGATCCAAGGAAAGGAATGGCAGTTCTAGTTCCTCGGATCAAGAGCCCATCAGTAGCCTCAAGACTTGAAAGAATATCTTAGAGAGACGAAGGTGTGTAAGGGTGACAGTCGCATAGTTTTAATTGGGATTTTCGTTTTTGAACGTTGTCTTAGTTGGGGAGGGGAAGGGAGGGGTAAGATACGGGACGGGAGAGGTAGGGGATTGAAGGGAAGGGGTAGGGGAGTGGCAGAAGGGGGGAAGAGAGAAGAAAAGGAGGGATGGGGAAGGGAAGAGGAGGGGGAGAAGTTGTAGGGAGAGGGAGAAGATGTAGGGGGAGGGGGAGAAGATATAGGGGAGGGGGAGAAGATATAGGGGAGGGGGAGAAGATGTAGGGGAGAGAAGTATTATTGTGTGATGGTGTATGGGTTGTTCTTCCCGCCTCCCATCCCTCCCTCCATCACTTCCTTCCTCCCTCCTTCCCTCCCTCCATCCATCCATCCATCCCCCACCACCTCCCTTCCATCATCCCTCCCTCCCAGCCATCATTTTCAGCGCGAGGCACACAATTGCCTCCATCACTCCTCCCTCTCGCTGATTGATGGAGTTATCTCAGCCATCACCGGCTTCACCATCATAATTCTTCATCTCGACAAGTGAAGGAAGGAAATCTTGCTCCATCTCGTTGTCCAAAAGAAATGGTTGCCAATTCATGGGAGTGATGGAGAGGGGAGGGAGGAGGAGGGAGAGGAGAGAGAGGGAGGGTAGAGAAAGGGAGGATATAATAGTGGTTGAAGGGAGAAAAGAAGGGAGAAAACATATGGGAGGGAGAAGGGAGGGATCTTATCACTTGTTCCCTCTGTCTCCTGTTCTCTCATTCTCTTTTATTTCCACACACAAGAAGGAAGAAAAAGAAGAAACTGAGAAAAGGAAGAATTGGGAGGAGAAGAAATCAGCCATAAGAAAAAAAATTAGGAAAGACATTGAAAACGAAGGAAGACGAGAGACGGTAAGGTGATAAACACAAGAAAATGAGAAGAGGATGAGAAGAAGAGGTTGAAGAGAACTAAGGAACAAAACCCACTGGAAGACAAGGAAGACAAAAGATGGAATCAGAAGAGAAAGGGATTAACGAGGCGTCATGAGAAGCAACGATTAATGACACGACCCACATCCTCATTATACTCCCCAGCACTCATTATATTCCCCATACCCTCATTATACTCCCATACCCTCTTTGCTCCCATATTATTTACCCCAAAACCCACCCATTTACTCCAAACATACTCATATTACCCAAAAATCCTCAACCCTTACACCCTCATTATACTCCCAACCATAAATTTAACCTACTTCCCCAAACACCCTCATTATACTCCAACACCCATATCCCACAAACCCTCATTATACTCCCACAATCTCCTCATTATACTCCATCTCATATACTCCCTACCTCATTATACTCCCCACACCCTATTATATCCCCACTTCCTCATATACCCAAAACCCTCATTATACTCCCAACATTCATTATACCCTTACCCAATATACTCCCCAATTTTGTTCTCCTCTTTCATTAAATCCCACTTCTAATATTCTCCCCTCATTATACTCCCT
The DNA here is from genome assembly GCF_026875155.1 of Cherax quadricarinatus. Lineage (NCBI taxonomy): Eukaryota > Metazoa > Arthropoda > Malacostraca > Decapoda > Parastacidae > Cherax > Cherax quadricarinatus. The sequence goes on along the minus strand of NC_069400.1, from coordinate 71,393,517 downwards.
CAATATATTTCCCCTTACTTTCCTCCTCTTGTTCCCTCTTTCATTATATTCCCACTCTCCCCATTATACTCATCCCATTAATTTTTACTTAAGATACTGCCTTATTATTTTCTAAATGTAGGCCAATTTCAGGAAGGGAGATAAAAGGTAAAGGGGAATCGGGGGAAACACAGTAAAATAAAGGGGTTTATTCACCCACCTACCCCCACCCCACCCCCCTCACCCCACCACCCTCACCCACACCCTCACCCCACCCCTCACCCCCCACCCTCAACCCTCACCCCAACCCACTACCCCATCCCCACAACCCCCAACCCCACCCCATCACCCCCTCACCCCACCCACCCCCACCCAACCCCCACCCCACCCCTCACCCACCCTCAAACCCACACCCTCACCCCACACCCTCACCCCACACCCCACTACCCCACACCCCACCCAAAACCCCCACCCCCCCCCAACCCACCCCCCCCCACCCTCACCCCCAACCCTCACCCCCATCCCTCACCCACACCCTCAACCCCACCCCTCACCGCTCCCACACCCCACCCCCCCACCCCTCACCCCACACCTAACCCCACCCCCACCCTCACCTCACTAACCCTCACCCCACACCTCACCCACTACCCTCACCCACACCCCACCCTACACCTCACCCTCACCCCACCCCTCACCCTCACCACCACCCTCACCCCACCCCTCACCCCAACCTCACCCACCCCTCACCCCACACCCTCACCCCCCTACCCTCACCCCACACACCTCACCCCCTCACCCACCCCACCCTCCCTCCACACCCTCACCTCCCCAACCCCCCCCCATCCCCCCTCACCCTCCACCCCTCACCCAACCCTAACAAACCCCATCCCCTACACCTCACCTCACCCCTCACCCCACACCCTCCCCCAACCCTCACCCTCACAACCCTACACCCCCCACACCCTCCACCCACACCTACCACACCCCCTCACCCCTACCCCCACCCCTACCCTCACCCCACCCTCACCCTCACCACCCCACCCAAAACCCTCACCCCCACCCCACCCAACCCTCCCCTCAACCCCTCAAACCCCACCCTCATCACAACCTCCCCAACCCACACCCCACCCCAAAACCCTCACCCTCATTTTCCCCTCACACCTCACCCACACCCTCACCCCACCCTCACCCACCCCCTCCCTCCACCTCCCTCACACCCCCCCTCACCTCCCTCACATCCCTCCCTCCCTACACCCTCCCCCACCCCTCCCTCCACACCTTCCCCCACACCTTCCCTCCCCCCCTCCCCAATTTTTCCCTCCACAACCCTCACCTCCCTCAACCCTCCCCCTCTCCCCTCCCCTCACCCCCCCCTTCCCTCCTCCACCTCACCCCTCCCTTTACCCTCACCCCCCCTACATCTTCCCTCATCCCTCAACCCTCACCCTCTCCTCACCTCCCTCCCCTCACCTAACCCCTCCCCCCCCTACCCTCCCCCCCTCACCTCACCCTCCCCCCACCCCACCCTTCCCCCCCCCTCACCCTCACCCTCACCTCACCCTCACCCCTACCCTCACCCTCACCCCCTCACCCCCTACCCACCCTCCTCACCCTCAACCCCCACCCTGCCCCTTCCCCCACCCCCCCCTCACCCCATCCCTCACCCTCACCCCACCTCACCCCCCTACCCCCCACCCCCCCTCACCCTCCAAACCCTCACCCTCCCCTCCCCCCACCCTATTATAATAATTTCCCCTTAACCCCCCCCTACCCCCCCTTCCCCCCCTCCCCTCTTCCCCCCCACCTCCCCTCCCTCCCCCCCCCTTTCCCCCTCCCCCCCCCTCACCCTCCCCCCCTCACCCCTCCCCCTCCCCTCCTCCCTCCTTTTCTTCCCTCCCTTCCCCTCTCCAATCCTTCCTTCCTCTCTCTTATTCCCTCCCTCACTTTTTTCTCTCTCTTCCTTCCCTCCTTCTCTTCATACCCTCCCTCCCTTTCCTCACTCCCTCACTCCTAGAGCAGTGGTCTCATTGGTCCAGCAGTGGTCTCACTGGTCCAGCAGTGGTCTCACTGGTCCAACAGTGGTCTCACTGGTCCAACAGTGGTCTCACTGGTTCAACAGTGGTCTCACTGGTCCAACAGTGGTCTCACTGGTTCAACAGTGGTCTCACTGGTCCAACAGTGGTCTCACTGGTCCAACAGTGGTCTCACTGGTTCAACAGTGGTCTCATTGGTCCAGCAGTGGTCTCACTGGTCCAACAGTGGTCTCACTGGTCCAACAGTGGTCTCACTGGTTGAACAGTGGTCTCACTGGTCCAACAGTGGTCTCACTGGTCCAACAGTGGTCTCACTGGTTCAGCAGTGGTCTCACTGGTCCAATAGTGGTCTCACTGGTCCATCAGTGGTCTCACTGGTCAGCAGTGGTCTCACTAGTCCAGCAGTGGTCTCACTGGTCCAGCAGTGGTCTCATTGGTCCAGCAGCGGTCTCACTAGTCCGGTAGTGGTCTCACTGGTCCAACAGCGGTCTCACTGGTCCAACAGTGGTCTCACTGGTTCAGCAGTGGTCTCACTGGTTCAGCAGTGGTCTCACTGGTCCAACAGTGGTCTCACTGGTCCAGGAGTGGTCTCACTGGTCCAACAGTGGTCTCACTGGTCAGCAGTGGTCTCACTGGTCCAACAGTGGTCTCACTAGTCCAACAGTGGTCTCACTGGTTCAGCAGTGGTCTCACTGGTCCAACAGTGGTCTCCCTGGTCCAACAGTGGTCTCACTGGTCCAACAGTGGTCTCACTGGTCAGCAGTGGTCTCACTGGTCCAACAGTGGTCTCACTAGTCTAACAGTGGTCTCACTGGTCCAACAGTGGTCTCACTGGTCCAACAGTGGTCTCACTGGTCCAACAGTTATCTCACTGGTCCAACAGTGATCTCACTGGTCCAACAGTTGTCTCACTGGTCCACTGGTCCACTGGTCCACTGGTCTCACTGGTCCACTGGTCCACTGGTCCACTGGTCTCACTGGTCCACTGGTCCACTGGTCCACTGGTCCACTGGTCTCAAGTGGACCGGTCCAGTTACTTTTATGAGATATTTAATCGCCTTATTTAAAAGTCTTTTTTATTATATTTTATTTTGTTTGTTTTTTTGTTTTGTTTGTTTTGCTTTTGTTTTTTTTTTGCTTTGTTTTTGTTTTTTCTTTGTTTCGTTTGTTTTTGTTTTTGTTTGTTTTGTTTTAAGTTTTTTGTTTGTTTTGCTTTGTTTGCTTTGTTTTTTGCTTGTTTTGTCTGTTTTATTTTGTTTAGTTTTGCTTGTTTTGTTTTTCGTTTGTTTTGTTTTTTTTTCCGCTTGATATTTTGTTGTTGCCGTCTAAACGAGGCTCGTTTTTTCTTGTTTTCATTCACTGTTGCGCATTTAGGAGAGAGAGAGAGAGAGAGAGAGAGAGAGAGAGAGAGAGAGAGAGAGAGAGAGAGAGAGAGAGAGAAGGGGAGAGGTGGGTGTTGTTGTACGGGGGGGAGGATGGAATTGGAGTAGGAAGAGGGGGTACTAGGAGGATTGGGGTAAGAGGAGGAAGGGGAAGGAGAGTGGAGAGTAGAGGGGGTAAGAGAGGGGGTAAAAGAGGAGGGGTAAGATAGGGGGGTTATAAGTATTATTTTCACGATAAAATTTTTGTTTCTTCTGTTTCTCCGTTTATCTCTCTCTTTTTTTTTTATCTTTCTCTTGTCTCTTTCTTCTTTGTCTCTGTCTTGTCCTCTTTTTCTTTCCCTTTGTGTCTTTTAATGTTATTCGTGGCATGCAAAGAGTATGTTACAATTTATTCGGCGTATGTCACACTCCCATATAGGCTGCCTCCCAACCAGTTAACCGGGTGCTAAGGGTTTAACGATCAATAAGGTACCCTTCATTAAATCAGTACCTTGTTACATTAACCATTCACAAGCAAGTCCACCAAACCTGAAGCAATGTGGTTCATTAAGGGTAAGCATTGGCAGACTTGCCTACCTGCTGGTTGAGCACGTTGCACACTCTCTGATTTGCCATCTGTCAACGTGGTGTATGCTTATTATACTTCTCTTCTGTGTCCTCCCTCATCTTTATTACCTTTCTCTGGTTTCTCTTTTATACTTATCTTTTATATTTATCCATTCTCTTTCTCTTTAATATTTCTCTTCGGTGTTTCTCTCTTTTTTTTATTCTTTCTCTTTTAAGTAGTTTCTTTATCCATCTTTAATTCTTCTTTCTTTGTTATTCCTTGTTCTTGTTGTGTGTGCTCACTTATGTTCACTTACTTCACCAACAGTATTCTCCTCTCCTCTTCTTTCTGTTTCACTTCTTCCTCCTCTTCGTCATTTGTTACTCTCTCCCTTTTGCTCCATTTTTCTGTCCTCTTCCTCCATCCTTTCTCTCCCTCCCACTTAATTGTAAAGCGTACTTAACGTTTGGCCTCGCTTGTGTGTGTAGTGTGTACTCACCTTGCTCTGTGTGTGTGTGTGTGTGTGTGTGTGTGTGTGTGTGTGTGTGTGTGTGTGTGTGTGTGTGTGTGTGTACTCATCTTGCTGTGTGCGTGTGTGTGTACTCACCTTGCTGTGTGTGTGTGTGTGTACTTACCTTGCTGTGTGTGTGTGTGAGTGTTTGTACTCACCTTGCTGTGTGTGTGTTTGTGTGTACTTACCTTGCTGTGTGTGTACTCATCTTGCTGTGTATGTGTGTGTGTACTCACCTTGCTGTGTGTGTGTATGTGTGTGTACTCACCTTGCTGTGTGCGTGTGTGTGTACTTACCTTGCTGTGTGTGTGTGTGTGTGTGAGTGTTTGTACTCACCTTGCTGTGTGTGTGTTTGTGTGTACTTACCTTGCTGTGTGTGTACTCATCTTGCTGTGTATGTGTGTGTGTACTCACCTTGCTGTGTGTGTGTATGTGTGTGTACTCACATCGCTGTGTGTGTGTGTGTGTGTGTGTGTGTGTGTACATGTATATCTACTACTGTATAAGCTAGCGCTTCTCTCTCTCTCTCTCTCTCTCTCCTCTCTCTCTCTCTCTGTCTCGCTCTCTCTGTCTCTGTCTCCCACCATCAACACGTACACAGGCACCAACACTACCGCGGCCTCATATTTGATACCTTACATTGCAACACTTACCAATTTTAAACATTCAGTAATATTATTAGTTTTTACTGTTAGGAAAATGTAATATATCGAAGCTTTAATAAAAGTAAGTCAATTTTTATTAGTGCCTACTATTCGAAGGTCGTTATTCACATTATTACTATTGTTATTGTTATTATTATTATTATTATTATTATTATTATTATTATTATTATTATTATTATTATTATTATTTATTATTATTATTATTATTATTATTATTATTATCTAATTATTGCTTTTTGTCATTACGAGCGTCAGTCTCTCTTTATCACCTTTCTTCTTCCATTCTTCTTAAACTTCCCTTTCTCTGTCTGTCTGTCTGTCTGTCTGTCTGTCTGTCTGTCTGTCTGTCTCTCTCTCTCTCTCTCTCTCTCTCAGCGTACAGATTTTTTCACGTTTAGGATACAAGAAACAAGAAAACTGTTCACTTCTCAAAAACGAGTTACGGTGTAGAGCCCAGGGAACTGGGATGTGATCAGATTATATCCAAGGAAAGTGAGAGCAGCTCCAATTCTCTGGATCAAGATCCCTCACAGTTACAACTTCATTATTATTCCTCTTCTTCAGAGACTTATAAGAAAAAAAAAGGGTCATAATATCGTGGCTGGAAGTTCAGTTTTGGCTTGACAAAGATCCAGCAGGAAGCGAAGCCTCATCTCGAGATTCCAAAATGTGGGCTTTTGGTGAATCATTTTTTAGACCAGGTGTGGCCGTCCTTATACATTCCATGCGGCATTTTTTCCACGCTCTAGTTTAGATGCGCCAGACGACATTTGTACCGACATTCAGTTCTTTAAAAATATGTTAATATGGACATAATTAGCAGTTTGTACATAAAATGATTTAACACCGAGACAAAATAAAAATTATTGAGGTCTTTGAGTCTGCTTTGTTTGGGGTTAAATTAGTTACTGAGAACAGCAGAGAATTCTTCAAATTTGAACCACTCGCGACGTCTTTTTTCAATCAATTTCACGGAGGAAAATGCGTGTTCGCATCTGTACGTTGTTCCAAAACGACAGATATAATTCGGGAAAATTTTCTTAGTACTGGAAAGTGTTCACAGGGTAATGATAGCCAAAAATTAATTATGTCAGAAGCATTTAGGACTGGGGGGAAAAGCTCATCAAATTAAATTTTCAATAATGAATTTATTTTCGAATTGATAGGCTCCATATGTATGTTACGAGGCATCTTCAGGGTTTTTGATTCACTAAGTGGAAATGAGTTTATAAAAGCGAGTATACAGTCTTCTTCTTTATCAAAATCACTAAAACATCTTTCAAATGACTCTAGCAATAATCTGATTTTCTTTAATATATTCTGTAAAACTGTCATTGTCTTTAGTTCTGTTGTTTTAAATGTGGAAATTGGCTCAAATTCTCGTTTTCTGAGAGGTAAACAGTTTTAACTTGATCCTGACTATACTGACATCATTTACTAAGCTAGGAAACAGTTTGTTTTTTATTTAGATCATTGAGATGACTGAAGATGCTAATTCAAATAGACATTTATTATTACATAAAAGTACTCTCCTCAGGCAGTTCATTCTTCTCTTGTACAAAATTTTGAACACTATTTTTCAATTTCCAAAATTTACTGAGAACTTGTCCTCTGGAAAGCCAGTGCACCTCACAGTGCACCTCACAGTGCACCTCACAGTGTACCTCACAGTGCACCTCACAGTGCACCTCACAGTGCACCTCACAGTGAAGGACGGGACCACCATATTCTAAATCTAACAATTTACAATATTCTCTGAATTCTCTTATGTTTAATCCTCTTGCTCTAATTTTATGCAACGCATTTCACAACCGGTAGCATAACATGCTACAAATTTGGTGTATAATGCAGTGATATTTTAGTAGAGGACCTGGAAGACTGCAAGTAAAGTTGCAGTTGCAGCCACCATCACTGACGGTGCTCCGTCAGTACAAACACTCATCAGTTTACAAGAAACTAGTTACACATTTTCTAGGCATGACTTTGTCAGATATGTCTGATCCTCTTGTTTCTCCCTGAAGTGACTCAAGACTGATAAGTTCTTCAAAGATGTTAAAATTATCATCAATTCCTTTTATAAAAATGCTTAACTGGGCTACATCGAATAAGAAAAGAAAGTACTACTAGCATGGGCTAGGTCTCTCAGTTGCTCAGATACATCAGGGGAAAGTTCTTCGGTGCGTCTTGTAATTGTTTGCTTTGACAGAACGATTTCCTCTAGTTTCCTTTCAATATTTTAATCAGTGGGGGGTGCAGTGCGTCACTTTTGGTGCATGTTCCATAAGTTGGCTATTCTTAAATTAGACTCTTGTGCAGCACCTGGGTATCTTTATTGCGAAAACTTTTCGTTAACCAGTGGCTTCCTCAGTCTAATGCAGAGAAGAATGGTCGAAAATCAGGAATTTGAGGTAATCAGTCCCTCAACCTGGACTCAATGTGATCAGAATTTTCTTGTTTACATTCCCGTTTTTTATGTATGTACAGCTTCCTGTTTTCTGTAATAATAGGTGTGTGGCGGAGGGGGTAACTCCTCCGTAGTGCTACAAACACACACTGGGTAGCACGGTGGTTCACCACATCTGATTTACACTCACTTTAAGGTTATTACTTGCGCATTTATGCCTATCATTACCTCAAATTGGATTACACAATCATCAAAGGAGGATTTATGTGTGGCGTTCGCATACGAAAATAGAGAAAATTCCTGAAAAAAGCAGGTAATTAAATATGATTCGGATTTCACGGTGATCACGTTGCAAATAATGACAACCATTGAAATATCAATGTATTCATTTGGTGCCTAAAAAAAATAATGAATTATATGAAGACCAGATCTGCTGCTTACACCTAAGACCCTCATATTTCCTCCCCTATATTTTTTTTTTATTATTTTTATTCTGGCCTAATTAAAAATCCTGATTCCGGGGGCAAGAAAGCTTATGTTCCTCTCAGTACCAGAGTCATACGTATTCTGGGGGAAAAATGTCGTAACGAATGACTGGAACCAGTCACGTATATCATGAAGGGACTCGAACCTAAGGCTACGCATGAAGCTAGTGACAGTCGTTCAGTATAACTCTTCCACGTATATTGATTCTGGTTTCGAAGGGATTAAAGCTGGATCTTCCACTTGGAGTGTTGGTATATATATATATATATATATATTCTTCTTTATCTCTATTAATTGCAATGTTATTTGAAAAGCATATATACAAGTGGTATGCTTACTGAATCTTGGTATACCTTGCTATATGCGCTGAATATGTCTGTTACTCGACAGAGACCCAGTTCGTGAAGTCGGCACGAATGAGCCTGGTCATCTAGCTAGGTGTGAGTGTGTGTGTTTACCAGAGCCAGTTGGATGTAACATCTCACTCTGTCTTGCCTGAAGACTGCTACGAAGTGTCGTGGCATTCTGATCTCGTCTGGAAACAGCTAGATAGTTGGCTCAATTACCTCGTCTGTGGTAATCGTGGTAATTGTTGTCATGTTGTTATTTTGACTTGTGTTGAACTCAGCGACGAGCGATTCTTGTGATTCTGTTATTGGCTAATGCTTACACCACAACCCTGTACTTCAGGCCTACATTACAAGCACTGCAGGCCTGCTACACAAGCACTGCAGGCCTACAACGCAAAAATTACAGGCCTGCAACATAAGCACTGCAGACCTGCTACACAAGCACTGTAGACCTACAATGCAAGCGCTGCAGGCCTGCAACACAAACACTGCAGGCCTGCAACACAAACATTGCAGGCCTGCAACACATACATTGCATACTTGCAACACAAACATTGCAGACCTGCAGCACAAACATTGCAGTCCTGCATCAAAAAATTGCAAACCTGCAACACAAACATTGCAGTCCTGCATCAAAAAATTGCAGTCCTGCAACACAAACATTGCAGACCTGCAACACAAACACTGCAGACCTGCAACACAAACACTGCAGACCTGCAACACAAACACTGCAGACCTGCAACACAAACACTGCAGACCTGCAACACAAACATTGCAGACCTGCAACACAAACACTGCAGACCTGCAACACAAACACTGCAGACCTGCAACACAAACACTGCAGACCTGCAACACAAACATTGCAGACCTGCAACACAAACACTGCAGACCTGCAACACAAACATTGCAGACCTGCAACACAAACATGCAGACCTGCAACACAAACACTGCAGACCTGCAACACAAAAGCACCTGCAGACCTGCAACACAAACATTGCAGACCTGCAACACAAACATTGCAGACCTGCAACACAAACATTGCAGACCTGCAATATTTGCACTGGAGTTTGTAAAACACATGAACCGGAACATCGTCAAGAATGATTATAATTTTTTGAGAGGAGTGCCAGGGAATCTAACTGGAGGAAGGCAGTCTGCCAACACTCTCATACTAAGAACTCGCCTTTCTTCTAATCATTCTTATTTTTCTCACCTCCCTCACTTTCCCTTCACGTCTCTTTCCCTTCCCTCCCTCCCCCCTCCCCCCCTCACCTTCCCTCTCCCCATTTATCACGCATCAACTCCCTACTCGGAGCTTCTCGCATATATCAAGTTTTTCCCTCTTCCTCGTACCCATCTTCCGCTCCTCCCACACACACACCTGTTTTATTCAACTTTCCCACCTTCTCTTGTTACCCTTTCTTCTGTTTCCTGTCTCCTAAGGAGGTCTCTCCTTTTCTTACTCTTTCCTCTTTCATTCACCGGTAATATCTCAGCCATGAGGAAAAGTAGAACTGCAAGAGTAGCGTTTCTGTTTAGCGATTAGTGGACGGAGGATCGAGCTTTCACCACCTGTCGTATGTGTGTGTGTGTGTGTGTGTGTACGAGTTGTGCATATATATATATATATATATATATATATATATATATATATATATATATATATATATATATATATATATATATATATATATATATATATATAATATATATATATATATATATATATATATATGCACAACTCGTACAACAAGGGCAGAAAGAGCAATGAAACTTGGGTAGTTATATTTTTAATTGCTTTATGCTTCCATGTCCGACGGAGGTTCGTCAGTGCCTGACTTGACACGCTCCTGTATGATAGACCTTCCTGTGGCAGCAGTAGATTGGCTGAAACAAATGTTAGTACTCTGTATTTCCTGCTGTACAGTGCTGGTGTACCCATGTTGTGGACGTGTTAGTTTTTGCTCTCTCTCTCTCTCTCTCTCTCTCTCTCTCTCTCTCTCTCTCTCTCTCTCTCTCTCTCTCTCTCTCTCTGCAGGCTCGACCACCGTCACTAACATCAATAATTCAGAAGCAGAATGACCAAATTGAGTCGTTGGGTAAACTGGTGGCCTGGATGGCCCTTAACTACCGTGTGCGGAGGAAGGGGAAAGTAGGGGGGAAGGCAGGAGAAGGCAGGGGATGGGAGGACAGAAGAGGAAGGGGAAGACAGAGGAGAAAGGGGAAGACTGGAAAAGGAGGGGAATGTAGACAGAAGACAGGGGAGGGCAGGGGAGGAAGATGAGAAGATGGAAGGGAAGAGAAGAAGAGAGAAGAGAGTACAAGGAGAGAAGGGGAGAAGAGAGTAGAGGAGATCCTAGGACGAGGAGACCAAAGAAAGGAGGGAAGTGGAGAAAATGGCAAGAAAAGGGACAGAAAAGGAGGAAGGTGGGACAGGAAGAAGTGCAGGAAAGTGAACTAAAGAGAATCAAAATAAAGTAAGAAAAAGGGAAGATGAGGAAAGAGAAGGAATGGGGAGAGAAGGGAAATTAAGAGGGAAGGGTGGTGAAAAAAAAGAAACGGTATCAAAGGTGATGTAATAAAAGGGAGGTGAAGAAAGGTCAGCAAAGGATGAATGAAATGGGTGAGAAATGAACGAATGGGTAGGGAAAAGTGATAGAATTGAAGGAAGCTGAAGGAAGAATGAGGTGGTGATGGAGAGGAAGGATAGCGAAGGAACGGGTGGGAAAGTAATAGAATGAAACGGAAATGTAGGAAAGGAGACAGGAAGGAAAGGACATGAAGAAAGGGAAATGAAGAAAGTGAAGTGAAGGAAGGTAAACGAAGGAAGGAATGGGAAGGAATGGATGGGAAGGAAAGAAAGTGAATGAAGGAATAAGATGGATGGATGAGATGGGAAGGAAAGAACAGAAAGAAAAAAATATGGGACTGATGATGCCACCGTTGGGCGAAACGTTCCCACAATAAATATATCCAAGTGTTGCACAAGTATTGCAAAGGTACCTCATTCAAACTTCGTAATCTTCTAAGTTATCGAGGCGACTTAGCAAAGTCTTCCACTCATAAACTACTCAAGTCTCGACCAAGTCTCTGTCGTTCTTTTTTTCTTATGTCAGAGAATATATACAACTAAATGACTATTACCTCACAGTGACACAAGATTCATGGCACCACACACGTTATGCCAGATAGTGCCAGGTGTCAAATGTCGAAACAAGTCAAGAGAATATTATAACTACTCTCCCTACTTTCTAATATTACTACTACTTCTACTACTACTACTATTTCCAATACAAACCTGACAACTACCAATACTTCTTTATCTTCCTCTCTTGGTCCTGGCCCTGTCCCCCTCCCGTGTATATACTGGTTCTCTCACTCTTTTGTATTAATGTGACTTTATAAATGGTCTAAATGTGATCGAAACGTCGTCGTAAGCTCCTCTCTCCTTTGTGCGGGTTATTTGAGTATTGTTCCAGTCATGGTATTGTGCAATTTTGTTCTTAATGTCAGTGTAAGTAGCGTCACCGAGGGAAAACTTCGGGTACCTTAAAATATAGGCTGGACTTGTACATGATAATGTTCGTAAATGGTGATTATGCTGAAAATGGTAAAAAAAATACCGACAAGTTGATAAGTAAGACAAATGTGTGGCAGTTATGCCTCAGCTTCATATTGTTCCAGACCATGGAACTGAACTCTTCTCCAGGCTGAAGAACTGATCACCTTGTTCCAGACCATGGAACTGAACTCTTCTCCAGGCTGAAGAACTGATCACCTTGTTCCAGACCATGGAACTGAACTCTTCTCCAGGCTGAAGAACTGATCACCTTGTTCCAGACCATGGAACTGAAGCTCTTCTCCAGGCTGAAGAACTGATCACCTTGTTCCAGACCATGGAACTGAACTCTTCTCCAGGCTGAAGAACTGACCACCTTTTTCCAGACCATGGAACTGAACTCTTCTCCAGGCTGAAGAACTGACCACCTTGTTCCAGACCATGGAACTGAACTCTTCTCCAGGCTGAAGAACTGACCACCTTTTCCCAGACCATGGAACTGAACTCTTCTCCAGGCTGAAGAACTGACCACCTTTTTCCAGACCATGGAAATGAACTCTTCTCCAGGCTGAGGGACTGACCATTTCAAATACTATTTCTCCAAGGTTGATGGACTGATTACATCATCTTCATTTAACTACTACACCTGCTGTCTCTGTATATGACAGATGAAGCCTACTGTGTAGGCGACTTACTTTTAAAAAATTTTCTGGTTCTATACCTTGCTGCGTGAGATTGCTCATTCAGGCATATGGAAGTCTAACCAAATATTAATCTGTAAGTGATATTTGACTTTCCTTTACCCCTTTCTCTTAGGTTATTAGAAATTCCTCTGTAGTTTGGCAGTGGCCCAGAATCACTTGCCAGAGTCTGCAGGTATCTGAGTGTTAGGCGACTGTTGTGGGTAGCATCCTGGGGGGGGGGGGCAAGAGGAAAGGAACCCAGTGGAAACAAGCCATATTTGCTTGGCTTCGTATGGGTTATGTTGTAGTGCGAACCCTACTGTTAGTATATATATGGATACACACACATACACATACACCCACACATACATCATACACACACACACACACACACACACACACACACACACACACACACACACACACACACACACACACACTTCAACACCGATTATCGACCGAGATCAGAAAAAAAAAAGAAAAATCTTTTATAATAACTATGGACTTTTGCTTCCTTTCTTTAGTCCTTTCACTTCCTCGCCCTCATTAAACTTCTCCCCTCTCTACCCTCCCCCACTTCTTCTTTTTCCCTCCTCTCTTCCTCCTCTCCCCTCACCTCTCCCCTCTTTCTCGACTTGTACAATGATAATAATACCAAGAGGCGTACAATGAAGTGGATTTAGAAGGTATAATGAAGTGGGGAAGAGAAAGAAAGGGTGAGAAGATAAAGAAAAAGAAGAAAAGCAGTAGGATTGATCAAGAAACAAGAGTAAGAGAGAGAGAGAGAGAGAGAGAGAGAGAGAAAGGAAGACCAACACAGATCAAGCAATACCGAGAAAGCATATAAACACAAAAGGATAAAAGAAATGGACAACAGAAAAATCAGAATAACGAGAGGACGAGGAAGAGGAGTCAGAGTGGAAAGCCCTCAAGAGAGAGACTATTTAAAGTGACTTCGTCCTTGTGACTCCCGTGCGTAAGGGCGAGGATCAGAGAGGAACCACTCTTGAGTCCACAATTGTATGATCATCAATTACCAAGAGTTTGCTGCGCCCTTAACTAAATTAATTATCAGAGAGTGAATATTCTTGATCATCCTGGGAAGTTCTTGATCATCCTGGGAAGTTCTTGATCATCCTGGGAAGTTTTGATGCGAGGAGGAGGAGGTAGGAGGGGAGGAGGAGTACTTTTGGGGGGAGGTGGAGGAACTGGAAGATGGAGAGAGAAAGAGAGAGAGAGAGAGAGAGAGAGAGAGAGAGAGAGAGAGAGAGAGAGAGAGAGAGAGAATAAATGCTAACTCATTTTTAAAGTAGAAACATCGACAGTACTGAGCAGGAAATAATAAGAATAATAGAGCTTTACAAAGCCATGTTTCGCTCTGTGTAGAGCTTTATCAAGCCATGTTTCGCTCTGGTAAGCTTATCAGCATGTTTCCCTGTGTAAGTTTATCAAGCCATGTTTCGCTCTGTGTAGAGCTTTATCAAGCCATGTTTCGCTCTGTGTAGAGCTTTATCAAGCCATGTTTCGCTCTGTGTAGAGCTTTATCAAGCCATGTTTCGCTCTGTGTAGAGCTTTATCAAGCCATGTTTCGCTCTGTGTAGAGCTTTATCAAGCCATGTTTCGCTCTGTGTAGAGCTTTATCAAGCCATGTTTCGCTCTGTGTAGAGCTTTATCAAGCCATGTTTCGCTCTGTGTAGAGCTTTATCAAGCCATGTTTCGCTCTGTGTAGAGCTTTATCAAGCCATGTTTCGCTCTGTGTAGAGCTTTATCAAGCCATGTTTCGCTCTGTGTAGAGCTTTATCAAGCCATGTTTCGCTCTGTGTAGAGCTTTATCAAGCCATGTTTCGCTCTGTGTAGAGCTTTATCAAGCATGTTTCGCTCTGTGTAGAGCTTTATCAAGCCATGTTTCGCTCTGTGTAGAGCTTTATCAAGCCATGTTTCGCTCTGTGTAGAGCTTTATCAAGCCATGTTTCGCTCTGTGTAGAGCTTTATCAAGCCATGTTTCGCTCTGTGTAGAAGAAAGGCTTTCACTCAGTCTCAATTCGCTTTTTCCCACAACACAACTCGCTTTTCCCACCTATCAGCAATCGCTTTCCCACCTCATCAGCAACTCTTTTTCCCCACCACATCATCAACTCGCTTTCCCCACCACATCATCAACTCGCTTTCCCCACCACATCAGCAACTCGCTTTCCCCACCACATCATCAACTCGCTTTCCCCACCTCATCAGCAACTCGCTTTCCCCACCTCATCATCAACTCGCTTTCCCCACCTCATCATCAACTCGCTTTCCCCACCTCATCATCAACTCGCTTTTCCCCACCACATCATCAGCAACTCGCTTTCCCCACCTCATCATCAACTCGCTTTCCCCACCTCATCATCAACTCGTTTTCCCCACCACATCATCAACTCGCTTTCCCCACCTCATCATCAACTCGCTTTCCCCACCTCATCATCAACTCGCTTTCCCCACCACATCATCAACTCGCTTTCCCCACCTCATCATCAACTCGCTTTCCCCACCTCATCAGCAACTCGCTTTCCCCACCTCATCATCAACTCGCTTTCCCCACCTCATCATCAACTCGCTTTCCCCACCTCATCACAACTCGTTTTCCCCCACTCATAACTCGCTTTCCCACCACATCGAACTGCTTTCCCCACCTCATCATCAACTCGCTTTCCCCCACCTCATCATCAACTCGCTTTCCCCACCACATCATCAACTCGCTTTCCCCACCTCATCATCAACTCGCTTTTCCCCACCTCATCATCAACTCGCTTTCCCCACCTCATCATCAACTCGCTTTCCCCACCTCATCATCAACTCGCTTTCCCCCCACTCATCAGCAACTCGCTTTCCCCACCTCATCATCAACTCGTTTTCCTTCCCCACCTCATCATCAACTCGCTTTCCCCACCTCATCAGCAACTCGCTTTTCCCCACCTCATCATCAACTCGCTTTCCCCCACTTCCATCATCAACTCGCTTTCCCCCCACCATCATCAGCAACTCACTTTCCCCACCTCATCACAACTCGCTTTCCCCACCCATCATCAACTCGCTTTCCCCACCTCATCATCAACTCGCTTTCCCCCACCACATCATCAACTCGCTTTCCCCACCATCAGCAACTCGCTTTCCCCACCTCATCATCAACTCGCTTTCCCCACCTCATCATCAACTCGCTTTCCCCACCTCATCATCAACTCGCTTTCCCCACCTCATCATCAACTCGCTTTCCCCACCTCATCATCAACTCGCTTTCCCCACCTCATCATGCAACTCTCGCTTTCCCCACCACATCATCAACTCGCTTTCCCCACCTCATCATCAACTCGCTTTCCCCACCTTCATCATCAATTCGCTTTCCCCACCTCATCATCAACTCGCTTTCCCCACCTATCACAACTCGCTTTCCCCACCTCATCACAACTCGCTTTCCCCCCTTCATCATCAACTCGCTTTCCCCCACTCATCAGCAACTCGCTTTCCCCACATATCATCAACTCGCTTTCCCCACCTCATCAGCAACTCGCTTCCCCACCATCATCAACTCGCTTTCCCCACCTCATCATCAACTCGCTTTCCCCACCTATCATCAACTCGCTTTCCCCACCTCATCATCAACTCGACTTTCCCCACCTCATCAGCAACTCGCTTTCCCCACCTCATCATCAACTCGCTTTCCCACTCATCACAACTCGCTTTCCCCACCTCATCATCAATCGCTTTCCCCCACCTCATCATCAACTCGCTTTCCCCACCTATCATCAACTCGCTTTCCCCACTTCATCACAACTCGCTTTCCCCACCTTCATCATCAACTCGCTTTCCCCACCTCATCAGCAACTCGCTTTCCCCACCACATCATCAACTCGCTTTCCCCACCTCATCAGCAACTCGCTTTCCCCACCTCATCAGCAACTCGCTTTCCCCACCTCATCACAACTCGCTTTTCCCCACCTCATCACACTCGCTTTCCCCACCTCATCATCAACTCGCTTTCCCCCCTCATCAGCAACTCGCTTTCTCCACCTCATCATCAACTCGCTTTCCCCACCATCATCAACTCGCTTTCCCCACCTCAACTCAACTCGCTTTCCCCACCTCATCATCCCCAAACACAACTCGCTTTCCCCACCTCATCATCAATTCGCTTTCCCCACCTCATCAGCAGCTCGCTTTCCCCACCTCATCTGCAACTCGCTTTCTCCACCTCATTATCCATTCGCTTTCCCCACCTCATCAGCAGCTCGCTTTCCCCACCTCATCTGCAACTCGCTTTCTCCACCTCATATCCACTCGCTTTCCCCACTCATCACGCTCTTCCCACTCACGCACTTTTCCCACCTCATATCCATTCGCTTTCCCCACTCATCAGCAACTCGCTTTTCCCACCTCATCATCAACTCGCTTTCCCCACCTCATCAGCAACTCGCTTTTCCCACCTCATCATGCAACTCGCTTTCCCCACCTCATCATCAACTCGCTTTCCACCTCATCATCAACTCACTTTCCCCACCTCATCATCAACTCGCTTTCCCCACCTCATCATCAACTCGCTTTTCCCACCTCATCATCAACTCGCTTTCCCCACTCATCACAACTCGCTTTCCCACCTCATCAGCAACTCGCTTTCCCCACCTCATCACAACTCGCTTTCCACACCTCATCATCAACTCGTTTTCCCACCACCTCATCATCAACTCGCTTTCCCCCCTCATCATCAACTCCTTTCACCACCTCATCATCAACTCGCTTTCCCTACCTCATCATCAACT
>NC_069400.1:71356128-71371128 GCF_026875155.1 Cherax quadricarinatus | reverse complement strand
ATGCATCATTTGTTTTGCATTTTTAAGATTGCCTGTTTGCCATTGTACTGCATCCATACGTATGTATCGTCATTATCCTAACATCCAGTGTAGACGTAGAATCTGTCCAGGTGATCCCTCCTTCACTTCGACAAGGCTACAGAAATTCTCTTGGCTTCATGACATCGCTGTGCTCAAAGAACGCAAAGGTGAATCTGACAAGCATTACTGCTTGGTCTGTGTTGAGTCAGAGTAATGGAGCAACCACAGTCGGTTCGTGACCTCTCATTAACTTACTCATGAATACACAGTTTCTGCTCACTCCTTCAGAAACTTGCAAGTCAATCGTTCATCTACACTCGAATGAACGGCTAAAGGGGTTTCGCAGCATCCAAAATGTTTAGGTGCGTGATTGATGACATTGACGTATTGACACCTACTGTGGGGGAAAATAATCCACACAGAAACGATCTTGACTACGTTTCGCTCTGTGTCGAGCTTTAGCCCTGTTCTTGCAAGTTGTGCGTTGATGAGGTTCTCTGTGCAATGCAGTGGAAATTGTGTGGAAGAATTGGGAACAATTCAGTGATATTGTGGCGATGATGTCGCCTTCCACACCATTTGCAATTTTCTCTTGATCACGGGGTGAGCCATACAGCGATGCAGGCCTCCAGGGCCTTGCAAGGAAGGATCGGAGGTATTGCAGAAGGTTCACTCAACGGTGCTCTGAACGCAGACAATACGCTGGTAATGCCCACACAAGAATTATCAGTGAGGGCTTTCCGACGTTCGCGGAAGACGTTCTCTTACAAGATGAACGTCTAGCGAAGGTGAGTGAGACGCTAGCCAAGAAGATAACAGGCTCTGGTCTTAGATCACGAGAATCACCATCATCCTCCCCACCAAGTGTCACCATCATCCTCCCCATCAAGTGTCACCATCATCCTCCCACAAGTGTCACCACCATCCTCCCCATCAAGTGTCACCATTATCCTCCCCCCTGTCACCATTATCTGTCACCAATTATCCATTCCCCACCAAGATCACAACCATATCCTGCCACACAAGTATCACCACCATCTCCCCAACAAGTATCACCACCATCCTCCCCACCAAGTATCACAACCATCCTCCCCAACAAGTATCACCACCATCCTCCCCACCAAGTATCACCAACCATCCTCCCCAACAAGTATCACCACCATCCTCCCCACCAAGCATCACCACCATCCTCCCCAACAAGTATCACCACCATCCTCCCCACCAAGTATCACCACCATCCTCCCCAACGAGTATCACCACCATCCTCCCCAACAAGTATCACCACCATCCTCCCCAACAAGTATCACCACCATCCTCCCCAACAAGTATCACCACCATCCTCCCCAACAAGTATCACCACCATCCTCCCACCAAGTATCACCACCATCCTCCCCAACAAGTATCACCACCATCCTCCCCATCAAGTGTCACCATATCCTCCCCACATGTATCACCATCATCCTCTCCACCAAGTATCACACCATTCCTCCCCAACAAGTATCACCACCATCCTCCCCAACAAGTATCACACCATCCTCACCACCAAGTATCACCACCATCCTCCCCACCAAGCTCACCACCATCCTCCCCACAGTATCACCACCATCCTCCCCACAAGTATCACCACCATCCTCCCCACCAAGTATCACCACCATCCTCCCCACCAAGTATTATCTCATCCTCACATCAAGTATTTATCCATCATTCTCTAGCCCCTGATTCTCTCTCTTCCCCTTCTCATTACTCCTCACCATTCCCTCTCACCCCTCCCCTTACCCTCCCTATCATTCCTCCCCTTACCCTCCCTCTCAACCTCCCCATTACCTTCCTCTTCTCCCACCCAACCTTCTGATGCGACTCCCTTCCTCACACTCACCCTTCCCCACCTCCTCCTTCGACCCCTTCCCCCCTTCTCAGTCATCACATATTCAGCAGTACCTCCCCAGGGAGCGGTGCCCCCCTCACTCCCAATCTCCTCAGGGTGGTGGGAGCGGCGCCCCATCTCACCCCTCCCTCCCCACCGTTTTGGTCATTTGGTGGTCACAACGACCTGGAGGTGCAGCTCAGGTCACCCACTTGAAACATTGATGGGATTGCCTGCCCTTCCTCCCCTACCTCCCCCTAACCTCCCTCTCCTTCCCTTTCCTCCCCTCTCCTTCCTCCCATCCCCTCCCTCTCTGCCCAGTCTCTTATTTTTATTATATTTTATACAAGTGCATTCCCTTAATATATATATATATATATATATATATATATATATATATATATATATATATATATATATATATATATGTGTTGTGTGTGTTGTGTGGGTGTGGTGTGTGTGTATGTGTGTGTAGATTTCCGAGATATGACTTGTTTTCTCGTTGGGTGTTACTTGTCACTGTTACTAGTTGTTACTGATGGCACTGTCATCGTTGGATCTCTGCGATGTAGGTTGCTCTCACGTCACGCCACGGTCATGTTGTTGATGCCGGGACCAAACAAATTATCGTTACTAATGGGAGGGAGTGGGAGATTATTAACTCTTCCGGGAACTTAAAAGGAGTAGCTTGAAAGTACTGAGATGGTCTCAACGTGCAAGCAAGTGAAAGTACGAGAGAAAGTACGAGAAAGTTGTGAATCAATGGGGAAGATATATACAAGAATGATAGTAGTCACTGTTGGGTAAGAGGACACATGTGCAATTAACATATTGTCAGTAATTCTTCCAATATTATTATAGTGACTGGAGTCAGCAGGGGTAACACTGCTAGCAGCAGCAACACTATAGTGACTGGAGTCAGCAGGGGTAACACTGCTAGCAGCAGCAACACTATAGTCACTGGAGTCAGCAGGGGTAACACTGCTAGCAACAGCTATATAAGTTTTCCATCGAGTCACAGGACCCTACATCAAAATTCTGAAAACTGACTACAGGTGCTGTATACGATCATTGTACTTGTGTCGGCTGGATCTGTGACCAAAAACACTGGTGCAGGTGTAAACTAACACAAATATATAACTAGAGTCAAAAATACATGTAAAAACATATAATAATCAATAATTAAAATAATATATAATGATACTGGTGTACATTTTACAAGCACATGATACACTGATACAGACCATAGCTGCATCAGAATATATATAGAAAGTCATGGGTAATGCAGAGCATTGGCAACTATAGTCAATCTTTCCCAGGTGCTACCACAACATCGGCTGACACACAGTACCTACTTATACATAGTAACAAGGACAATAGGATATCTAAGAAAACGCCCTAAGTTTCGAACGACTCGTACGCGGATCGAACAAAGCACCTGCAGGTGTAACTACCAACTTGATATATCTTAAACCTGTATCATTACAATCTTCTATTTTGTACATGATACAACTATTACCCTACACTGAAAATAGATAGTAATTGGCTTATGAAGCCCCCGGGCAACAAACTGCTGGACCCAGATTAAAACAGACCAGCTGACACCAGGTACCTACTTACACTAGTTGAACAAGGACAGATAGGTATCTTAGAACACCTAAAGGTTTACCACGTACCCGGGATCGAACAAAGCACCTCAACGTGTAACCTACCAACTTGATGAGTCTGCTTGAAACCGTGTTCATTACACATTCTATTGTTACATTACACTATTTTCCTACTGAAAATAGGGAAGTGTAATTGGCCTGAGCCCCGCGTAGACCAGCTGGCTGGGACCCTAAACAGACCAGCTAGTCTGAGACCCCTAGTTCAGGCGCTTGCTGGAAGCAGAAGTTTGCACAGTGTTTACCAGTTTACCATCGACCTGACCGCTATCATAATTTAGCAGATATTTTTCCACCTCGTCAGCACTGCTATTATCCTCACTTGATTATTATTATTTACACAGAGTTATATTGATGTTATTGACACACAAAACCACGTGTTTGCGACGGCCAACTTGGCCAGCAAATGTCAACAAGACTGAAATGCTCTTAGTAAGTCTAGACGTGAGAAGTCTACCTTACCTATCTTGATCCTTTCTCCTGCCCAACTCTCTCCTCTCCTCTTCCTCTCTCTCTCTCTTCTCTCTCTCTCTCTCCTACTCTCTCTTCTCTCTTCTCCTCTCTCTCTCCTACCCTTCTCTTCACCCTTCTCCCAGGTACAAGTAGATAGTTGTCCTCAGTAGACAGCCTCGGAGTGGGTTATAAATCTGGCTTGTTGTCTGTATTTCTCGTGTCCTCCTGTTCCTTTTGTCCTCTCTCACGCACCTCTTCCATACACTCTAGGTTCACCTCGGTCCCGTCTTGTACTTTCCCTTAGAAATCGAGAGGAAACAAACTTTCTCCCACCCCAACCTGACCTTTCCCCCACCCAATATAATTTTTCTCAGCCCCCAATACCCCCAACAACCCCTACCTCCTCCTTCCCAGGTTGGTCATCACATCATCGCGTCAACAGTTCAGCCTTCAATTAAATCACAGGCGGAAGTGTGTTTTGATAAAGAGGGAGTGGAGTGGGAGTTGTGGAGTGGAAGTTGTGGAATGATGAGTACGAGTGGGGGAGTGGGAGCATTGGAGTAGGAGTGGTGGAGTGGGAGTGGAGGAGTGGGAGTGGAGGGGTGGACGTAGTGGAGTGGGAGTTGTGGAGTG
Source organism: Cherax quadricarinatus (assembly GCF_026875155.1). Classification (NCBI taxonomy): domain Eukaryota; kingdom Metazoa; phylum Arthropoda; class Malacostraca; order Decapoda; family Parastacidae; genus Cherax; species Cherax quadricarinatus. Next base: position 71,366,493 of record NC_069400.1, on the reverse strand, counting down.
GGAGATTCGGAGTGGGAGTTGTGGTGATTTGGAGGATAGCTAAAAAAAAAAAAAAGTCACAATTCCGTCACTGGAACAACACCGTCACCGGAACAACACCGTCACCGGAACAACACCGTCACTGGAACAACACCGTCACTGGAACAACACCGTCACTGGAACAACACCGTCACTGGAACAACACCGTCACTGGAACAACACCGTCACTGGAACAACACCGTCACCGGAACAACACCGTCACCGGAACAACACCGTCACTGGAACAACACCGTCACTGGAACAACACCGTCACTGAACAACACCGTCTACCACAACCGGAACAACACCTCACTGGAACAACACCGTCACGGAACAACACCGCACTGGAACAACACCCGTCCACTGGAACAAACACGTCACCGGAACAACACCGTCACTGGAACAACACCCGTCACTGAACAACACCGTCCACCGAACAACAACCGACACTGAACAACACTGCGTACACCGGAACAACACCGTCACTCTGGAAACAACAAAAAAAAAACCGTCACTCGGATAAACACCGTCACCGGAACAACCCGTCACTGAGCAACACCGATCACCGAACAACCCCGGCCACTGGAGCAACACCGTCACTGGACGCAACACCGTCAATCGGAACACACACCGTCACTGGAACAACACCGTCACTGGAACGCGCCACCCCTCACTGGAACAACGCCGTCACCGAACAACCCCTCACTGAGCAACCCGTCACCGGAACAACACCGTCACTGGAAGCAATCACCGCTCACCGACAACACCGTTACTGAGCAACACCGTCACTGGAGCAACACCGTCACTGGAACAACACCGTCACTGGGACACACCGTCACTGAACAATAACCCTCACTTGGACAACACCGCCACTGGAACAAACACCGTCACTGGACAACACCGTCACTGAACAATACCGTGACTGGGAACAATCCGTGAGTGGTACAGGACACCGTCATTGAACACACCGACCACTGGAACAACACATCCTGGAACAATACCGTGACTGGAACAAATACCGTGAGTGGAACAACACCGTCACTGAACAATACCGTGATTGGAACAACACCCCGTCCACTGAACAACACCCATTCCAGGTGTGGTGCCTCCCAGCGCCCTAGATGTGCCTGAGGCTCTTGATGCCAAAGTATGGAGTTTATCACTCGTTTTTTCCACATCTTTTCCCGCACCTTTCTCATTTCCGTATTTCAGGTTCCCTTTCTCTTTGCCTTTTCTTCTTCTGTATACCCCTTTTCAGGGCTTTTCGGTCCCCCCTTTTTTTCCCCTCTCCTCTTACAGTTTATCCCTTTCTTCCTCTCCCTCCCATTCCAACATTGTTCATTTCTGATCTCTCGCTCTCTCCCTCTCCTCACTTTTCCCTCCTCTGACTTCACTCCCCCTCTCCCTTCTGCTCTCATCCTTCCTACCATCCTCTGCCCCCTCTCTCTCCTTCCTCCTCCCTCTCCCCTTCCCTCCCTCCTCACTCCTTCCCCCCTCTCCTCCCTTCCTCCCTCTCCTCTTCCCTCCCTCTCCCTCCTTCCCTCCCTCTCCTCCCTTCCCTCCCTCTTCCTTCCTTCCTACAATCTCCCCTTCCCTCCCTCTCCTCCTTCCCTCCCCTCTCCACCTTCCCTCCCTCTCCTCCTTCTCCCTCTCCTCCTTCACCTCCCTCTCCTCCTTCTCCTCTCCTCTTCCCTCCCTCTCCTCCTTCCCTCACTCTCCTCCTCCCTCCCTCTCCTCCTTCCCATCCCCTCTTCTCTTTCCCTCCCTCTCCTCTCCTTCCCTCCCTCTTCCTCCCTTCCCTCCTCTCCTTCCTTCCCTCCCTCGCCTCCTTCCCTCCCTCTCCTCCTTCCCTCCCTCTCCCTCCTTCCCTCCCTCTCCTCCTTCCCTCCCTCTCCTCCTTCCCTCCCTCTCGCTTCCCTTCCCTCCCTCTCCTCCTTCCCTCCCTCTCTTCCTTCCCTCCCTCTCCTCCTTCGCTCCCTCTCCTCCTTCCCTCCCTCCTCCTCCTACCTCCCTCTCCTCCTTCCCCCTCTCCTCCTCCTCCCCTCTCCTCTTCCCACCCACTCCTCCTTCACCCTCACCTCTCTCTTCCCTCCCTCTCCTCCTACCTCCCTCTCCCTCTTTCACGCCCTAAGGATGGGGGGGGGGGGGGGGGGGGGGGGGGGGGGAAAGAAGAAGAAGGAAATAAAGATAAGAAGGAAAGAAAGAGAAGAATTAAATAAATATAATAAGGAAAGAAATATAAGAATGAAAGAAAGAGAATAAGGAAATAAATATAATGAAGAATTAAAATAAATATACTAATTAAACAATCCTTACTCCCGTCCATAAAGATAATCATTAAAAAACTATCCTCCTTAATCACTCTCCTACATTCAATACCCTCCTCCTTAAATCCATATCCTCATTCAATAAATCTACTCATTCATACCTCTCCTCTCCCGCCCTCATCCTACTCCGTCCCTCCCTCTCCTCCTTCGCTCCCTACCACAGCCTCCTTCCCTTCCCTCTCCTCCTTCCCTCCCTCTCCTCCTTCCCTTTCCTCCCTCCTTCCCACCCTCTCCTCCTTCCCTCCCTCTCGTCCTTCCCTCCCTCTCCTCCTTCACTCCCTCTCCTCCTCCCTCCCTCTCCTCCTTCCCACCCCCATCCTCCCTTTCCCTCCCTCTCCTCCTTCGCTCCCGCTCCACCTTACCCTCCCTCTCCTCCTTCGCTTCCCCTCTTTCCCTCCTTTCCCTCCCCTCCCTCCTTCCCTCCCTCTCCTCTTCCTCCCTCTCCTCCTTTCCCACCCTCTCCTCCTTCCCTCCCCCTCTTCACTTCCCTCCTCTCCTCCTTCCCTCCCTCTCCCTCCTTCCGCTCCCTCTCCTCCTCCTTCCTCACCCTCTCCTCCTTCCTCCCTCTCCTCCTTCCAACCTCTCCTCCTTCCCCCCCTCTCCTCCTTCCCTCCCTCTCCTCCTTCCCACCCTTCTCCTCCTTCCTCCCTCTCCTCCTCCCCCCTCACCATACCTGTTCCCACGATCGCGGCATCTCCTCCTTCCCCTCCCTCTCCTCCTTCCCTCCCCTACTCCGTCCTCCCTCTCCTCCTTCCTCCCCCCCCCCTCTCCTCCTTCCCTCCCTCTCCTCCTTCCCTCCCTCCCTCCTTCCCTCCCTCTCCTCCTTCCCACCCCTCTCCTCCTTCCCTCCTCTCCTCCTTCCCTCCCTCTCCTCCTTTCCCTCCCTCTCCTCCTTCCCACCCTCTCTTCCTTCCCTCCCTCTCCTCCTTCCCTCCCTCTCCTCCTCCCTCCCCCCCTCCTTCCCACCCTCTCCTCCCTTCCCTCCCTCTCTTCCTTCCCTTCCCTCTCCTCCTTCCCCTCCCCTCTCCTCCCTCCCTCCCTCTCCTCCTTCCCACCCTCTCCTCCTTCCCTCCCTCTCCTCCTTTTCGCTCCCTCACCCTCCTTCCCTCCCTCTCCGTCTTCCGCTCCCTCTCCTCCTTCCCTCCCTCTCCCTCCTTCCTCCCTCTCCTCCTTCCCTCCCTCCTCCTCCTTCCCACCCTCTCCTCCTTCCCTCCCCTCCTCTTCCTTCCTTCCTCCCTCTTCTTTCCTTTCCCTCCCCTCCTCCTCCTTCCCCCCTCTCCTCCTTCCAACCCTCCTCCTCTCCTTCCCTCCCTCTCCTCCTTCCCACCCTCTCCTCCTTTCCCCCCGTCTCCTCCTCCCTCCCTCACCTCCTTCCCACCCTCTCCTCCTTCCCTCGCCTCTCTCCTTCCCTCCCTCTCCTCCTTCCCACCCTCCACCCCTTCCCTCCCTCTCCTCCTTCCCTCCCTCTCAAACTCCTTTCCCTCCCTCTCCTCCTTCCCTCCCTCCTCCCCTTCCCTCCCTCACCTCCTTCCCTTCCCCCTCCTCCTTCCTCCCTCTCCTCCTTCCCTCCCTCTCCTCCTTCCCGACCCTCTCCTCCTTCCCTTCCCTGCTCCTCCTTCCCTCCCTCACCTCCTCCCTCCCTCTCCTCCTTCCCTCCTCCCTCTCCTCCATCCCCTCCCTCTCCTCCTTTCCCCCCTCTCCTCCTTCACTCCCTCTCCTCCTTCCTCCCTCTCCCTCCTTTCCCCCCTTCCCTCTCCTCCTTCCCTCCCTCTCTTTACCTTCCTCCCTCTCCCCTTCCCGTCCCTCTCCTCCTTCCCACCTCTCCTCCCTTCCTCCCTCTCCTCCTTCCTCCCTCTCCTTCTCCTCTTCACACCCTCACCTCCTTCCCTCCCTCTCCTCCTTTCCCCCCTCTCCTCCTTCTCTCCCCATCTCTTCCTTCCTCCCTCTCCTCCTTCCCTCCCTTCCTCCTTCCCTCCCTCTCCTCCTTCCCTCCCTCTCTCTCCTTCCCTTACTCATCGCTCCCTTCCCTCCACTCCTCCTTCTCACCCTCTCCTCCTTTCCCTCCTCTCCTCCTTCCATCCCTCTCACTCCTTTCCCTCCTCTCCTCCTTCCTCCCTCTCCTCTTCCCTCCCTCTCCTCCTTCCCTCCTCTCCTCCTTCCCTCCCTCTCCTCCTTCCCTCCTCTCCTCCTACCCTCCCTCTCCTCCTTCCTCCCTCTCCTCCTTCCCACCCTCTCCTCCGTTCCACCCACTCCTCCTTCCCTCCCTCTCCGTCCTTCCTCCCTCTCCTCCTCCTTCCTCCCTCTCCTCCTTCTCACCCTCTCCTCCTACCCTCCCTCTCCTCCTTCCCTCCCTCTCCTCCTCTCCCTCTTCTCTTCCTTCCTCCCTCTCCTCTCCCTCCCTCTCCTCCTTCCCTCCCTCCCTCTCCTCCTTCTCACCCTCTCCTCCTTCCCTCACCTCTCCTCTTCCTTCCCTCTCCTCCTTCCCTCCCTTCTCCTCCTTCCCTCCCTCCCTCCTTCCCTCCCTCTCCATCCTTCCCTCCCTCTCCTCGTCCCTCCCTCTCCTCCTTCCCTCCCTCTCCTTCCTCCGTCACTCCCTCTCCTCCTTCACCCTCCTTCTCCTCCTTCCCTCCCTCTCCTCCTTCCCCTCCCTCTCCTCACTTCCCCTCCCTCTCCTCCTTCCTTCCCCCCTCATCCTTTCCTTCCCTCCCTCTCCTCCTTTCCTCCCTCTCACATCCTTCCCTCCCTCTCCTCACTTTCCCCACCCCTCCTCCTTCCCTGCCCTCACCTCCTTCCCTCCTCTCCTCCTTCCCCTCCCTCCTCCTCCTTTCTCATCACACCTCTCGCCTCCTTCCTCCCTCCCTCCTTCCCTCCCTCTCCTCCTTTCGCCTCCCTCTCCTCCTTCCCTCCCTCTCCTCCTTCCCTCCCTCTCCTCCTACCCTCCCTCTCCTCCTAACCCCCCTCTCCTCCTTCTCACACCTCTCGCCCTCCTTCCTCCCTCTCCTTCCTTCACCCCCTCCTCCCTCCTTCCCTTCCCTCTCCTCCTTCCTCCCTCTCCTCCTCTCACCCTCTTCCTCCTCTACCCACGCCCTCACCTCCTTCCCCCCCTCCTCCTTCCCTCCCTCTCCTCCTCCCACCCTCTCCTCCTTCCCTCCCTCTCCTCCTTCCCTCCCCTCTCCTCCTTCCCTCTCTCCTCCTTCTCACCCCTCTCTCCTCCTTCCTCCTCTCCCTCCTTGCCCTCCCCTCTCCCCTCCTCCCTCTCCTCCTTCCCTCCACCCTCTCCTCCTTCCCTCCCTCTCCTCCTCCTGCCCTCCCTCTCCTCTACCCTCCTCTCCTCCTTCCCCCCCTCTCCCCTTCCCTCCCTCCTCCTTCCCACCCTCTTCCTCCTTCCTCCGTCTCCTCCTTCCCTCCCTCACCTCCTTCCCTCCCTCTCCTCCTTCTCAACCCTCTTCCTCCTTCCCTACCCTCTCCTCCTTCCCTCCCTCTCCTCCTTCCATCCCTCTCCTCCTTCCCTCCCCTCTCTCTCTCCTTCCCTCCCTCTCCACCTTCCTCCCTCTCCTCCTTACCCACCCTCTCCACCTTCCCTCCCTCTCCTCCTTCCACCCTCATCCACCTTCCCTCTCCCTCTCCTCCTTCCCTCCCTCCCTCCTTTCCCTCCCTCTCCTCCTTCTCCCCTCTCCTCCTTCCCTCCCTCTCCTCTCTTCCCTCCCTCTCCTCCTTCCCTCCCTCTCCTCCTATCCCCCTCCCCTCCTCCTTCCCTCCCCTCCTCCTTCCCTCCCTCACTCTCCTTCCCTCCCTCTCCTCCTTCCCTCCCTCTCCCCTTCCTCTTCTCCTCCTTCCCTCCCTTCTCCTCCTTCCCTCCCTCTCCTCCTTCCCTCCCTCCCTCCTTCCCTCCCTCTCCTCCCTCCCACCCTCGTCCTCCTGAGGCCCTCCCTCTCCATCCTTCTCCTCCTCTCACTTCTTCCCTCCCGCTCCTCCTTCTCACCCACTCCTCCCTTTCCTCCCTCTTCTCCTTCCCCTCCCTCTCCTCCTTCCTTCCCTCGCTCTCGCTCCTTCCCTCCTCCCTCCCCTCCTCCCTTGCCATCACTCCTCTCCTCCTTCCCTCCCATCTCCTCCTTCCCTCCCTCTCCTCCTTCCTTCCCTCTCCTCCTTCCCTCCCTCTTCCTCCTTCCCTCCCTCTCCTCCTTCCCTCCCTACTCCTCCATCCCTCCCCTCTCCCCTTCTCACTCATCTCCTCCTTCCCTCCCTCTCCTCTTCTTCCCTCTCCCTCTCCTCCATCCTTCCCTCTCCTCCTTACCCTCCCTCTCCTCCTTCTCACCCTCTCCTCCTTCCCCAACCCCTCCCACCCTCTCCGTCCTTCCCTCCCTCTCCTCCATCCTCCCTCTCCACCTTCCCACCCTCCTCCTCCTACCTCCCTCTCCTCCTTCCCTCCCTCTCCTCCCCCCCCTTCCCCCCCTCCCTCTACCACCTTCTCACCCTCTCCTCCTTCCCTCCCTCTCTCCCCTTCCCTCCCTCTCCTCCTTCCCTTTCCCCTCTCCTCCTCCCTCCCATCTCCTCCTTCCCTTCCATCTCCTCCTTCCTCCTCTCCTCCATCCCTCCTTCTCCTCCTTCCCTCCCTCTCCTCCTTCTCCCTCCCTCCCCTCCTTCCCTCCCTTTCCTTCCCTTCCCTCCCTCTCCTCCTTCCCTCCTCTCCTCCTTCCCACCTCTCCTCCTTCCTCCCTCCTCCTCCTTCCCACCCTCTCCCTCCTTCCCGTCCCTCTCTCCTCCTTTCCCTCCTCTCTCCTCCTTTTCCCTCCCTCTCCTCCTTCTCACCCTCTGCCTCCTTCCCTCCCTCTCCTCCTTCCCTCCCTCTCCTCCTTCGCTCCCTCTCCTCCTTCCCTCCCTCTTCCTCCTTCCTCCCTCTCCTCCTTCCCCCCCTCCTCCTTCCCTCCCTCTCCTCCTTCTCACCCTCACCTCCTTCCCTCCCCTCCTCCTTCCCTCCTCCTCCTCCTTCTTCCTCTCCTCCTTCCCTCCCTCTCCTCTACCTTACCCGTCCTCCTTCCTCCCACTCCTCCTTCTCACCCTTCTCCTCCGTTCTCCACCCTCTCCTCCTTCCCTCCCTCCCTCCCTTCCCTCCCTCTCCTCCTTACCCACCCTCACCTCCTTCCCTCCCTCTCCTCATCCCTCCCTCTCCTCCTTCCCATCCCTCTCCTCCTTCTCACCCTCTCCTCCATTCCCTCCCTCGCCTCCTTCCCTCCCTCTCCTCCTTCCCCCTCCCCTCCTTCCCCTCCCTCTCGCACTCCTTCCCTCCCTCTCCTCCTTCCCTCCTCTTCCTCCTTCCCTCCCTCTCCTCTCCTTCCTCCACTCTCCTCCTTCCTCCCTCTCCTCCTTCCCTCCCTCTCCTCCTTTCCCTCCTTACTCCTCCTTCCCTCCCTCTCCCCTTCCCACCCTCACTCCTTCCCTCCCCTCCTTCCCTCCTCACCTCCTCCCTCCTCTCCTCTCCTTCCACCCTCTCCTCATTCCCTCCCTCTCCTCCTTCCCACCCTCTCCTCGTTCCTCCCTCTCCTCCTTCCCAATCCCCTCTCCTCCTCCCTCCCCTCTCCTCCTTCTCTCACCTCTCCTCCTTCCGCTCCCTCTCCTCCTTCCCTCCCTCTCCTCCTTCCCTCCCTCTCCTCCTATCCCTCTCCTCTCCCCCTTCCCTCCTCTCCTCCCTTCCCTCCCTCTCCTCCCTCTCCTCCTTCCCCCTCTCCCACCTTCTCACACCTCCTCCTTCCTTCCCTCCCTCCCCCTTCCCTCCCTCTCCTCCTTCCTTCCCTCTCCTCCTTCCCTCCCTCTCCACCTTCTCACCTCTCCTCCTTCCCACCCTCTCCTCCTTCCCTCCTTCACGCCTCCTTCCCTCCCTCTCCTCCTTCCCTCCCTCTCCTTCTCCTTCATCCCTCTCCACCTTCCTCCCCTCTCCTCCTTCCCTCCCTCTCCCTCCGGTTCCCTTCCCTCCCTCTCCTCCATTCCCCTCCCTCTCCTCCTTCCCTCCCTCTCCTCCTTCCCCTCCCTCTCCGTCCTTTCCTTTCCCTCTCCTCCTTCCCTCCACTCTCCCTCCCTCTCACCCTCTCCTCCTTCCACCCTCTCCTCCTTCCCTCCCTCCCTACCTTCCCACCCTCTCCTCTTCCCTCCCTCGTCCTCCTTCCCTCCCTCTCTTCCTTCCCTCCTTCTCCTCCTTCTCACCCTCTCTCCTTCCCTCCCTCTCCTCCATCGCTCCCTCTCCTCCAACCTCCCTCACCTCCTCCCCTCCCTCTCCTCGATCCCTCCCTCTCCTCCTTGTCCCTCCCTCTCCCTCCTTCCCCTCCTTCTCCTCCTTCCCCACCCTCTCCTTCCTTCCCTCCCTCTCCTCCTTCCCTCCCTCTCCTCCTTCCCTCCCTCTCCTCCTTCCCTCCCTCTCCTCCTTCCCTCCCTCTCCATCCTACCCTCCCCTCTCCTCCTTCCCTCCTCATCCTCCTTCCCATCCCTCATCCTCCTTCCCTCCCTCCCTCCTTCCTCCTCTCCACCTTCTCACCCTCTCCCTTCCTCCCTCTCCTCCTTCCCTTCCCTCTCCTCCTGCCCATCCCTCTCTCTCCTTCCTCCCTCCCTCCTCCTTCCCTCCCTCTCGCTTCCTTCCCTCCCTCTCCTCCTTCCTCCCTCTCCTCCTTCTCACCCTCTCCTCCTTCCCTCCTCTCCTCCTTCCCCCCTCTCCTCCTTCCTTCCCTCTCCTCCTTCCCTCGCGCGGATGGCCCTCCTACTCACCCTCTCCTCCTTTCCCACCCCTCCCACCTTTCCCTCCCTCTCCTCCTTCCCTCCCTCCCTCCTTCCACCCTCTTCCTCCCTTCCCTCCCTCTCCTTCCTTCCCTCCCTCTTCCTCCCTTCCCTCCTCTCCTATCTCACCCTCTCCTCCTTCCTCTCTCCTCTCCTCCTTCCCTCCCTCCCTCCTTCCTCTCCCTCTCCCTCCTTCCCTCCCACTCCTCCCTTCCTCCCTCTCCTCCTTCCCTCCCTCTCCCCTTCCCTCCCTCTCCTCCTTCTCACCCTCGACCTCCTTCCCTCCTCTCCTCCTTCCCTCCCTCTCCTCCTTCCTTTTCCCCTCTCCTCCTTCCCATCCCTCCACCACCTTCCCTCCCTCTCCTCCTTCCCTCCCTCACCTCGCTTCCTCCCACCCTCTCCTCCTCCACCCTCGTCCTCCTTCCCTCCCTCTCCTCCTTCCCTCCCTCTCCTCCATCCCCCTCTCCTCCCTTCCCTCCACTCCTCCTTCCTCCCTCTCCTCCCTTCCTCTCCCTCTCCACCTTCTCACCCTCGTCCCTCCTTCCCTCCCTCTCCTCCTTCCTTCCTCTCCTCTTCCCTCCCTCTCCTCCTTCCCTCCCACTCCCCTTCCTCCCTCTCCCTCCTCCTTTCCCATCCCTCTCCTCCTTCCCTCCTCTCCTCCTTCCCTCCCTCACCTACCTTCCCTCCCTCTCACTCCTTCCCTACCCTCTCCTCCTCCCTCCCACTCCTCCCTTCCCTCCTCCCTCTCCTCCATCCGTCCCGCTCCTCTTCCCTCCCTCTCCTCCTTCCCTCCCCCACTCCTCCAACCCTCCCTCTCCTCCTACCCTCCCTCTCCTCCCTTCCCTCCCTCTCCTCCTTCCCTCCCTCTCCTCCATCCCTCCCTCCTCCATCCCTCCCTCTCCTCCTTCCCTCCCTCTCCTCCTTCCCTCCCTCTGTGTCCTCCTTCCCTCCCCTTCGCCCCCTTCCCACGAGGTCATCTCTTTAAAATCATTAACAAGTAAACATATTATTGTCCCTTGAAGAGTCTGAGGGGGAGGGGAAGGGGGAAGGGAAGTGGGGGAGGGTAAGGGGAAGGGGAAGGGGAGGGGAACGGGGGAAGTGGAGGGAAGGGGAGGGGAAGGGGGAGGGTAAATGTGAGGGACATTACTGAGATATGGAAGTGAGGAAGAGATAGGAGAAGGAGAGATGTGAAGACAGGAGGGGGGAGAGAAAGGATGGGGGAGATGAAAGATTAAGAGAGAAGAGAGAGAGAGAGAGA
>NC_069400.1:71331128-71351128 GCF_026875155.1 Cherax quadricarinatus | reverse complement strand
GCACCAGTGTTCAGCACCAGTGTCCAGCACCAGTGTTCAGCACCAGTGTCCAGCACCATGTCCAGCACCAGTGTCCAGCACCAGTGTCCAGCACCAGTGTTCAGCACCAGTGTTCAGCACCAGTGTCCAGCACCAGTGTCCAGCACCAGTGTTCAGCACCAGTGTTCAGCACCAGTGTTCAGCACCAGTGTCCAGCACCAGTGTTCAGCACCAGTGTCCAGCACCAGTGTCCAGCACCAGTGTCCAGTACCAGTGTCCAGCACCAGTGTCCAGCACCAGTGTTCAGCACCAGTGTTCAGCACCAGTGTCCAGCACCAGTGTCCAGCACCAGTGTTCAGCACCAGTGTTCAGCACCAGTGTCCAGCACCAGTGTCCAGCACCAGTGTTCAGCACCAGTGTTCAGCACCAGTGTTCAGCACCAGTGTCCAGCACCAGTGTTCAGCACCAGTGTCCAGCACCAGTATCCAGCACCAGTGTCCAGTACCAGTGTCCAGCACCAGTGACCAGCACCAGTGTCCAGCGCCAGTGTCCAAAACCAGTGTCCAGCACTAGTGACCAGCACCAGTGTCCAGCACCAGTGACCAGCACCAGTGTCCAGCACCAGTGTCCAGCACCAGTGTCCAGCACCAGTGTCCAGCGCCAGTGTCCAACACCAGTGTCCAGCACCAGTGTTCAGCACCAGTGTCCAGCACCAGTGTCCAGCACCAGTGTCCAACACCAGTGTCCAGCATTAGTGTCCAGCACCAGTGTCCAGCACCAGTGACCAGCACCAGTGTCCAGCACCAGTGTCCAGCACCAGTATCCAACAGTGTCCAGCACCAGTGTCCAGCATTAGTGTCCAGCACCAGTGTCCAGCACCAGTGTCCAGCACCAGTGTCCAGCACCATTGTCCAGCACCAGTGTCCAGTACCAATGTCCAGCGCCAGTGTCCAACACAAGTGTCCAGCACCAGTGTCCAGCACCAGTGTCCAGTATAAGTATCCAGCACTAGTGTCCAGCACCAGTGTCCAGCACCAGTGTCCAGCACCAGTGTCCAGCACCAGTGTCCAGCGCCAGTGTCCAACACCAGTGTCCAGCACTAGTGACCAGCACCAGTGTCCAGCACCAGTGACCAGCACCAGTGTCCAACACCAGTGTCCAGCACCAGTGTCCAGCACCAGTGTCCAGCACCAGTGACCAGCACCAGTGTCCAGCACCAGCGACCAGCACCAGTGACCAGCACCAGTGTCCAGCACCAGTGACCAGCACCACTGTCCAGCATCAGTGTCCAGTACCAGTGTCCAGCACCAGTGTCCAGCACCAGTGTCCAGCACCAGTGTCCAGTACCAATGTCCAGCGCCAGTGTCCAACACAAGTGTCCAGTACCAGTGTCCAGCACCAGTGTCCAGTATAAGTATCCAGCACCAGTGTTCAGCACCAGTGTCCAGCACCAATGTCCAGCACCAGTGCCCAGCACCAGTGTCCAGCACCAGTGTCCAGTACCAGTGTCCAGCATCAGTGTCCAGCACCAGTGTCCAGCAACAGTGTCCAGTACCAATGTCCACCGCCAGTGTCCAACACAAGTGTCCAGCACCAGTGTCCAGCACCAGTGTCCAGTATAAGTATCCAGCACAAGTGTCCAGCACCAGTGTTCAGCATCAATGTCCAGCACCAGTGTCCAGCACCAGTGTCCAGCACCAGTGTCCAGTACCAGTGTCCAGCACCAGTGTCCAGCACCAATGTCCAGCACAAGTGTCCAGCACCAGTGTCCCGCACCAGTGTCCAGCACCAGTGTCCAGCACAAGTGTCCAGCACCAGTGTCCAACACAAGTGTCCAGCACCAGTGTCCGGCACCAGTATCCAGCGCCAGTGTCCAGTACCAGTGTCCAGTACCAGTGTCCAGCACCAGTGTCCAGTACCAGTGTCCAGCACCAGTGTCCAGTACCAATGTCCAGCACCAGTGTCCAACACAAGTGTCCTGCACCAGTGTCCAGCACCAGTGTCCAGTATAAGTATCCATCACTAGTGTCCAGCACCAGTGTCCAGCACCAATGTCCAGCGCCAGTGTCCAGCACCAGTGTCCAGCACCAATGTCCAGCACAAGTGTCCAGCACCAGTGTCCCGCACCAGTGTCCAGCACCAGTGTCCAGCACAAGTGTCCAGCACCAGTGTCCAACACAAGTGTCCAGCACCAGTGTCCGGCACCAGTATCCAGCGCCAGTGTCCAGCACCAGTGTCCAGCACCAGTGTCCAACACAAGTGTCCAGCACCAGTGTCCGGCACCAGTATCTTTCGCAAGTCTCCAGCACCAGTGTCCAGCACCAGTGCCCAGCACAAGTGTCCAGCACCAGTGTCCAGCACCAGTGTCCAGCACCATTGTCCAACACCAGTGTCCAGCACAAGTGTCCAGCACCAGTGTCCAGCACCAGTGTCCAGCACCAGTATCCAACACCAGTGTCCAGCACCAGTATTCAGCACCAGTATCCAGCACCAGTGTCCAGCACCAGTGTCCAGCACAAGTGTCCAGCACCAGTGTCCAGCACCAGTGTCCAACACTAGTGTCCAGCACCAGTGTCCAACACCAGTGTCCAGCACCAGTATCCAGCGCCAGTGTCCAGCACCAGTGCCCAGCAACAGAGTCCAGCACCAGTGCCCAGCACCAGTGCCCAGCAACAGAGTCCAGCACCAGTGTCCAGCATCAGTGTCCAGCAGTAATCGTATGACAAGAGGATTATCAGGTGACGGGCTCTTGATCTAGGGAACTGGATCTGTGCTCCAGTTCCCTGAACTGGGTCTGAATACCTTCCATCCCCCCATAGGCGCTGTATAATCCTACGGGTTTAGCGCTCCCCCATGATTATAATAATTATAATGATAATTAATGATGGTTGTGTATTGGTTAAATCATTCACATTGTTCATTGCTTTGGTTTAACGAGGAAGATCAAGGTGAGAATGAAGGAAATGAATCTTGAGGGACATCCGACATCCCGGTAGATGATGTACTGTCAATGGTTCTTCAGCACTGTGACGTGCACAGAGTGTGTTACAATTTATCCGGTGTTGAACACACCAATGTCTTGCGTTCCCTCTATAACAGCCAAGCTGGCAGTTAGGTCGGAGTAACTGCAGAGGGGCCCAGCTATTCTGATTTACTGTCAGGTTTGTATGTCAGCCAATTGGGTGAGATGCTCCCAGCCGGACTGGTATTAAGTTTTCACTAAAAGTGGTAGAGTACACACAGTGGTTTCTCCTGTATGAGGCGAAGAGCCAACTGCAGTGAGTGAACGCTGTTCTCTCTCTCATTAACATCTTTTTGCTTTATTGCACTTTGTGTATGTTGTAAATATTGGTGGAGAGACTATATGGGTACTTAAAAACTAGCCTTTGTTTTGCCTTTGCTTTTATTTTCTTGAGAATTGCTCCTTGTTTGGAGACTTGATGTATGGCCAATTATTTCTGTCTGTCCCTTTCATAAATTAAGATCGCCCACAAGATATTTAAGGTTACTTTGAGTCACTCGTTGTGGTTTCTCGTTGTTGACTCTAGTTGCTTCAGATTCGGAATCTGTGATAGTGGTGGTACTGGAACACAGAGATCCTCTGTGAATGTTCCTCCAGTCTGATTGCAGAAGGAAGATTTGGATATGTTACTCTGGATTTAGTTTTTGATAAAAATCCCGACACTCTGGTGATACAGAAACAGCAATCCATTGTGTGATCCTTTGATTTCCTCCATATCATCGAGATTGTAAATGGCATGCATGACTTCCTTCCAACAAAACACCGCTGCATAACCCTTGAAGTTTTAGCGCTTCTTTTTTGATTATAATAATTTCAACAAACCGCTCACCTAAGGAGGTGGAGTAAGTCACACAACAGATGCCCGCAGTACGTACTGATCTCTGACCTTCACACCGAAGTAGTGAAGATAAATTATCACAAGAGGCGTGATTTTTCTTCTCTGCTTTGCGGGATGAAGCTGTATGACCCTTATGGGTTTCGAGCTTAGTTATGATTATAATAATTTGCGGAATAAAGCTGCCACATGTACAGAAAAAAATATTATTGCCGTTTGAGCAGCCACGAATCATTGCAGGCTTGTTATTTGACAGTTAAAAATACCACTTACTCTAGAAAATAGAGAACATACAAACCATTAGTGTTAAAACAGTCTCATAAATCCACAAATATCAAAGAAAACCATAAATCATCTTCCATAAAATGAGCAAACACTGTCGATAATTAGATGAGAATTTTTTGGGGTGAAGATGGGGGTCTATTTCACGGACGCTGTCCGTGTTGGAGCAAAACTAAGTTCAGATTTAAATTCAGCGTCCCAGAATAACTAAGAAACATTTTCTAAAACGTGTTATGACACCATAGTTGACCAGTGTTGTTTACTTAACTATTGGTTAAGGGTAAGAGACGTGTAGTAGCTCGTGGCTCTTCCAGTAACACTGAGGATAATGCTCACTCAGCTGACACATGATTACTTGCTTGTAACGTGTACTGTGTCCCTTTGTCAACATTGATAATGAAGGCGCACTAGGCAGGCATGAGGTTACTTCCTAGTAATGTATGTGAAGGTCTTGGCTGTAAGCAGTATTGCTATTATTATAATAATCATAGCTAAGCGCTAAACGCATAAGGTTAAACTGTAAGTAGTAGAAACAAAGGCAAGGCGGAGGTGCGGTGCCATCACGGCAACACCTCGTCTCAGCTCAATAACAAACACTGTCTATTCTGAGGGTTATATTCGTCTAACAACTCTAAGCAAACTCGTCATGATGTCTCTGCGATCAAAAATGTCAAAAGTTAGTAAGTTATAGGAAGAGATGAAGTCCATGGCCCATGTTTTTTTTTTATTTTCAAATGAGTTCCCTCTGGAAATGATAATTCGACTCTCTTCAGCCACAACATAGCATAAAATTAACGCTTTGAGAAAGATATAAATAAAATACGAAAAAGAGTACGGACAAGAATGCCGATACATTGTTGAATACAAATAATACCGCTTAAGGATTTAGCGCTTCTCAAAACTATACGAGATAACTAATATATAACTTTATGGAACCAGCAAGAGGTAAAACAAAAAGACAGGGTTTTTAAAACAATGGAAAAGAAAGTGTTATCCAAGGGATGAAGGAGAGTAGAGAGAGAGTAGTGGATGATTGGGTTGGACTCCAGGAGGAGGTAGTGTGTCGAGCTACTGCTCTAAGCTTAATACAATTATATGACAAATTAATTATAGAAGATGAGGCACCAAGAGTATAGTAATATTCTGGTCCTCCAGAGTGACGCTGGTTCATGTTGATGCAGCGGCAGAGTCAAGCAACTGTGTTCTTGTGAGTGTTGTCTCGCAAGCATACTCCACGAACAGTGCGACTAAAGTCTCCCAAGTACACTCCACGGACTGTGCCTGTGAGTAGTCTCCCAAGCAGTCAAATATTGCTGAGCTCAGCATTTTCTTTGATGTATTTGGCGAAGATATTATCTCATTTGTCAGTATTTAAGCTCTTCATGACCCCAGCTGGCTTAGCGCGCTTCATATTTCTTTATATATACATATATTATATATATATATATATATATATATATATATATATATATATATATATATATATATATATATATAATATATATATATATATATATATATATATATATATATATATATATATTATTTATTGTTTCAGAACACAGATAATCCCATGCATATTCGCTCCCTTGTACTATGGAGTAGTGAGAAGACAAGGAGGAGAAGGAAGGAGAGAAGGGGGAGGGGAAGAGGTAGGGGTGACTAAGGTGAGAGGCAAAGTTGTCGGGGGGGGGATGGTTAGGGAAGAGGGGGGAAGTGGGAGGGACGTGGCTAGTTAGTAGAGAAGAGGCAGCAACTGCCAGGTTATCAACTGGACAAAACCTGGGCCGAGACAATACCGGAGAACCAAATCGAATCGAATAAACCCTTTCTTGCCTTCATGTCACTAGATAAATAAAATTATTACACCATTTTATCTCCATGGAGCGAGACGGCATCTGCCAGAATCTCACCCAGTCCCTTTCCAGACCTTCTCTCCCCCCTCCCCTTGTCGTTCCAGATCCCCCCTCCTCCCCTCCCCCTGTCGTTCCAGGCAGCATCGTCTCTCTGTCTAATCCTTTCTTTCCTTGCCATAATTGGGGAGCTGATTTGTTAATAGCTCTAGACTAATACTAAGTTGTTGTTGCTATGGGTATCGCTCTCTCCCGCAGGTCTTCGTTCAACCTGGTAAGGAGGGTAAGGGGTGAGGTCGTTGATTCGATTCTCAGAAGAGTGTCTTACGAGAATGTGTCTGGCAGATGGTGAAGGTGGTGTGTGGAGGAGGGGAGAGTGGGTAGAGAGGTGTAGACGTATGACAGAATAACAGAGAAGTGGGATAATTCCAGTGCATTTGTTGTGGTGGGGGTATTGGGGGGCGTGGGGGAAGGTGTGCCGGAGTGGTGTCCGAAACATTCTGAAACGTCCACGATGCGACCTCTTCTTGGGGTGGTAATGTGGTATACTTAGGGGAAATTACTCGACGGTTGCCATTAGTAAGAGGAAATATCTTGTCGGCTTCCAGGGAACCCTCGAGGTTCCCAGGAGGAGCTGAAGCCAGGAGAACCACCTCAGCAGGTCAGCACGGGTAGTTATGCGGTAGTTAAGAAGGTCCAGAGATCATTGTTGAGCTGCACAAGCTCTCACAAGTGTCGGAAGCGGGCGGCGACCCAAGGGGTGAAGAGACGCTCTTGCCAAACGATGCCCTCTCAAGGAAATTTTGACTTTAACCTCTTGAAACGCAGTTTTCGGTAAGAGTTTCCTACACTCAAGATTACTCGCATAACTATGCTGCTCTAGGCTGTGTATCTGGAGAGGTGGAGGTTAACAAGAGCGAGAATAATGGTGTTAATAAGTGAGACTACGGCACCTCCGGCCCACTCCCTCGCACCTTCAGCTTGAAATTAAAATTTGTAGTGTTTACCTGCAGCGTCAGAGCCAAATACCTCCACCGCCCTCGACTCTTGTTTTTCTAAAGGATTTCTCTCTCCTCTTTTTTTTTATTCGATCCTCACTTCATATAGTATTTAAAAATACAAACAGAGATGCGCGCGCCCTTTATCTCTTCAATATTTCTCTCTCTCTCTCTCTCTCTCTCTCTCTCTCTTACTACCAGGTATTGACTCGGACGACTGAACTATTTTTCTTTTCTCCCGTCTCTTGCAGTTCGACCTTCCAGCCGGCGCTGGAGCGCCGCCTTCCAGCAAGCCAAAGAAAACGGAGTCGGCCGCTCGTTCTGGAAAGACTCGATGCTCTCTGAAACTGCTGGTTTCCAGCGGCAACATGGAGCACAGAGCGGCATCATGTTGCATTAATTTGCAATGGCACTCGAGTTCCGACCCCGCCGCCGGCCCGAAGCAACACCATCAGGCGATGACGGCCTCCTGTTCTGCCTGGACTGGCTAATTGCCCGCCTGACTTACGCATCGAAGACTTCATTTTATGGGAGGAAGTTCCAATAGGGGGGAGGGGTTCCTGGGGAAGAGGTGTAGTGGGATGGGATGAATGGATGGGGTGTAGGGGAGAAAGGAGGATGGGGGTATAATTAATTGGCCTGGGGTGTTTAGGGGTGCGATTCAAGGAGCTTGTTATTGAACTGTTGTGATTCTCTTGCAGGAGTGTGGGGGAAGTGTGTGGGTGGTGCTGTGGGAGGGTGTGGGAGTGTGGATGGTGTTGTGGGAGGGTGTGGGAGTGTATGGGTGGTGGGTGTGGGAGGGTGTGAGGGTGTGCGAGTGTGTGGGTGGTGGTGTGGGAGGGTGTGAGGGATGTGTGAGTGTGTGTGTGGGTGGCCTTGTGGGAGACTTGTAGGTGTGGTATGGGTATGGGATGTGGGGAGACTGTTTGGGTGGTAGGGATGTGGGAGAGTGTGTGGTGTGGAGGGGAGGTGATGGCACCTGAACGGGGATTGTAGGGTAGGTGATGGCCTGCGGAGGGGTGTTGTGGGGGGGGTTGTTGGTGGTGGTGATATGTTTGGGTGATAGTTTTGTGGGGGTAGAAAATGGTCGGTGGTATGTGGGAGTGAGAACTTTGTTGTGGTGGTGTGTGGAAAGTGGGTGGGCGATGTAGGTATTGTGGGGGAATGTGTGAGGGGTGATGGTAATGTGAGGTTATGTTTGGTGGGGTGTTAAGTTATGTTAGGTAATGTTGGGTTAGCTTAGGGTGGGTTAGGTTATGTTATATATGGTTAGGTTAGGTTAGGTTAGGTTAGGTTAGGGTAGGTTAGGTTAGGTTAGGTTAGGTTAGGTTAGGTTAGGTTAGGTTAGGTTAAGTTAGGTTAGGTTAGGTTAGGTTAGGTTAGGTTAGGTTAGGTTAGGTTAGGTTAGGTTAAGTTAGGTTAGGTTAGGTTAGGTTAGGTTAGGTTAGGTTAGGTTAGGTTAAGTTAGGTTAAGTTCGGTTAAGTTAGGTTAGGTTAAGTTAGGTTAGGTTAAGTAAGGCTACAATGAAAACAAAAACTATAAATGTAAAATAATAGACAAGAAATTTATGTATCGCGCGACCAGTAAAGAGGGAGCCACTGAGCGAGACTCGTGTGTATGTAACTAAGTCATATTTCAACTGTTCAAGACTGCGTCAACAGTCACCCATTTGACTGTGGTTAAAAGGTTATGAGGACGGGCCGAGAAAATAACATGATGCTCAATAGCGATATATTCTAACTGCTCAGATATGTAAATAATGAAGACCTGAAAAGGAAAAACCTAAGCGAAACAGCGGAAGAAACACCTCACAAAACGAGAGGAAAATGTGAAAGACCTGGAAATAATAATGTCAGATGACCTATTCTTTAGAGAGCAAAATAAAGCAAGCACATTGAAGGCCAAAAAATAAAGTCAGGGTGGATAATGAGAATTTTCTAACAATGTAAATGGCGACACTATTCAAATCCCTGGTACTCTCTCGTTCAGGATATTATCCTGTTGATTGCTCCATTCAAGGCAGGAGAGATAACAGAATATGAAAAGATACAGAGATAATTTACTGCCCACATGGAGCCGATAAAACATCTAAGATATTGGACAACATGGGATCAGAGCAGGTCTCTCCTGCCTCTCGTAACTACTGGATCACTATGATATGGTCTTGGATGCACTGGAATACAGAATGCAGATGTAGTTTACACAGATTTTGCAAAAACCTTTGACAAATGTGATCATGGTGTAATAGCACACAAAATGCGTGCTAAAGGGATAACTGGCAAAGTAGGCAGATGGATCTTCAACTTTCTAACCAATTAAACATTAAATCAGAAGCTGCCATAGTGAAGAGCTTTGATCCACAAGGCACAATACTCGTACCTATCCTGTTCCTTATTCTCATATCAGACATAGAGAGAGATGTAAACCATAGCACCATATCATCCTTTGCAGACGATACTAGGATCTGAAAGAGAGTGTCATCCACTGAGGACACGGCAAATCTCCAAGAAGATATAAACCAATGGGCAACGGAAAACTATATGATGTTCAACGAAGACAATTTCCAACTACTCTGTTATGGAAAACTGGAGGAAATAATACCTAGAACTGAGTATACTACAAACTCTAATCACACAGTAGAACAGGAAAGTAATGTGAAGGACCTGGGAGTGGTAATGTCTGAGGATCTAACCTTCAAGGATCACAACAGTGCCACTATCACATCTAGTATTATCCATGCGAGTATTATCAGGTGTCTCTCACTCTCCTTGGTTCCAGAGAATATATTCCCAGTCTATCTACCTGGAGTCTACCTGGAGGGTATTCCGGGGAACAACGCCCCCTCGGCCCGGTCCATGACCAGGCCTCCTGGTGGATCAGGGCCTGATCAACGAGGCTGTTACTGCTGGCCAAATGTAGTCCAACGTACGAACCACAGTCCGGGTGATCCGGCACCGACTTTAGGTATCTGTCCAGCTCCCTCTTGAAGATAGCCAGGGGTATATTGGTAATTCCCCTTATGGCTGGTGGGAGGCTGTTCAGCAGTCTTGGGCCCCGGACACTTATTGTGTTTTCTTTTAGTTTACTAATGGCGTCCCTACTTTCACTGGGGGTATGTTTCATCTCCTGCCAAGTCTTTTGCTCTCGTAGGGGGTGATTTCTGTGTGTAGATTAGGGACCAGTCCCTCCAGGATCTTCCAGGAGTAGATTATGATGTATATCTCTCGCCAGCGCTCCAATGAGTACAAATCAAGTGCTTCCAAGTGTTCCCAGTAGTTAAGGTGTTTAATGGAATTTATATGTGCAGTAAAGGTTCTCCGTACATTCTCTAGATCTGCAATTTCACCTGCCTTGAATGGAGATGTTAATGTACAGCAGTATTCCAGCCTAGAGAGAACAAGTAATTTAAAAAGGATCATCACTGTTGTCTTGAATGTTCTCATTATCCTTCCTGTCAGTTTCCTCGCAGAGGGCTCACTACCATATCTGCTCACTACCATAAGAATATACTTGAGTGAAGATATGTGAGAAAGTGTAAAGTAGACCCAGTGGAAAATAAGGAATGGAGTAACATGGGATGGATATCCATCGCTCCATCCTTATAGAGAATCGATGGTGGAGTCGAAGCCCCATTATTCTAATATCATGTTCGTTGGCTGTGAGATGTGTGACTTGTTACACACACACACACACACACCACAACACACGCACACACACACACACACACACACACACACGCACACACACACACACACACACACACACACACACACACACACACACACACACACACACACACACACACACACACACACACACACACACACACACGCACGCACATCGTTTTCAATAATTCAAAGTTTGCAGTCATAGTATTTCTCCATGGCGCATATATATATATATATATATATATATATATATATATGCTCTTGGGAGATTCTGAAGAGAAGCTGCAGAGATTGGTGGATGAATTTGGTAGGGTGTGCAAAAGAAGAAAAATTAAAGGTGATACAGGAAAGAGTAAGGTTTATGAGGATAACAAAAAGATTAGGTGATGAAAGATTGGATATCAGATTGGAGGGAGAGAGTATGGAGGAGGTGAACGTATTCAGATATTTGGGAGTGGACGTGTCAGCGGATGGGTCTATGAAAGATGAGGTGAATCATAGAATTGATGAGGGAAAAAGAGTGAGTGGTGCACTTAGGAGTCTGTGGAGACAAAGAACTTTGTCCTTGGAGGCAAAGAGGGGAATGTATGAGAGTATAGTTTTACCAACGCTCTTATATGGTGTGAAGCATGGGTGATGAATGTTTGCAGCGAGGAGAAGGCTGGAGGCAGTGGAGATGTCATGTCTGAGGGCAATGTGTGGTGTGAATATAATGCAGAGAATTCGTAGTTTGGAAGTTAGGAGGAGGTGCGGGATTACCAAAACTGTTGTCCAGAGGGCTGAGGAAGGGTTGTTGAGGTGGTTCGGACATGTAGAGAGAATGGAGCGAAACAGAATAACTTCAAGAGTGTATCAGTCTGTAGTGGAAGGGAGGCGGGGTAGGGGTCGGCCTAGGAAGGGTTGGAGGGAGGGGGTAAAGGAGGTTTTGTGTGCGAGGGGCTTGGACTTCCAGCAGGCATGCGTGAGCGTGTTTGATAGGAGTGAATGGAGACAAATGGTTTTTAATACTTGACGTGCTGTTGGAGTGTGAGCAAAGTAACATTTATGAAGGGATTCAGGGAAACCGGCAGGCCGGACTTGAGTCCTGGAGATGGGAAGTACAGTGCCTGCACTCTGAAGGAGGGGTGTTAATGTTGCAGTTTAAAAACTGTAGTGTAAAGCACCCTTCTGGCAAGACAGTGATGGAGTGAATGATGGTGAAAGTTTTTCTTTTTCGGGCCACCCTGCCTTGGTGGGAATCGGCCAGTGTGATAATAAATATATATATATATATATATATATATATATATATATATATATATATATATATATATATATATATATATATATATATTATATATATATATATATATATATATATATATAATATATATATATATTATATATATATATATATATATATATATATATATATATATATATATATTATATATATATATATATATATATATAGTAGAAGTGAGACGTAAATTGTGGTGGAGGTGATAAATAGAGAGATTACATACTCGTCCCATTTCCCAGCCAGATTGCCGGGGACAGTGAGAGAGGGGAAGAGGGAAGAGAGGGGAAAGTAAGAGGAGAGTGATAGAGAAGAATAAGAAATTCGACTGAGAAAGGAGGTGAGAGTAAAGCATGAGAGTAAAGGGTGAGATAGAGAATGAGAGTCAAAGAAAGCTGAAAGTGACTAAAAAGGAAAGGAAGAGAAAGAGATAGACAGACAGAGAAAGAGAGACGGACAGACAGAAAGGAAGATAAAGGGAAAGGAGAAGAATAGACAAGAATAAGAATAGTGCTCGTTGAAAGGTACTTAGGGGACACAAACCACTGAAAAATATCCCCTTCCCCTCCTAAAAAAAAAAAAAAGAGAAGCAGAAAAGGGTTTGGTGACAGAGGTTGGTGAAGCGACAACAATACGCCTTTGGGATCCCACGAGGGAGGAAGGGAGGACAAAGCCATGAAGAGGTGTCCTCCTCTCATTATAATGTCCTCGTGATCTCGCTCTCCATATATTTGTGTCCAGTTTCCATCGGCGGATCCTATCGTGTATTTTTGTCCATCTGGAGCGCTTTCGTTCTTCTTCCTCAGCTGTCGTGTTCTTGTGATGTAATGTCCTTCGGTGTTTTTACACTTCAGTGTTACTAATTGTGATCGATATCTCGGGGTACTGTGGAATATCTGTGTTTTTGTTACGATGTTCAGATCTATGACAGTTTATGCTGTTGTATCGTTGGATTCTTCTAAAGTATTCGCTAATGTGATGCTGTTTATACCTTTATATTCAGTTCTTTCTTAACTCTTTTTTTCACTCTGTGTTGCCTGAGCGGCTGGTTTATTGTGCACTCACAGCTCATCCTGTGAGTGGTAGTTTATTGTGCACTCTCAGCTCATCCTGTGAGTGGTAGTTTATTGTGCACTCTCAGCTCATCCTGTGAAGGGTAGCACAAAAGAACGGGATTACAGAGATAACAATGGGTCTTCATCAGACACCACTGGCCACAGTTACTTTAAAAATTATTGATCATTTGATTTACAATCTTTTCACGAAGCTAATCTACGGAATTCAACTTGGAAATATAGTCTCAATTAACTTCAAGTCTTTTACTACTTCTAAAACACTGATCAGTCTCATCAAATTACAGTTCATAATCACGTGATAAATGGTTCTGAAAACCGACAACTTGAAGATTGAGACACTTATGCAACATATGTTGCATAAGTATAAGGTGAACTCCAGGTAGAGTCCAGGGATTTGACATTTCCTGAGGGGGTTTCCTTGGACGTCTCTTAAAGTAATGAATGCTAAGACACAGTAAGATATAGTGCTTCACTGTGTGGCACAGACACTGTCCACACACTTTACATTTCGTGTTACTGGCATCGCCATTCCATCTTCACTGCAGTAGATACTTATATCTTAACCTTAATCTAGCAGTGACAATATCTTGCAGTCTAGTGACCTTGCAACTTTCTCAATAGATATGTTTCGCCTGACACGTTTCTTTATGATGGTTAACAGATCAGCAACTTCCCTTCTGTACAGTTCTATATTTCACAGACTTGTTTGGTAGAGATTTTCTAACAGTGTTGTTAAACTTCTGTTTTAGCAACTAAACCATATTTAGTCTTCTGTTTAAGAACAGTTTGTCCAAGGTTTATGTGAGAGGGAATCCACAAGAGTTTAACTCAGATTTCCATGCTAATAATTTGCATATATTCGTAACAAAAAAGGAACAATACTGTGACTGGAACGATACACAAACAACCCGCACATAGAAGAGAGGAGCTTACGACGACGACGTTTCGGACCTAAACGTCGTCGAAACGTCGTCGTAAGCTCCTCTCTTCTATGTGTGGGTTGTTTATGTATATATATATGTATCTGGCTTTATACACAAACACGCTACATTTACACCAGAAACTGCCGAGAGCAAGTGATGGTGATAGCAATTAGAATGGCAGTTTAATTTGTAAAGTAGAAACCCATTTATTGATTCTAACAGATCTCTTATGTTAAAAGAATCAGTGTGAGTTGCAGTGTGAGCGCTCGCAGTCCTCCCACTGGCTCAGGTGAACGAGTCATTAGTATAGTCCGTTACGTTATTTTTTTGTCTGCAGGTCGTGTATGTGTTACCAATCAATGAGGTTCGAAACGTGTCCAAGGTGAGGATCGTGCATGATGAGTCACTCTCGTGGGAGGATAGTGAGGGATGGTGATGTAAAATGTTGTTCTCTGCTTGAGAACTCATGTTCAACTTTCAGTAATCTTTCAGCCCATCCTTGTTTTCTCTTTCTCTCTCTCTCTCTCTCTCTCTCTCTCTCTCTCTCTCTCTCTCTCTCTCTCTCTCCCTTTCCCTTCGTCAATCTAGCTCTTGTGGTCCTTGACAATTAGGTCGATTTTTTCTTCTTGGGTCAATGGAAAGATGTGCCTTATAGACTGACACGGGACAATACCTCACGTTTATCCATAGGTTAAATAATGTCCATTGTAATATGTATAAAGGCGGTTTTTAACGGTGAATAACGGCGCTTAACGTATATAATGGTGTATAACGGTGTATATTAACAATAACAAAAGCAACAACAGCAACAAAAAAGCAACAACAACAGCGGCAACAACACCAAGAGCTACCTGTTAGATCTTGCAATATTTAAATGCGCAAATACTATCTTGCTATGTTGATATCCACAAATGATATCTCGTTCTATGGATGTATGTATCTGATGTCTTGTTCCATTGATTTGTGCAGTTGATATCTCACTTTCTTGATGTAACTGATGTCAAATCGGACGATTGCTTTGGATGACGTCAGGTGTTTAAATAAAAATGGAATTGATCGCATCGATAAAGCGATATTACATCATGATGATATCAGAAGATGGAAAATATCGCAAATAGAGAATGATTGAAAATGACAAATATATTCTGAGAGTATCTGAAGACTTGCCTGGATATCTGCAGATATCGCAGGACGATAGTGAGAGAAGACAGCAGATATCACACTCAGACCATGACGATAACGATAACCCTTTGACGTAGAAGATAGAATAATATCATCTGAATGCTGAAAAACAACGGAAAATGATTTAGAATCAGATGTGAGACATTATATGAAGCCAACTGAGCCTTAGACAGGGATAATGATAGCTAGATATCGGGCGAAGGTGGTGGTGACAGGAGTGGAAACGATGATATCTGGTGTGGAAGGTGGTATGCAAATGAGTGAAGAGTACATTTTGGCCAGCCAGACTCCTCCTACCATTGTGTTGTTGTGGCTATGGTGACCTGTGATTGGTGAGCCACCACGGCCACTTCAACACCTGAGATCACCAGCCTACAGGTACACAATAGGCTCATTAATCACCTAATTACTCCCCAACCGAGCCCTCTGTGGCTATTTTCAAACCTTCTGCACGGAGATAATTGGTATTTATAACTCCCCCGAGACTTAAACCGCCGCCAGAGATGAAATGGCTCGGTGGTTTTTTGTTGAAATGAAGGTTTTTTGAGGTGAATGGGAGTCGCAGCGGATGGCATTGTTTCTCAAGCCCCGCCTTCCATTGTCTTTGCGACCGGCCATTGGTAAAGCCGGGTGGAGGCGGCCGCTGATTGGCCCGTGCGTAGCATTGTCTTTCCTGGCCGCCTATTTATTGGCCACTCGATGAAATACTAGATCATTACCCGGAGAGCTGGGAAGTTGTGTGGATCTCAGGATTCAAAGATGAGTTATTGGTTTCCTGTTGACCACGTCAAAACGAGGCGTTGAAATCTTCATGAGTAATAAATCATGACAAAAGTGATTCTTAGGTAATTGCCCATAATTATATACCAGCTCGACAAGGTGTTAACAACAGATGCAAATTGTATTAAAGGCGAGGTTGAGTCCACAAGACCACCCACCCATTTACTATCCCGACCATTATATATGCGTATATAATGTGAGAAATCATGAAAGCGCTTGAAAGTTAACTATTCTTTCACAGTGGTTGCTTTACATACGGTGTTATAACCTGTTTACTGTGATCTTATTGCACACACACACACACACACACACACACACATATACATATTTAATGCAAAAATTGCGAACAAACGATACATGATATAAAACAGCCACAGGGGGAAGTTGAATGATATCTCCAGGCCTTTCGTGTTGCAATCAACACAGCAGCTTGCAGTGTTGCAGAGAAGATGAAGTCCAAGTACACACGTCCAGAGGAAGCGTTTTTGCATATATATATATATATATATATATATATATATATATATATATATATATATAATATATAATATATATATATATATATATATATATATATATATATATATATATATATATATATATGCACACACACACACACACACACACACACACACACACACACACCACATTCAGGAGATTTCCTTTTAGATGTTTCCAGTTCCTCCTTGGGCACTCGACTCGACTCGACCCACAGGGTATTCGGATTGGTGTAGCTCTCCGCTCAGTTGCCCCCAGGTGCATTTGCGGCAGGGCGTCGGCTGATCGGTTTGGACTGCATGGTCTCGTCTGTCATACATCACAAGGGAAGTCTGCCAGACATGAGGAGGTCAACGGCATCATGGACAGAAGTCTCGCCACAGCCCGTTGCCCGGCTGAACGGGAACCTCAAGTACTGAGGTCTGACGGAGGTCAAAAGCGTCCAGATGGAGTCACTATGCTACCCTGGAAGGATGGTAAGCAGACTGCATGGGACTACGCCTGTGCCTATACGCTGGCCGACATCTACTTGTCATACTCTGAAGCTGACGGGGGTGGGGCCGACAGTTTCAGAAACCCAGAAGACCAACATATTCTACGGGCTGCCACCTTGCTATAACTTCGTCGTAGTAGGGTCAGAGACCCTTGGAGCAAGGGGCAAGGGTACTCTAAAATTCGTGGAAGGTTTAGGTGAAAAACTTGTCATGGAAGCCAAGGACCCTAAGGCTGCCAGCTTATTCTTTCAGAGACTCAATATTGCAATCCAGAGGGGAAATGCCTGCACCTCCTGGGGACACGGCTCACCACTAGGAGGCTGGATGAAGTATTTGAGAGGCCCTGAGATGTCTTTTATGTTGTCCTCCTTCCGATTGTATCTTTGTTAATGTATTTTGTTTATAAATAAAGTTCATATAGAATATTAGGGGTAGTAGGAGAAGCAAACATTCAAACAACCTCCGGGGAGAACCTTGAGTTTTCCCTGAAGTAAGTTGATTCTCCTCTCTGACGATGAGACTCCCCAGTCCAGTTCTAGAAGTGGTACCTTCCTGTGTATGTGTGTGTGTGTGTGTGTGTGTGTGTGTGTGTGTGTGTGTGTGTGTGTGTGTGTGTGTGTGTGTGTGTGTGTGAGTGTGTACTCACCTAGTTGAGGTTGCAGGGGTCGAGTCCAAGCTCCTGGCCCCGCCTCTTCACTGGTCGCTACTAGGTCACTCTCCCTGAACCATGAGGTTTATCGTACCTCTGCTTAAAGTTATGTATGGATCCTGCCTCCACTACATCGCTTCCCAAACTATTCCACTTCCTGACTACTCTGTGGCTGAAGAAATACTTCCTAACCTCCCTTTGATTCATCTGTGTCTTCAGCTTCCAACTGTGTCCCCGTGTTGCTGTGTCCAATCTCTGGAACATCCTGTCTTTGTCCACCTTGTCAATTCCTCTCAGTATTTTGTAAGTCGTTATCATGTCCCCCTATCTCTCCTGTCCTCCAGTGTCGTCAGGTTGATTTCCCTTAACCTCTCCTCATAGGACATACCTCTTAACTCTGGGACTAGTCTTGTTGCAAACGTTTGCACTTTCTCTAGTTTCTTTACATGCTTGGCTAGGTGTGGGTTCCAAACTGGTGCTGCATACTCCAATATGGGCCTAACGTACACGGTGTACAGGGTCCTGAACGACTCCTTATTAAGATGTCGGAATGCTGTTCTGAGGTTTGCCAGGCGCCCATATGCTGCAGCAGTTATTTGGTTGATGTGCGCTTCAGGAGATGTGCCTGGTGTTATACTCACCCCAAGATCTTTTTTCTTGAGTGAGGTTTGTAGTCTCTGGCCCCCTAGACTGTACTCCGTCTGCGGTCTTCTTTGCCCTTCCCCAATCTTCATGACTTTGCACTTGGTGGGATTGAACTACAGGAGCCAATTGCTGGACCAGATCTGCAGCCTGTCCAGATCCCTTTGTAGTTCTGCCTGGTCTTCGATCGAATGAATTCTTCTCATCAGCTTCACGTCATCTGCAAACAGTGACACCTCAGAGTTTATTCCTTCTGTCATGTCGTTCACAAATACCAGAAACAGCACTGGTCCTAGGACTGACCCCTGTGGGAACCCGCTGGTCACAGGTGCCCACTCTGACACCTCGCCACGTACCATGACTCGCTGCTGTCATCCTGACAAATATTCCCTGATCCATTGTAGTGCCTTCCCTGTTATCCCTGCTTGGTCCTCCAGTTTTTGCACTTATCTCTTGTGTGGTACTGTGTCAAACGCCTTCTTGCAGTCCAAGAAAATGCAATCCATCCACCCCTCTCTCTCTTGTCTTACTGCTGTCACCTTGTCATAGAACTCCAGTAGGTTTGTGACACAGGATTTCCCGTCCCTGAAACCATGTTGGGTGCTATTGATGAGATCGTTCCTTTCTAGGTGTTCCACCACTCTTCTCCTGATAATCTTCTCCATGACTTTGCATACTATACATGTCAGTGACACTGGTCTGTTGTTTAGTGCTTCATGTCTGTCTCCTTTTTTAAAGATTGGGACTACATTTGCTGTCTTCCATGCCTCAGGCAATCTCCCTGTTTCGATAGATGTATTGAATATTGTTGTTAGGGGTACACATAGCGCCTCTGCTCCCTCTCTCAGGGCCCATGGAGAGATGTTATCTGGCCCCATTGCCTTTGAGGTATCTAGCTCACTCAGAAGCCTCTTCACTTCTTCCTCGGTTGTGTGTACCGTGTCCAGCGCCTGGTGATGTGCCACACCTCTCCGTCCCTCTGGAGCCCCTTCTGTCTCCTCTGTGAACACTTCTTTGAATCTCTTGTTGAGTTCCTCACATACTTCATGGTCATTTCTTGTTGCCTCTCCTCCTTCCTTCCTTAGCCTGATTACCTGGTCCTTGACTGTTGTTTTCCTCCTGATGTGGCTGTATAACAGCTTCGGGTCAGATTTGGCTTTCGCTGCTATGTCGTTTTCATATTGTCGTTGGGCCTCCCTTCTTATCTGTGCATGTTCGTTTCTGGCTCTACGACTGCTCTCCTTATTCTCCTGGGTCCTTTGCCTTCTATATTTCTTCCATTCCCTAGCACATTTGGTTTTTGCCTCCTTGCACCTTTGGGTGAACCATGGGCTCATCCTGGCCTTTTCATTATTCCTGTTTCCCTTGGATGCAAACCTCTCTTCAGCCTCCTTGCACATTGTTGCTACATATTTCATCATCTCATTAACTGGCTTCCCTGCCAGTTCTCTGTCCCACTGAACCTCGTTCAGGAAGTGCCTCATTCCCGTGTAGTCCCCTTTCCTGTAGTTTGGTTTCATTTGTCCTGGCCTTCCTGCTTCCCCCTCCACTTGTAGCTCTACTGTGTATTCGAAGCTCAAAACCACATGATCTCTGGCCCCAAGGGGTCTTTCATATATGATGTCCTCAATATCTGCACTGCTCAAGGTGAATACTAAGTCCAGTCTTGCTGGTTCATCCTCTCCTCTCTCTCTTGTAGTGCCCCTTACGTGTTGGTACATGAAGTTTTCCAGTACCACCTCCATCATCTTAGCGCTCCATGTATCTTGGCCCCCATGTGGTTCCAAGTTCTCCCAGTCGATCTCCTTGTGGTTAAAGTCGCCCATGATCAGGAGCTTT
>NC_069400.1:71298628-71326128 GCF_026875155.1 Cherax quadricarinatus | reverse complement strand
TAGTAGTAGTAGTAGTAGCAGTAGTAGCAGTAATAGTAGTAGTAGTAGTAGTAATAATAGTAGTAGTAGTAGTAATAGTACTAGTAGTAGTAGTAAAACTAGTATAGTAGTAATGTAGTCGTATGTTATAGTTGTAGTAATAGTATAGAGTAGTAATGTAGTAGTAGTAGTAATAGTAGTAGTAGTAGTGTAGTAGTATAGTAGTAGTATTGTAGTGTATAGTAGTAGTAGTAGTTAGTAGTAGTAGTAGTAGTAGAGTAGTAGTAGTAGTAGTAGTTATAGTAGTATATAGTAGTGTGTAGTGTAGTCAGTAGTGTAGTAGTATAGTAGTAGTAATAGTTAGTTAATAAAATAATAAGTATAGCAGTAGTAGTAGTAGTAAAAAGTAGTTGTAGTAGTAGTATAGTAGTAGAATAGTAGTAGTAAGTGTAGTAGTAGTAATTGTAGAGAGTATAGTATAGTAGTAGTTAGTAATAGTAGTGTAGTAGTATTAATAGTAGTAGTAGTAGTAATAGTAGTAGTTGTAGTAGTAATAATAGTAGAGTAGTAGTAGTATAGTAGTAGTTGTTTAATAGTAGTAGTAGTAGTAGTAGTTGTTTTAGTGTAGTAGTAAGTAGTAGTAGATTAGTAGTAGTAGTAATAGTAGTGATAGTAGTTGTATTAATAGTAGTAGTAGTAGTAGTATAGTGTAGTAGTAGTAGTAGCTAGTAATTAGTAGATAGTAGGTAATAGTAGTCAGTATTAGTAGTAGTTAGTAGTGTATAGTAGTAGTAATAGTATAGTATGTAATCAGTAGTAGTAGTATATGTGTATGTATTTATTAGTTAGTTAGTAGTGTAGTAATAGTAGTAGTAGTAGTATAGTAGTATTTAGTAGTAGTAATGTAGTAGTAATTGTAGTTAGTGTAGTAGTAGTAGTAGTAGTAGTAGTATTGTAGTAGTAGTAGTAGTAGTAGTAATAGTAGTAGTAATAGAAAGTAGTAGTAGTAATGTATAGTAGATAGTAGTAGTAGTAGATAGTATAGTAGTAGTATTTGTAGATAGTAGTAGTAGTAGTAATAGTAGTAGTTAGTATAGTAGTAGTAGTAATAGTAGTAATATAGTAGTATAGTAGTAGTAGTATAGTAGTATTTAGTAGTAATAGTAGTAGTAGTAGTAGTAGTAGTAGTAGTAGTAGAATATATTAGTTGTGTGTAAGTAGTAGTAGTATAATATGTAGTAGTAGAGTTAATAGTTAGTTAGTAGTAGTAATTATGTAGTAGTAGTGTAATAGTAATAGTAGTAGTAGTAATAGTAGTAGTAGTAGTATTTAGTAGTAGTAATTGTAGTAGTAGTAGTAGTAATAGTATGTAGTAGTAGTAGTAGTATAGTAGTAGTAGTAGTAGTAGAGTAATTAGTAATGTAGTAGTAGTAATAGTAGTAGTATGTAGTAGTTAGTAATAGTAGTTGTAGTAGTATAGTAGTAGTATAATATAGTATGTAGTAGTAGTAATAGTAGTAGTAGTGTAGTATAGTAGTAGTATAATGTAGTATAGAGTATAGTGTAGTAGTAGTAGTAGTATAATAGTAGTAGTAGTGTAGTAATAGTATAATAGTAGTAAGTAATATAGTAGTAGTAGTTAGTAATAGTAGTAGTAGTATAGTAATAGTAGTAGTATAGTAGTAGTAATGTAGTAGTAGTAATTGTAGTAGTAGTAGTAGTAATTAGTATAGTAGTAGTTAATAAGTAGTAGTAGTAGTAATAGTAGTAGTAGTAGTTAGTAGTATTAGTAGTAGTAGTAGTAATAATAGTAGTAGTAGTAGTAGTAGTAGTAGTAGTAATAGTAGTAGTATAGTAGTAGTAGTAGTTAATAGTGTAGTAGTATAGTACAGTAGTAGAGTAATAGTAGTATGTAGTAGTAATAGTGTAGTAGTATAATAGTAGTAATAGTAGTAGTAGTAATAGTATAGTAGTATTGTAGTAGTAGTAGTTAGTAGATATAGTATTAATAGTAGTAGTAGTATGTAGTAGTAAGTAGTAGTATAGTAGTAGTAGTAGTAATAGTAGTTAGTAGTAATGTAGTAGTAGTAGTAGAGTATAGTAATGTAGTAGTAAGTGTAGTAGTAATAGTAGTAGTAGTAGTAGTAGTAGTAGTAGTAGTAGTGTAGTAGTAGATTAGTAGTAGTGTAGTAGTACAGTAGTAGTAGTAGTAATAGTAGTAGTTATATATAGTATAATATAGTAGTAGTAGTAGTAGTATACAGTGGTTGTAGTAGTAATAGAAGTCGTAGTTTTTAGTAGTAGTAGTAGTAGTAGTTAGTAATAGTAGTGTAGTAATAGTAGTAGTAGTAGTTAATAGTAGTAGTAGTAGTAGTAGAACAGTGTTGTAGTAGTAATAGTAAGTGTAGTGTAGTAGTAGTAGTAGTAGTAATAGAATAGTTAGTAATGTAGTAGTAGTAGTAATAGTAGTAGTATTATTTATAGTAGTAGTAATAGTAGTAATAATGTAGTATATATAGTAAGTAGTTAGTAGTAATAGTAGTAGTAGTAGTAATAGTATAGTAGTAGTAGTAGTAGTTATAGTAGTAGTAGTAATAGTAGTAGAGTAATGTATAGTAGTAGTAGTAATATAGTAGTAGTAGTGTTAGTAGTTAGTAGTAGTATAGTAGTTAGTAGTAGTAGTTAAGTAGTAGTAGTATGATGTAGAGTAGTAGTAATATTTAGTAGTAGTAGTAGTCGTTTAGTAGTAGTAATAGTAGTTAGTAATAGTAGTATGTAATAATATATATAATAGTATAGAGTAGTAGTAGTAGTAGTAGCAACAGTGGTTGTGTATAGTAAATAGAAGTCGTCAGTTAGTAGTAGTATTAGTAATAATGTAGTAATAGTAGTAGTAGTAGTAGTAACAGTTGTTGTAGTAGTATTCAGAAGTCGTAGTTGTAGTAGTAGTGTAGTATAGAGTATTGTAGTAGTAGTAGTAGTAGTAGTAGCAATAGTAGTAGTAGTAGTAATAGTAGTAGTAGTAGTAGTAGTAGTAGTAGTAGTAGTAGTAGTAGTAGTAGTAGTAGTAGTAGTAGTAGTAGTAGTAGTAATAGTAGTAGAAATAGTAATAGTAGTAGTAGTAATAGTAGTAGTAATAATAGTAATAGTTGTAGTAGTAATAGTAGTAGATAGTAATAGTAGTAGTAGTAGTAGTAGTAATAGTAGTAGTAGTAGTAGTAGTAGTAATAGTAGTAGTAATAGTAATAGTAGTAGTAGTAGTAATAGTAGTAGTAGTAGTAGTAGTAGTAGTATTGTAGTAGTATATAATTAGTAGTAGTATAGTAATAGTAGTAGTAGTAATAGTAGTAGTAGTAGTATAATGTAGTAGTAGTTAGTAGTAGTAGTAGTAGTAGTAGTAATAGTAGTAGTAGTAATAATAGTAGTAGTAGTAGTAATAGTAATAGTAGTAGTAATAGTAATAGTAGTAGTAGTAATAATAGTAGTAGTAGTAGTAATTAGTAGTAGTGATAGTAGTAGTATAGTAGTGTAGTAGTAGTAGTAGTATATATAGTAGTAGTAGTAGTAGTAGTAGTAGTAGTAGGGGTAGTATACCAATATCAAGACAACACTACCCAAGATCACATCACCACCAAGATAACACCACCAGGATCACCCCATCACCACCAAGATAACACCACCAGGATCACACCATCACCACCAAGATAACACCACCAGGATCACACCATCACCACCAAGATAACACCACCAGGATCACACCATCACCACCAAGATAACACCACCAGGATCACACCATCACCACCAAGATAACACCACCAGGATCACACCATCACCACCAAGATAACACCACCAGGATCACACCATCACCACCAAGATAACACCACCAGGATCACCCATCACCACCAAGATAATACCACCAAGATACACCCACCAGGATCACACACTCACCACCAAGATAACACCACCAGGATCACACCATCACCACACCAAGATAACACCACCAGGATCACACCATCACCACCAAGATAATACCACCAAGATCACACCATCACCACCAAGATAACACCACCAGGATCACACCATCACCACCAAGGTAACACCACCAAGATCACCCCATCACCACCAAGATAACACCACCAGGATCACACCATCAACAAGATCACACCATCACCACTAAGATCACATCAACAAAGCATAGGACTGGTCATGCGCTCCAGTGCAAGGAGAAAGTCTGGAAAGCTTATGCCCAGGTATAATATGCAGGGGCTGAGTGTGTTAGTGGCTTACTTGGGCAAGTAAGTGCGTGTAAGGAGTGAAGGAGAGCACTTGTGTTTATTGCCTTCCTTAAGACGCCGCTCGGAGGAGGCAACGAGAGAAAGTTGATGGAACTGAAAGGAAATGCGAAAGCTAAGAGAAAGTTGATGAAATTCGGAAAGAAAAGGGAAAACTTGGAGAAGGTTGATGGAAATGGAAGGAAAATATTAGGCTAGGAGAAAGTTGATGGGATTGGAAGGAAAGAGAAAGCTAGGAGAAAGTTGATGGGATGAGAAGGAAAGAGAAAGCTAGGAGAAAGTTTATTGGATGGGAAGGAAAGAGAAAGCTAGGAGAAAGTTGATGGGATTGGAAGGAAAGGAGAAGCAAGGAGAAAGCTGATGAGATTGGAAGGAAAAAAGCTAAGAGAAGTTTGATGGGATTGGAAAGAAAAGAGAAAGTCAGGAGAAAGCTGATGGAAATGTAAGAAAAAGATAAAGCAAGGGGAAAAATTAATGGAAGAGGAAAAGAAAAAGTTATGAGAAAGCTCATGGAACTGGAAAGAAAAAAGAAAGTAAGGAGAAAGTTGAGGCAATTGAGAAGGAAGACAAATGAAAGCAGATGTCTAAGGAACAACCTGATGGAGAGAGAGCAACTGAAATATGAATATCCTACTTATCACTTAATTCACAGGAAGGGCTAAACCCGTAGGAAGGAGGAGAGTCATTCAGCGCCTGTGGCGGTGAGGGAAGCTGCAACTTCCTTGGAACAAGTGCCCTTCACCAAATTTCAAAGATTTTTTAATTTTTACTGAATGCTTAGAGAATTTTGAATTAGAGTAAAAAACCTTAGTAAACAAAGAGATTAGAGAAAACTATATATGCGAGTATAATATATATATATATATTATAATATATATATATATATATATATATATTATAATAATATATATATATATATATATATATATATATATATAATATATATATATATATATATATAATATATATATATATATAATATATATATATATATATATATATACCGAACAGTTGTACATCTCTGTGTATGTGCATCGAGAGGTGTGCATCTCTCTGTGTATATACACTAAGAGGTGTATATAAACAGAGGTGTATATACATCTCTGTGTATATACACCTCTTCACCAAGGTGAAGAGAAATGGTATAGAATTTCTAACAGGTATTATGCTGCACTTGCGACGGTGTGGAATGCTGTCGTAAATGCAGTGTACTGACGACGTTTCTCCCACATAGTGGGTTTTATCGTGTCACAAACAGATAACTCTGATTAGGAAGAATACGAAGCACAGTGAGGTCACTGCAGCGGTGTGAGGTCGTGAGGTCACTGCAGCGGTGTGAGGTAGGTCACTGCAGCGGTGTCAGGTCGTGAGGTCACTGCAGCGGTGTGAGGTAAGCAGGTCACTGCAGGGGTGTGAGGTAGGCAGGTCACTGCAGCGGTGTGTGGTTGTGAGGTCATTGCGGTGGTATGAGGTAAGCAGGTCACTGCAGTGGTGTGAGGTAGGCAGGCCACTGTAGTGGTGTGAGGTCGTGAGGTCACTGCAGCGGTGTGAGCTCATGAGGTTACTGCAGCGGTGTGAGGTAGGCAGGTCACTGCAGAGGTGTCAGGTCGTGAGGTCACTGCAGTGATATGAGGCAGGCAGGTCCCTGCAGTGGTGTGAGGTCGTGAGGTCACTGTAATGGTGTGAGGTCGTGAGGTCACTGCAGTGGTGTGAGGTAGGCAGGCAGGTCACTGCAGTGGTGTGAGGTAGACAGGCAGGTCACTACAGTGGTGTGAGGTAGGCAGGCAGGTCACTGCAGTGCTGTGAGGTAGGCAGGCAGGTCACTGCAGGGGTGTGAGGTAGTCAGGTCACTTCTGTGGTGTGAGGTCGTGAGGTCACTGCAGTAGTGTGAGGTTGTGAAGTCACTGCATGGGACGACGATCTTCTGGTGTCATTTCTCGAGACTCAATCATTTTGTAGGAGTCGTTTTCATATTAAAATTACTGTAAATGCTGGAGTACCTGGAGGTTACCTGGAGGTTATTCCGGGGATCAACGCCCCCACGGCCCGGTCCATGACCAGGCCTCCCGGTGGATCAGGGCCTGATCAACCAGGCTGTTACTGCTGGCCGCACGCAGTCCAACGTACGAGCCACAGACCGGCTGATCCGGCACTGACTTTAGGCACTGACAAGTGCTAATTCTAGACGTCTGCGCTTGTGGGTCATCCAAGTCGTCAGTTTTACTGGCAAGTTAGTCCTCGGAAATGGATTTGTGAAGGTCCCAGTCTTTACAGGGGATTGTGTATTACACCTGTAGTGGTTTTGTTCCGTTAGCGGTTTTTCTCACTGGCGGTGTTCCTCACTGGCGGTGTTCCTCACTGGTGGTGTTTCTTACTGGTGGTGTCCCTGATCGTAAAGGAGGTCGCGGTGGCTACTTGAAATTTTGTATTGTAGAGAGTATTGGAAATAAGCTTGGCAATACAGTTGTCGGGAAGGACATCTTATCATCAATCGGGAGTGTTTTGGCAGGGGTGACTTAGTGAAGTCATGTGCACAGCACCTGCGGCAGGTCGAGGCTAGTCAAGCTTCGAGAAGACTTGTTCGTAAGAACACTCTTCCTGGAGGACCCCACTACTGCAGTTAGAGCAAGCGGGAAGCTCAGCCTGGTTGATCAGGCCCTGATTCACCGGGAGGTCTGGTCGTGGACCTGGCCGCGGGGGGCGTTGACCCCATAAACATCCTCTAGGTATACGATTTTGCGAGTCAGGTAGGAAGAGGCGTATTATGAGTTACATTTTTAAGTCTACCGTCAACTCACCAACTAACACTATCTGGTTTACCTCTTCTCTAACAAGGAGACTGAATGCGGCGCACTGCTCCCTAACTACCTCATTTCAGATACCTTAACAGCCGCACTGGCCCTAATTATTGCCAGCCGAGCCATTAACAAGTGTACTAGTATGGCAAGGGCCACTAACAGGCTTACTGGCCGCTGTCACTCCTTAATTGCCACTACAAGAGCACTTAACAACTGTACTGCCCTAGTTAGGTGCCACCAACACTGTGCCACTATCACAACCAGCGGCGTTATTATTATCTCTCCCTCACCCCTCCCTTCACACATCCCTTCTCTCTCTCTCTTTCTCCCTTCTATGACCCCCCTTCTCTCCTTCGCTTCTCTCTTGTTCCTTTCACCCTCCATCCTCTTGTCCCTTCCTGTCTCCTCTCATCCCACCTTCCACTTTCTCTCCTTCCTCCTCTCATTCCTTCTTCTTCCTCCCTCCCCAAGGGGGCTCCCGTCCTTCCCCCTGATAGTATTGTCAATGTGGTGGAGGTGGGGGTAGTGGTAGGGTGGTTGTGGGGGTGAGGGTGGGGGTGTGGTAGTGGGTGAAACAAGCAGTGTGATGGTTACCCCTCACGGCGGCTTTGTTTATCGTTGGTGTCAACCTCACCACTTTAGTATGTAACATCACCATTACCGCTCGGGGCTACACGGACACAACCCACACCCACGGACACGCACCCGCAAACAAACCCTAATCCAACATGTCGCTTAGGTCCAAAATCGCCTCCGCGTGCCTTATGCCCTTCGGGTCTTTTGTCAGGGGAGGAAAGACCACTCAATGTATTAGAAGTCGGCCCTAGAGGGGCCTGCCTCGAAGGGGTGAGGGTAGGGGACTATCGACTCTGTTACTGAGGGTTGTAAGGGCGAGGTTATGGGTGGGGTGGGTTGCGTGGATTGCGTCCCTGTGTCTGGGTCTTGTTATGAATAGGGTCAATAAGAACGATGAGCAACAGTCGTATTGTAATCCTCTTTACCACTAGTCTCTCTTCCTTTTACCTCTCTCTCTCTCTCTCTCTCTCTCTCTCTCTCTCTCTCTCTCTCTCTTTTCTCCTCTCTCCCCTCCTCCTCTCTCTCTCTCTCTCCTCTCTCCTCTCTCTCTCTCTCTCTCTTCTCTCTCTCTCTCTCTCTCTCTCTCTCTCTCTCTCTCCTCTCTCTCTCACCTCTTGCACTCTCTACCACTATCACTAATACCACTATCACTAATACCACTACCACCATTACTAATACCACTACCACCATCACTAATACCACTACCACCATCATTAATCCCACTACCACCACCACTAATACAACTACCACCATTACAAATACCACTATCACCATCACTAATGCCTCTACCATCACTAATACCACTACCACCATCACTAATACCACTACCACCATCACCAATACCTCTGCCACCATTACTAATACCATTACCACCATTACTAATATCACTATCACCATCGCTACTACCACTACTACTACTACTACTACTACAATCACTACCACTACCACCATCACCAATGCCCCTCCCAACCATCACTACTACCAGCACCACAATTACCATTATCACTACCACTGTTACTACTACCATTACTACAATCACTACCACTACCACAATCCCTACTATCGTTATCACTAGCAACCATTACTACTACTGCGACCACCTTAACCACTACTATTACTACCATTACAACTACAAACAATATATAACTAGTACCACTGCCAGTGCACAATCACTAGTACCATTGTCACCACAATTACTAATCACCATTATCAGCTCTGCTTCCTATTTATTTCGTACTGTTTACAGTCTAATGATGTGACTTCTCTCTATTGTACACACACACACACACACACACACACACACACACACACACACACTGGATACACTGACGACACTGGAGGACAGGAGGGTTAGGGAAGACATGATAACGGCATACAAAATACTGTGCTGAATAGACAAGGGGGACAGAGACAAGATGTTCCAGAGAGGGGACAAAGATACGAGGGGTCACCCTTGGAAGTTGAAGACTCAGATGAGTCACAGGGAAGTATTTTATCAGTCATAGAGTGGTCAGGAAGTGGAACAGTCTGGCGAATGATGTAGTGGAGGCAGGAACCATACATAGTTTTAAGACGAGGTACGATAAAGCTCAGGGAGCAGGGAGAGAGAGGACCTAGTAGCGTTCAGTGAAGAGGTGGGACCAGGAGCCGAGTCTCGACCCCTGCAACCACAATTAGGTGAATATAGTTAGATGAGATCACACACCACACACACACACACACACACACACACACACACACACACACACACACACACACACTGTTGGGAAAAGCTTAAAATTAGCTAAAACGTCTGTTTTGGATGGCCCCTTTTCTTGCTTTGATCTTCCGAAAGGAGGGGGAAAGATGGCGGAATAAGGGGAAGAGAAGGTTGAGGGGAAAGCTGGAACAATAGGATGAGAAAAGAGGGGAGAGTGAATTGGGAATAGGTGAAGCAGAGGATAAAGGGGTGAGAAGGAAGGTGACAACAAGAAGGGTAATAGTCAGGGAATATACATTGACCTGTAATATCTACCACACTACTGGCACTTTATGATCTATCTACTTCGCTACTGTGACTTCATGATCTATCTACCACACTACTGGCACTTCATGATCTGTCTACCACACTACTGGCACTTCATGATCTATCTACCACACTACTGGCACTTAATGATCTATCTACCACACTACTGGCACTTCATGATCATCTACCACACTACTGGCACTTCATGATCTATCTACCACACTACTGGCACTTCATGATCTATCTACCACACTACTGGCACTTCATGATCTATCTACCACACTACTGGCACTTCATGATCTATCTACCACACTACTGGCACTTCATGATCTATCTACACACACTACTGGCACTTCATGATCTATCTACCACACTACTGGCACTTCATGATCTATCTACCACACTACTGGCACTTCATGATCTGTCTACCACACTACTGGCACTTCATGATCTATCTACCACACTACTGGCACTTCATGATCTGTCTACCACACTACTGGCACTTCATGATCTATCTACCACACTAATATCACCAAAAACAATTTCACAGAATTTCAATACAGTTGTGCTGATGACAGAAGCAAGATTTTTCCACAGGTTGTCTGACTACAGTGTCACTGGTGCCTGACATGCGCGGCACCGTTATCCAGGCCACAGTGTTCTGTGCTCGGTGATCCCCAACCTGCGAGCGGGCCACGGGGGCGATGACCCCCCGCAAACGATACCAGGTAAACTCCAGGTAAACACATTAATATTCCAGTCAGCCACAGAGAATGTTGTTGACTGGCTGCCGAGGAGAAGACAGCCGGAACTGAGATAGAGGATTTTAAGATGATGTTTGAACACTGTCTACTGGCTGTGGCCGATGGAAGAATTTTTGATAGCTAGGTGGGTCTACTAGCTAGCAACAACAGCCTGGTTGATCAGGAAGGCAGTGTGGCATTATTGATAAAAATATAATAATAATAATAATAATAATAATAATAATAATAATAATAATAATAATAATAATAATAATAATAAATAATAATAAAATTATTATTATTATTATTATTATTATTATTATTATTTTTATTATTATTTTTATTATTATTATTATTATAATTTTTATTAATATTATTTGGTCAGTGCCATGGCACAGTCAAAATTACCCACAATCCCTTACGTTCAGTTTTGTTTCACTATTGAAATCAAAGCTAAAAAGAAAATAAAAGCTTTTTTTATATAAAAAAAAACCGATTGGGTAAAAAAAAAAGCTGAAAAATATCGAATCCAATCTGTTGTTGCTTAAAACAAGAGAGAGTCTGCCTGGCCCCTATAAAGGTTGGCATCCCACGGGACGGGATCAAAGACTACTCTATGGGTTTTTTTTCTTCTCTTATACTTTATCTTTTCTCTCTTTCCCTCTCTCTCTCTCTCTCTCTCTCTCTCTCTCTCTCTCTCTCTCTCTCTCTCTCTCTCTCTCTCTCTCTCCCCTCTCTCTCTCTCTCCCTCTAGTTAGACAGATAGATTTAAGTATGAGCTGAGGCCGCTTCATTGTGGCTCTGGCCCAATTAGTATAGCTCCAGTACGGTGATTGATAATCTACGCATCCTTTTGTAGTAAAAAAATAGCCTTTCATTATCGAAGGATGGGATTTTGTTTTGTATTGGAAGATGAAATGTGTTTTAGCTTTTATTTATTTATAAGAAAGCGAATATGAAGGATAATAGTTTCATGTCTATTGTTTATTTATTAAACTGTGAAGGTCTTCCCACTATGAGGACGACCTGAGGTGTGGAGGCCTTCTATGTGGACGACGTGAGGTGTGGAGGCCTTCTATGTGGACAACCTGAGTTGTGTAGGCCTTCTATGTTGACGACCTGAGTGTGGAGCCTTCTATGTGGACGACCTGAGGTGTGGAGTTTCCTTCTATGAGGACGACCTGAGGTGTGGAGGCCTTCTATGTGGACGACCTGAGGTGTGGAGGCCTTCTATGTGGACGACCTGAGGTGTGGAGGCCTTCTATGTGGACAACCTGAGTTGTGTAGGCCTTCTATGTGGACGACCTGAGGTGTGGAGGCCTTCTATGTGGACGACCTGAGGTGTGTAGGCCTTCTATGTGAACGACTTGAAGTGTGGAGCTTTCTATGTGGACGACTTGATGTATGGAGCTTTCTATGTGGACGACTTGAAGTGTGGAGCTTTCTATGTGGATGACGTGAGGTGTGGAGCTTTCTATGTGGACGACTTGAGGTGTGGGGACTTTCCTTGTGGACGACCTGAGGCGTGCAGGCCTTTTATGTGGACGACTTGAGGAGTAGAGGCCTATTATATGGACGACTTGAAGTGTGGAGGCATTTTATGTGGACGACTTGAGGTGTGGAGGCCTTCTATGTGGACGACCTGAGGTGTGGAGGCCTTCTATGTGGACGACCTGAGGTGTGGAGACTTTCACCTTCAGTTTAACACCGGAGATATGTTCATTTATACAAGGACTTAATTGGAACTACACACTGAGACTCGTTCCAGAAATGCCAATGACTTGCCTTCGTGAGCACGACTCTAGTCATGCCTCAGGAGCGAGGGTGTTTACGGACGGGTTGAACAGTGAAAAAAGAAACTCGTGGGTTTTGCTGCTGGCCTTATAGGGGACTCTCATTGCTGCCTCTCCTCCACACTTGTTGCATAAATGAAGCATCAGTACGTGCCCAGAGCTGCCGCACGTTAGCCACCAGGCTTTTATCCTCTCGCTTTTTCCGATAATTATGTTGGAAGATAGGTTAATGTACATTAACTTATTCTAACCTAAACATAACTTTACCTACCTAACCTAACCTAACCTAACATAACTAAACGAGAGAAACTAATATATATTTATTTTTCATTGAAACTCCATTCGTCCAGAATCGCGTGCACGGCAATTTGTGTGAAAGCGGCTGCCCAAGTTAGAGGACATGTTTGCATATTATGCCCAAAAAAGAGTTAAAAATTTAATAACATTTTAAAAAAGTAATATGCACCAGGAAGTTGCCCCCAAAAAAAAACTTAGAATAGCGGAGGAAATCTATCCAACTGGTGAAGTAGTTCCTCCACTCGCCGAAAACAAGTGACATTCAGCCTGAAGTCCATATGGGATGAGATTCCCCTGGGAGAGAAGGATCAAAGCCGCTGACTATTGCGCACTGGGCATTAAATCCCTTTTGATCGATGCGATTTTATTCAGGAACGAAAATTTGAGTAGTTGGGGTGTGTTGATGGGGTCTCGTCACGTCCTGGGAACAGTGAGATGGCTTTCTGTGTGTTTTAGTAGATTGTGTTATGCCTTACGCATGCTGGAGCAGGCAGTGTGTGTAGTGTGAGAGGTCGTGTGTTGTCTTACACTTGTTGGAGCAGGCAGTGTGTGTAGTGTGAGAGGTCGTGTGTTGTCTTACACTTGTTGGAGCAGGCAGTGTGTGTAGTGTGAGAGGTCGTGTGTTGTCTTACACTTGTTGGAGCAGGCAGTGTGTGTGCGTGAGAGGTCGTGTGTTTGTCTTACACTAGTTGAGCAGGCAGTGTGTGTATGTGAGAGGTCGTGTGTTGTCTTACACTTATGGAGCAGGCAGTGTGTGTAGTGTGAGAGGTCGTGTGTTGTCTTACACTTGTTGGAGCAGCAGTGTGTGTAGTGTGAGAGGTCGTTTTGTTGTCTTACACTTGTTGGAGCAGGCAGTGTGTGTATGTGAGAGGTCGTGTGTTGTCTTACACTTGTTGGAGCAGGCAGTGTGTGTGCGTGAGAGGTCGTGTGTTGTCTTACACTAGTTGGAGCAGGCAGTGTGTGTAGTGTGAGAGGTCGTGTGTTGTCTTACACTTATTGGAGCAGGCAGTGTGTGTAGTGTGAGAGGTCGTGTGTTGTCTTACACTTGTTGGAGCAGGCAGTGTGTGTAGTGTGAGAAGTCGTGTGTTGTCTTACACTTGTTGGAGCAGGCAGTGTGTGTAGTGTGAGAGGTCGTGTGTTGTCTTACACTTGTTGGAGCAGGCAGTGTGTGTTTATCTGGAGAGAGTTTATCTGGAGAGAGTTCCGGGGGTCAACGCCCCCGCGGCCCGGTCTGTGACCAGGCCTCCTTAGGTTAGTGTCCCAGGATGCGACCCACACCAGTCGACTAACACCCAGGTACCCATTTTACTGATGGGGAACATAGACAACAGGTGGAAAGAAACACGTCCAATGTTTCTACTCTTCCTGGGAATCGAACCCAGGCCCTCACCATGTGAAGCGAGAGCGTTAACCACCAGGCCACCAGAGCCTGGTGTGTTGTCTTACACTTGTTGGAGCAGGCAGTGTGTTGTAGTGTGAGAGGTCGTGTGTTGTCTTACACTTGTTGGAGCAGGCAGTGTGTGTGTAGTGTGAGAGGTTGGGTGTTGTCTTACACTTGTTGGAGCAGGCAGTGTATGTAGTGTGAGAGGTCGTGTGTTGTCTTACACTTGTTGGAGCAGGCAGTGTGTGTGTAGTGTGAGAGGTCGTGTGTTGTCTTAACATTGTTGGAGCAGGCAGTGTGTGTAGTGTGAGAGGTCGTGTGTTGTCTTACACATGTTGGAGCAGGCAGTGTGTGTAGTGTGAGAGGTCGTGTGTTGTCTTACACTTGTTGGAGCAGGCAGTGTGTGTAGTGTGAGAAGTCGTGTGTTGTCTTACAACTTGTTGGGCAGGCAGTGTGTGAGTGTGAGAGTCGTGTGTTGTCTTACACTTGTTTGGAGCAGGCAGTGGTGTAGTGTACAGAGGTCGTGTGTTGTACTTACACTTGTTGGAGCAGGCAGTGTGTGTAGTGTGAAGGTCGTGTGTTGT
The DNA here is from genome assembly GCF_026875155.1 of Cherax quadricarinatus. Taxonomy (NCBI): domain Eukaryota; kingdom Metazoa; phylum Arthropoda; class Malacostraca; order Decapoda; family Parastacidae; genus Cherax; species Cherax quadricarinatus. Next base: position 71,311,680 of record NC_069400.1, on the reverse strand, counting down.
CTTACACTTGTTGGAGCATGCAGTGTGTGTAGTGTGAGAAGTCGTGTGTTGTCTTACACTTGTTGGAGCAGGCAGTGTGTGTAGTGTGAGAGGTCGTGTGTTGTCTTGCACTTGTTGGAGCAGCAGTGTTGTAGTGTGAGAGTCGTGTGTTGTCTTACACTTGTTGGAGCAGGCAGTGTGTGTAGTGTGAGAGGTCGTGTGTTGTCTTACACTTGTTGGAGCAGGCAGTGTGTGTAGTGTGAGAAGTCGTGTGTTGTCTTACACTTGTTGGAGCAGGCAGTGTGTGTAGTGTGAGAGGTCGTGTGTTGTCTTACACTTGTTGGAGCAGGCAGTGTGTGTAGTGTGAGAGGTCGTGTGTTGTCTTACACTTGTTGGAGCAGGCAGTGTGTGTAGTGTGAGAGGTCGTGTGTTGTCTTACACTTGTTGGAGCAGGCAGTGTGTGTAGTGTGAGAAGTCGTGTGTTGTCTTACACTTGTTGGAGCAGGCAGTGTGTGTAGTGTGAGAAGTCGTGTGTTGTCTTACACTTGTTGGAGCAGGCAGTGTGTGTAGTGTGAGAAGTCGTGTGTTGTCTTACACTTGTTGGAGCAGGCAGTGTGTGTAGTGTGAGAAGTCGTGTGTTGTCTTACACTTGTTGGAGCAGGCAGTGTGTGTAGTGTGAGAGGATTGAATTAGTTTTACACATATATATTTTACTCATAACAGAAACTGAAGTAAATGGAACCGAGGTACTGTAGTGAACGACAGAGAAGACTCATTCACCTACAAGACTCACAGAAGTTCTGTCTTATCCCTGGTTCATTCCCTCTCTCTCTCTCTCTGTCTTCTTCTTGCTCTCTACCTTTCTTTTCTTCTTCTGAAACATATACGAAGTGGTAGACAATGTTTAATTAAATAATGTTTTCTTCCTCGACTAATAAGTAAAGGGGGTAAACAGTGCCGTTGAAGAGGTCTCAAACTGTAACACGGCGGGAAAACAGTACTGTTGAAAAGGTCTGAGACTAGAACAGGGCGTGTGAACAGTATTGTTGAGGTCTGAGACTAGAACAGGGCGTGTCAACAGTACTGTTGAAGAGGTCTGAAACTAGAACAGTGTGTGTCAACAGTACTGTTGAAGAGGTCTGAAACTATAACAGGGCATGTTAACAGTACTGTTGAAGACGTCTGAGACTGGAACAGGGCGTGTCAACAGTACTGTTGAAAAGGTCTGAGACTAGAACAGGGCGTATCAACAGTACTGTTAAAAGAGGTCTGAGACTAGAACAGGGCATATCACCAGTACTGTTGATGAGGTCTGAGACTAGAACAGGACATGTCAACAGTACTGTTGATGAGGTCTGAGACTATAAGAGGGCATGTCAACAGTACTGTTGAAGAGGTCTGAGACTAGAACAGGGCATGTCAACAGTACTGTTGATGAGGTCTGAAACTGGAACAGGGCGTGTCAACAGTACTGTTGAAGAGGTCTGAGACCGGAACAGGGCGTGTCAGCAGTACTGTTGAAGAGGTCTGAGACAGGAACAGGGCGTGTCAACAGTACTCTTGAAGAGGTCTGAGACTAGAACAGGGCATGTCAACAGTACTGTTGAAGAGGTCTGAGACTAGAACAGGGCATGTCAACAGTACTGTTGAAGAGGTCTGAGACTAGAACATGGCGTGTCAACAGTACTGTTGAAGAGGTTTGAGACTAGAACAGGGCGTGTCAACAGTACTGTTGAAGAGGTCTGAGACTAGAACAGGGCGTGTCAACAGTACTGTTGAAGAGGTCTGAGACCGGAACAGGGCGTGTCAATCAGTACTGTTGAAGAGGTCTGAGGTTAGAACAGGGCGTGTCAACAGTACTGTTGAAGAGGTCTGAGACCGAAACAGGGCGTGTCAACAGTACTGTTGAAGAGGTCTGAGACTAGAACAGGGCATATCAACAGTACTGTTGAAGAGGTCTGAGGCTAGAACAAGGCGTGTCAACAGTACTGTTGAAGAGGTCTGAGATTAGAACAGAGTGTGTGAACAGTACTGTTGAAGAGGTCTGAGACTAGAACAGGGCATGTCAACAGTACTGTTGAAGAGGTCTGAGACTAGAACAGGGCGTGTCAACAGTACTGTTGAAGAGGTCTGAGACTAGAACAGGCAGTCAACAATACTGTTGAAGAGGTCTGAGACTAGAACAGGGCGTGTCAACAGTACTGTTGAAGAGGTCTGAGACTAGAACAGGGCGTGTCAACAGTACTGTTGAAGAGGTCTGAGACTAGAACAGGGCGTGTCAACAGTACTGTTGAAGAGGTCTGAGACTAGAACAGGGCGTGTCAACAGTACTGTTGAAGAGGTCTGAGACTAGAACAGGGCAAGTCAACAATACTGTTGAAGAGGTCTGAGACTAGAACAGGGCAAGTCAACAATACTGTTGAAGAGGTCTGAGACTAGAACAGGGCGTGTCAACAGTACTGTTGAAGAGGTCTGAGACTAGAACAGGGCGTGTCAACAGTACTGTTGAAGAGGTCTGAGACTAGAACAGGGCGTGTCAACAGTACTGTTGAAGAGGTCTGAGACTAGAACAGGGCGTGTCAACAGCACTGTTGAAGAGATCTGAGACTAGAACAGGACGTGTCAACAGTACTGTTGAAGAGGTCTGAGACTAGAACAGGGCGTGTCAACAGTACTGTTGAAGAGGTCTGGGACTAGAACAGGGCGTGTCAACAGTACTGTTGATGAGGTCTGAGACTAGAACAGGGCATGTCAACAGTACTGTTGAAGAGGTCTGAGACTAGAACAGGCATGTCAACAGTACTGTTGAAGAGGTCTGAGACCGGAACAGGGCGTGTCAACAGTACTGTTGAAGAGGTCTGAGACTAGAACAGGGCATGTCAACAGTACTGTTGAAGAGGTCTGAGGCTAGAACAGGGCATGTCAACAGTACTGTTGAAGAGGTCTGAGACTAGAACAGGGCATGTCAACAGTACTGTTGAAGAGGTCTGAGACTAGAACAGGGCGTGTCAACAGTACAGTTGAAGAGGTCTGAGACTAGAACAGGGCATGTCAACAGTACTGTTGAAGAGGTCTGAGACTAGAACAGGGCATGTCAACAGTACAGTTGAAGAGGTCTGAGTCTAGAACAGGGCAAGTCAACAATACTGTTGAAGAGGTCTGAGACTAGAACAGGGCGTGTCAACAGTACTGTTAAAGAGGTCTGAGACTAGAACAGGGCGTGTCAACAGTACTGTTGGAAGAGGTCTGAGACTAGAACAGGGCGTGTCAACAGTACTGTTGAACAGGTCTGAGACTAGAACAGGGCAAGTCAGCAATACTGTTGAAGAGGTCTGAGACTAGAACAGGGCGTGTCAACAGTACTGTTGAAGAGGTCTGAGACTAGAACAGGGCGTGTCAACAGTACTGTTGAACAGTCTGAGACTAGAACAGGGCGTGTCAACAGTACTGTTGAACAGGTCTGAGACTAGAACAGGGCGTGTCAACAGTACTGTTGAACAGGTCTGAGACTAGAACAGGGCGTGTCAACAGTACTGTTGAACAGGTCTGAGACTAGAACAGGGCGTGTCAACAGTACCGTTGAAGAGGTCTGAGACTAGAACAAGGCGTGTCAACAGTACTGTTGAACAGGTCTGAGACTAGAACAAGGCGTGTCAACATATAATTAAAGCAAGACAATAAAAGCTTTACAGTAGTTTTCCATTATACCTTTAATGGTTTTCACTGTTGCACATATATTACATGAATAAAACATGCGCAACACCTGGGCATCTTCACTGTGATTAAAAACACCTAGGTGTTGCGAGCCCCTTGGGTTGGAAACAGTAAATGTATAAAAGGCATTCAGCATGAAGTTATAAATAAAGACAATAGATCAGGTCAGCAGACAAAGGGGGACAGCAGAGGGCAGCAAGGGACTAGCTCCCTTAAGGTTTACTATACTAATAGCAGGAGTGTAAGAAATAAGATAGATGAGCTAAGATTAATTGCAAGTGCAGGAAACATAGATATTATTGCTATAAAGACCGCATTGAGTGATGCCCTTGAATGTCATAAATAAAAAACCCGGGCCCCTCCCCCTTTGGGGGCCATGGGGTTTTTGCGGCCCCTTTTAATTTTTTGGGCCAAGGGGTAAATAAAGGGTTTACTGGGAAAAAGGGAAAAATTTTGACAAAAAAAAAAAAGGAGAGTAAATTTTAAAAAAAACCCCAAAAATTTAAAGGATCTGTTGTTTTGTGTCGGGAACGTTCTTTTTTTTTTTTTTGGTGAAAAAAAAAACACAAAATTTCTTAAAAAATTGTGTTTTTTTGGTAGCCCCCCGCTGCCGGGGAAACCGCGGGGTTGCTGCCCTTTGTTTTACGTTCCCTGGTGAAGCCATCCAGGGCCCACATTGTTTTACCTTTCCCCCTCGACCCCCCCGCTTTTTCCTCCATTTGTGAAAAAATTTTACCCTATGAAGAGTTTGTTTGGGGGTGTTTAGGGGGTTTGTCTGGGAGAGGGGGGGTGGGGTTTAGTTAAGGGGCTGGGGGGGTTTGGGTTAAGATATTTTTTATGTTTCATAGTGGGGGGAGGAGGGGAAAGCATTTACATTTTAACGTTTTTTTGCCTAAATTTTTAAAAACCTTGGGTCGAAACATAGTTATTTTTTTTTAATTTAGTGTTTCTGGTGGGGGGGAAAAATCACTAGAGGTTTAAAACTCCCACTTGTTCCGGACCCAATTTTATATGACTGTATTATTCTAACCCAATTCGAGGGGTTTGTATGTCTCATTTTATGTATATCTTAGACCTGTTTTCCCCACTTTGTGTACATAGATGGAGATCCCTTAGGTACCACCCCATGTTTTAATAGATTGGATTTGAGAGGTAAAATGTTATTTTAATTAGGGGTTTTTTGATGGTAAAAAAAGGCATTTAAAGTTTGTTTAAAAAAAAGAGAAAAAGAGGTGGAAAAAATTACTGAAGGGGGCCCTCGACAGGCCTGAAGGTTTTTTGGGGGAGGTATGAGGCTACAAAAATTTCCGCTTCATTTTAAAATGGGGGGAAAAAGGGGTTGGGGGGGGGAGTTTTGGGGGAAAGGGAAAGAAAAAAGCCCAGAAAGGGAAAACTTTATTGCTAGAAAAAAAAAAAAAAATTAAAAAGGACTACTACCGGGGAATTTTCTTAATTAGGGGGTTTAAAATTTACGGGGGTTTTGGCACGGGAAAAAGAAAAATTTCCCAAAAAAAAAAAAATTTCCCCCAACGGGGGCGTTTGGACCGAAAATGCCCGAAAAATTTTTCCAGTTCTTTAGTGGGGGGGTTTATTTGTGTTATACCCTTTTTTAATCCCAAGCTTAAAAAGGGGAGACAAAACATCAGAAAAATTTAATACCAAGCTTACCACGGGGTTTTTTTAAAAAGTTTTGGGTGGCACTGTTAGGGGCGGGGGGCCCCCGACTGTCTTAAATAAACCTTAAAAAAAAAACCCCCTTTCAAGGGCTGGGGAAATCGCCCCCTGCAGTCCGGGCCAAAGGTAAGGGAAAAAAGGTGAGTACCCCACCCCCCCACACTCCCCCCACCACCCAACACACACAAAAAACACACACACAAAACACACAAACCCAAAACCAAACACACAAAAACACCCCAAAACAACCCACACAACACAACAACACCACAAAAAACACAACAAACAAAACACAACACACAAAACAAAAAACACACACACTCACACACAACACCAACCCCCCAACCAAACACAACACACAAAACCACCACCCAAAACACAACACACACAAACACACAACACAACACACACACACACACACACACACACACACACACACCACACACCCCACACACACACAACAACAAAACACACTCACCACACACACACACACACACACACACCACACCCACAACAAACACCCCAAAACACCCCAACACACACAAACACACACAACCCCCAACGCACAACACAACTCACAACACAACACACACACAACACACACACACACAAAACCACACACACACAAACACAACCACCACACCCAAAACACACCACACACACACACGCACCCACCCCACAACACACACACACACACAACACACACACACACACACACACACACACACACACACACACACACACACACACACACACCCCACACACAACACACACAACACACACAAACACACACACACACACACACACACACACACACCACACACACACCCACACACACACACACACACCACACACACACACACACACCCCACACACACACACACACACACACACACAACCCACACACACACACACACAAAAAACCACAACAACACAACACACACACAACACACACACACACACACACAACACACACACCCCCACAACACACACACACAACACACACACAACACCACACCAACCACACAACACACAACACACACACACACACACACACACACACACACAACACACCACCCCACACACACACACACACACACAACACACACACACAACACACACACACACCACAAACACACACACCTCCCCCACCTTCCTAGGTAATAACTCTCTTGCAATTTTTCTCTGGCCTCGCCTCTTTCTCTCTCGCTCTAACACACACCAACTCTGAAGACCAAAAAAAAAAAAAAAAATGTCTTTTGAATATAGAGTTTGGAATGGCTTGTTAATGGGTGTAGGGTGCGGGAGAGGCAGACACTGCCGGGTGAATGTACCTGCCAGCCGCTTCAAAAGAAACTTATGCCTTTGTGTAGGGAATTGCAAGAGGTTTGGGAAAAGAGGGAGAAGCAGCGAGGGGAGGAGAGGGTGGGTGGGGTGGTAGGAGAGAAGAGAATGAGAGGGGTAAAGGAGGGGACATGGGAGAGATGGGAATGAAGTCAGACAGGAAGTGGGAGAGACAAGAGATGAGGCCAGACAGGAAGTGGAGAGAGAAGAGAAGGTGGGTCAGACAGAAAGTGGGAGAAAGTAAGAAAACGTAAAAGAGGGGACATGGGAGAGATAGAAGTGTAACTAGAGATAGGAGAGAAGTGAACGAGATGGGAGAGGAGAGGAGGAAGATGCAAGAGAATAGTATGAGAGGGGACAGGAGGGGAGGAGATGATACGGGTTGGTAGGGAAAAGGAAAAAAGAACACAGTATTCCACTTTTCCATCCCACTTCATGGAAAGGGACAGAAGAGTGTTGTGAGGATAGTCATATTGTGGGAGGAGGTGCGTGAGTCCTGTGAGGGGTAGAACTTTGAGGGAAGGTAGAGCCTTGAGGGAAGGTAGAGCCTTGAGGGAAGGTAGAGCCTTGAGGGAAGGTAGAGCCTTGAGGGAAGGTAGAGCCTTGAGGGAAGGTAGAGCCTTGAGGGGAAAGTAAAACTTTGAGGGAGGGTAAAGCCTTGAGGGGAAGGTAGAGCTTTGAGGGGAAGGTGGAGCTTTGAGGGGAAGGTAGAGCTTTGAGGAGGAACTGTGATATGTTGTGGGAGTAGAGCTTAGTGGTGCTTTCTCTCCTTTCTCTCTCTCTCTCTCCCTCTCTCTCTTTCCGTGCCTTTTGAGGTGGCATGGGAGTGCATTATAGGAGAGAACAATGGTAGGGGTGGAGGAGGGAGGTAGGCTGGCAGTGACTCCAATACAATCGTTACACCAGTGGAACACTGAACCTAATTGCTGTCCCAGGTCGTTACGTGGGAGACCTTAGGCTGTTTGTAGCCAGCAATTGTTAGCGGGTCCACACGTTACTTATGAACGAGGCTAAAAGGGGCTTGGTAACGAGGCAACAAGTGGTTTGATAAAGAGGCCACAGCCGGGCTGTTAGGGAGTCCTTAAGTGGCTTGCTAACGAAGCCACAGCTGGCTTGTTAACGAAGCAACAAGTACCTAATTAAATCTGCGTTTTAACTCCTGCAACTGAGCAGTCAAGTCGTATGATCGGATCAACCAGATTTACAATTTACTGATGACGGCTCAATAGCATTATTAACTAATACAAGGCTATTCTGCTCATGTACTTACCTAGCTAATAAGGGCGATTAGCATTAGTTTCTTTGCTAATTTACCAGGTTAAAAAAAAAGTTAAGTCCAAAACGATATTTTAAAACAAATGTTACGGGGTTTCCCTAAATTGTTTTTGTTTTTAAATTTTTTTAAAAACACTGAGGGAAGAAATGTGAAAAATAAAAGGGGAGGGGAAAATAAAGGCCCAAAAAATGGGAGAACCCTGGGGCATTTGGGTTTTAAGAGAGAAAAACCGTCTTCGCGGATAACTGTTGCCAAAGTTTCCCAAACCAAAAAAGACGGGGAAGGAAAAGTAACTGTCTGTCCACGGGCCAAAAACAAAAGGGTTTTGGAAACAAAAACTGTCTGCCCAGTGCCACAACAACTCCTGAATCACTAACAGGTAAGGGAAAAAAGGGGTAAAAAAAAAATAATTCCGACTAAAACAAAATTTAAATGGGGGAAAATTTGGGCCCATTAAATGGGAAAATTTTTTGGGGGAAAAAAAAAACACCACCAATTTTTTTTTTCTGAAAGAAGAAAGTTTTTGAATTTGTAAAATTTTACCCCGCCGAAAAATTCTCGTGGGGAAGCGCAAACCCCGAAAAGGATCTTTTCCTGCGCCCGGGGGAAAAGGGAAAGAAAGGAAAAAGGATATTAGGTCTGATCCGGGGAAGGGGTTGTGGCTGCTCCATTTTAAGGGGATAAAGAGACCAAGGGGGGGAAATTTATGGGAGAATTTTTCGGTTAACATTAAAAATAATCCTTAAAAAACCCAAGCCCTTTTCAAAAGCTCTATCACACCACCCCAACTCCACACACACTCCCCACAACACACTCCACCCTCACACCCCACACTCACCACACACTCCAACACACTCACACACCACTCAACACACACAAAAACCTAGGGAAATGGAAGAAATATAAAAAGGAAAAAGGGGGACCCAGGAGAATAAGGGAGAGCGTCGAAGCCCCCAAAAAAAACGAATACCCACAGATAAGAAGGGGGGCCCCCAAGGGAAAATTTATGAAAACGATATACCCAAAAAAAGCCAAATCTGACCCGAAGCTTTTTAAAAACCCACATCAGGGGGAAAAAAAACCGTAAAGGGGACCGGGGGTAATCAGGCTAAGGAAGGAAGGGGAAAAGACAACAAAAAATGACCTTTGAAGTATGGGAAAAATAAAACAAGAGATTAAAGGGAAAGTGTTTCCCCAAGAGGAGACAAAAAGGGGCCCCAGAAAGACGGGGGGAGGGGGGGGGTCCACCCCCATTTTGCTGGACACATTTGCACACAACCGGGGAAAAAGGGTAAAGGGAGGTTCTGAGTGAGCTAGTCCCTCAATGGCAATGGGGCCAGAAAAACTTCTCCCCAGGGGTTTTGAAGAGGGAGCAATACCTATGTGTCCCCCCTAAAAAACCAATATTCAATAATCTACGAAACTGGGGGAGATTGCCTGAGGCAGGGAAGCCGCAAATTTACCCCAAAATTTTTAAAAAAAAGAGAAAGGCATGAAAGCTTTAAAAACTCCCGCCCAGTGTAAACTGACATGTATAAGAAAGAAAAATCATGGAAAAGTTTTGTCAGGTAAAAAATGATGGAACATCTAAAAAAGGAATGATTCATCACCAGCACCCAAACATGGTTTCGGGGGACGAAAAACCCTGGTCAAAACCTACTGGGGTTCTATGACATTTTGGGACAGCAGTAAGACAAGAGAGAGGGGGTGGGTGGATTGCATTTTCTTTGGGTGCAAGAAGGCTTTTGACACCGTACCAAACAAGAGATTAGTGCAAAAACTGGAGGACCAACAGGAAAACAGGGAAGGGAACTGAAAAGGGTTTAGGGAATACTTGTCAGGAGGGGAGCAGCGAGGTTTTCAGGTTTGGGCCCCCTTACCAGCGGGGGTCCCACGGGGTCATCCCAGGACCCTTGTTGTTTTTGGAATTTTGGGGAACGGGCATGAAAGGGGGAAAGGGTTAAAAATCCGAGGGGGTCACGTTTGCAGTTTACGTGAAAATTTTATGAGAAGAGTTCATTCGATCGAAAAAACCCGGCCCGAAAACAAAGGGATCTGGACAGGCCCGCAGACCCCGGTTTAAAACAACTGGCTCCCCGGAGTTCAAACCCACCAAGTGCAAAATATTGGGGGATTTGGGGAAAAGGGGAAAGAAGACCCAGACGGGGTACAGTCAGGGGCCAGAGGAAATACAAAAATCACTCAAGGAAAAAAATCTTTGGGGGTGAGTAAAAACACCCGGGACATCTCCTGAAGCGCACATCAACCAAATAACTGCTTTCAGATAGGGCGCCGGGAAACCTCAGAACAGCATTCCGACATCTTAATAAGGGAAACGTTCAGGACCCTGTAAACCCCTGTACGGGTTTGGCCCCTATTGGGGGTATGCAGCACCCGTTTTTGGGAACCCCCCACCTAGCCAAGCATGTAAAGAAATAGAGAAAAGTGGGAAAAAGGTTTTTCAACAAGCCCAAAATCCCCGAGTTAAGAGGGAGTCCTATGAGGAAGGTTTAAAGGGGAAAACAACCCCGACACACTGGAAGGGGCGGGGAGATAGGGGGGAAAATGATAAAAGACTTACAAAATTTCTGAAGGAATTGACAAGGGGGAAAAAGGGGGGATTTCCAAACTGCCAGCAACGGGGGGACAAATTTGGAAGGAAGCACAGATGAATAAAAGGGGATTTTAGGAATTTTTCTTCGCCACAGAGAGTCAGAAGTATATTTGGGAAAGCGATGTGTGGAGGCGGGACCCATACATAGCTTTAAGCAGGGGACATAAAGCTTATGGTTCAGGAATGACAGTACGACCATAAAGGGGGGGCCCCTTGGGACTCAAACCCCCTGCAAAAACATGGTACAACTGGGTATACACATACACAAACACACACACACACACACACCACAACGCACACTCATACACACACACCACACACAAAATCACACACGTTTAAAAAACCTCATACAAAACCCCACAAAACAAAAACCACACACACACACACAAAACACAAAACACAAAAACCACAAAAAAAACACACAAAAACACAAACACCACCACAACACACACACACACACACACACCACACCCCCCAAAAAAACACACACACACACAACACACACACAAAAACACACAAACACAAACACACACACACCACACAAACACACACACACACACACACCAAAACCAAACACCCACACACACACACCCACAACAACACACCACACACACACACACAAACACACACACACACACACACAAAACACCAAAACCACAACACACAACAACACACACACACACACAACACCACACACACAAACAACCACACACACACACACACACACAAACAACAAAAAAACAACACCACACAAAAGAGTCTTTTATTAAATCTCTTTTTCTTTAAAATCTTGTTTCCAGCACTTTTTCCCAAAAAAAGAGAAAAACGGGCAAAAAACCCGATGTTGACTGCCCTCCAACAAGCCTCCCTCCCTCCCCCCCCTTTCCCCCTCCTCCCTCTCCTCCCTCTCCTCCCTCTCCCCTTCCCCCCCCCTTCCTCCCTTTCCCTCCCCAACTCATTTTGATTTCCCTCCCCCCCAACAAAACCTTCACTCTTCGTCTCTCAATTTAAAAAAGATATTTTTTTTTTTTTCACCTGTTTTTTGTTATACAAAACCTTATTCCCCCCCCCCCCAAGAGCCAGGCCACTCATTACCTTTATGCTGGCACTTTGCGGCAGCCGGGTGCCTTTTAAGGAACTGAAGCTTTTTAAATGATTTTGGGCACTCCTTGGGGGAGGTTTGGGGCCCCCTTGGGGAATTTTGGGTTTTTTTGTAACGTGTGTTGTGGGGTTGGGTGTGTGGTGTGTGTTTTTGGGTGTTGTGTGTTGGTGGGGGGTTTTGTGTTAGGGGTTTGTGTGTGTTGTTGGTGTGTTGTTTGTTGGTGGGTTTGTTTTGTTGTTGGTTTTGGTGTGTGTTTTGTGTTGTTGTTGTTTTGTGTGTGTGTGTCTGTTATGTGTCTGTCTGTCTATCTGTTTTTAAAAAAAAACTATCTTTTTTAAAATAATCTATTTCTAGCACAGAACAAGCTTGCTCTAACTTACTATAAACCCAACCCGGGGGGGATTCAAACCCCTTTTTAAAAAGAGCCGTAAAACGGGCGGTCAGTGGCTAACAACGGGTCTTCCATTTTGAATTCTCGGGGGTTCGATCTCTCCTTTTTGGGATTTTTGCCACCTTTGTAACTTTTGGGAGTCGTAGTTTAGGTCTTCAAAATTTTTTTTTTTTCCCTTTGGGGTTAAACGAAGCAGGGGTCAGCACTAGTTTCCTTCTCTTGCATTTTCCCCCCCCACTGATAACTACCCCGAAGGATTTTTTTTTGCATGAGATTCTTTTTTGTTTTTTAATTAACGCCAAACCCTATTCCTGTTGATTCTACGTAACCCTTTTTTCTATCTTTTCCCTTTTCCCCCTTTTTCCTTCCCTTTTAAATAATTTTATCGTCTTTTTTTTTTTTTACACAGGTTTGAAAAGGAAAAGGGATCCCTAGTTAAAAACAACTATTTAATTTAAGGATTCCTAACTTTATTAAAGCAAAGACTTTCCCAAAACCTTTTCATTTAAAAGCATTTTTATTTTATAACATACAAGGGGGACAGGATGAATTTGGAGCCATTTTTAGCATCTTAGAAAATTTTAAATTACCTCAATTTCATTATAACTTAATTCCTCACTCTTTTTAAAGGTCTCATCTTAACGTTCCACACGACCACCACCGCAACTCACCACCGCTGACTCCCCCGCGACCACCACCGCGATCACCACCCCTGATCACCACCGCTGACTCCCCCCGCGACTCACCACTGCCAACACACTGCTCAATTTTAATTTTAAAATGGCTCAATTGTAAATATTTTTTTTACACTTTCCTCCCTGACGTATCTAAAAACACTGTTCGAAAGCACGTATCGAAAGCACTGTATCTAAAGCACTGTACTAAAGCACTTATTGAAAGCATGATCTAAAACACGTATCTGAAAGTATTGTATCTAAAGCACTGTACTGAAAACTGT